>JAMPIV010014956.1:165000-478952 GCA_024509875.1 Oreohelix idahoensis | reverse complement strand
ATATTTGGACATAGAACTCAGCACAAGAGAAATCCTTAAAATTGGTCTTTATAATGGCAAGCTTTCACTGTCTCAATTTTAAGTCTGTTTTTTTTTTTCGTCTGTCCAAAGCGCATTTATTAATGAAAAAATACGTTCAACAGCTGCATTGGATCCTGGCAGTGCCAAACAAAAACTAACTAGGCATTTCAGGTTCTCAGCATTTATATCCTGCTTTGTAAAATGAGCGAACATCTCACACCATTTTTCACTGACACTTTGATCCTTCAGTTCACTCCACACATCAAAATTTGCTTTCACAATATTTTTTCACACATGCAAACTCATCAAATAAGTCCTCTTCATTCACAGTAAAATTTGGTGACACTGTCTTCGTGAATATGTAGCTTTCTTGGATGTTCTTCCAAGTCACAGACTCCTTTCTCTTCAAATTGATCCAATCCATAGACTGAAGAGGCGTAAGAAATGGTGTACACCACTCCTGAATATATTCAATGCAGGTGTCATAGAAATCTACTGCATAGCTTTGAAACTTTTCAACTGTTATGTGTCCTTCTTTCTTTAATTCTTGCAACTGATTTCTCACAGTAGTAGTAGTGAGAAACTTTTCTGCCTTCCTGTAGTTAAATCATTTGGTAGATGCTCACTGAACACTGTTTTGGTCGACTTTCGAATTTTTGTTCGAGATTCAAACCGAGGGTCCACTGTAACCGGAAATTGATAAAGTAACACTACTAAAACACGGAATAAAATCTGTTACCCAAAGATTTTTTTTTTAGGAAGGGCCCTTAAAAAGCGGGACATTTGGAATAAATTCGGGACACCGGGACATTTTTTATAAAAAAACGGGACTGTCCCGGGAAAAACGGGACGAATGGGAACCCTACCTTAAGGCATATTTTCTTTACTGGAACTTAATGCCCGATGCCAGGGGTCGGGAACATTTCCGTGACAAAAAGCCAAATATTTAATTTTGTCTCCATTTTAACAAATTGAAGAGCCGCATGAAAAAAAAAAATCACATGGTATCCCCTCATTCACTAAGAGTTAAGTAGTAGAGAGCGAAGAACCGCACGAGATGGCTCAAAGGGACGAATGCGACTCCGCGAGCCGCGGGTTCATGATCCCTGCCCTATGCCATATCATTCTATCAGAAGTCTGCACCAAACCACTTCATGCATGTATAAATGCAGTGATGGTTTCTCAAGCAGTTTGTTTTACAGCGTGTGGTTGTCAGCCTCATGGACAACCTCACATTAGTCGTTACAGCGTGTGGTTGTCAGCCTCATGGACAACCTCACATTAGTCGTTACAGCGAGTGGTTGTCAGCCTCATGGACAACCTCACATTAGTCGTTACAGCGTGTGGTTGTCAGCCTCATGGACAACCTCACATTAGTCGTTACAGCGTGTGGTTGTCAGCCTCATGGACAACCTCACATTAGTCGTTACAGCGTGTGGTTGTCAGCCTCATGGACAACCTCACATTAGTCGTTACAGCGTGTGGTTGTCAGCCTCATGGACAACCTCACATTAGTCGCAACTTATGACTTGCCTGGATGAGTAGTGATTCTATTTTTTTTATATTTTTGTCATCATAGACACCCTGAAAACAAAACAGGATATGTACTGTATTAGTTGTTGGGTGACTGAAGCATGGAGAACTACTACATGACAGCCAAAGTGTTACAGGCTCTAGTAAATGGGCGCTTGCAGAGTAGAAGAATTGAAGTGGTATGACAAGATCACCGATGTTGTGGGGTTTTTTTTTTTGGGGGGGGGGGGGGGGGGGGGGGGGGGGAAAGGACCCGACAAATACCAGAGACGCAGGATGAGGAAAAGACGCCAACGTTGAATATTAAACACACCAGGAAACTTTTTTTTTATTTTTAATAAATAAGAGTTTTGCCACGGCACGCCCCGTTAAATGTAGACACTAAGTTCGTCGGTTCTATTAGGGCGCATATCCAAATATAAAAGACATTGTTTT
The DNA here is from genome assembly GCA_024509875.1 of Oreohelix idahoensis. Taxonomy (NCBI): domain Eukaryota; kingdom Metazoa; phylum Mollusca; class Gastropoda; order Stylommatophora; family Oreohelicidae; genus Oreohelix; species Oreohelix idahoensis. The sequence goes on along the minus strand of JAMPIV010014956.1, from coordinate 476,963 downwards.
TTTAAAACAAAGTATGCCATTCAACCCTCTGTGGGTTATAGTTTGTATATATATAGTGCAATAAATTCAAGACAATATAGTAACTTCTTCCCACCTCCACTCAGTCCAGATAGAGTAAATCAAAACCAAAATTGTGTATGTGTGGGTGACCTCCCCTTTCCAAGAAACAGACAAACAATAAAAATAAAAAGCAAACATATAATAATAAAAGACAATGCGGTATAATAATTACTATAAGAAATACACAGAGGAAACGATTTTTTGCAGAGTTAACCATTTTGTTTGCTGTCTGGTGCTCAGTTATGGTTGAGTTTGTAGTGTGAAATTGTCGTTGGAAGATGTTCATCTCTTCTGCTGCTCCTCCATCTCCTAATCTGCCTCTAATTTCCCTCTTTTTCTTTTGAAAAAGGATATAATGACAGGGATATAGAAAACATTGAAAGGCAATGAACGGATAGGACAAACTAGAAAAAGCTTAGCATGAATTCGCTGAGGGCCTCTGCTCCACAGGGAGCTGTAGGGTAATGAATTAATAAATATTCTAATGGTGACCAAATGTTGTGGGGAGTGTCTATGGAACTAGCAGCAGATGGCAACATGCCCGTGCTTCCTGAAAGATTGAGAACCACTGGCATAATTCGTTCTGGCTTTTCCTGTCATCTTCCTTGTCCTTATCGCGCAGGCACGGCTCGAGGTCGGGACAAAATGTAGCACAGCTTACTGTCACTGAGCTAAAAACACACTGTGTTAGACAAGTAGCAAGCGCCATCAAAGTCTTTGACACTGTAGTCGAGTATTGTAGCTTTTACGATGGCGTTTGCTCGTATGAGTGTCAGAAGATATCGAAGACGGCAATCGATGTAGATCAATGTTTCCATCGAAACTTGCCAGTGTTTGCCATGCAAACTGCATGAACCGGATCTTAACAATAAAGAGAATGGCAGAAAGTATTTACCGTAAAACTATTTGGCTGTTGTCAGTATTTTGCTGACTTCAGCAAAGATAACCATGTTCATCATTGATTGTATTATGAATTGTTAGAGTTCAGTTTGGCGAGGGCCTCCAACATAGGTTTCCCAATATATTCTTTAATATAGGCAGGATAGTTCATAATATATAGAAGTACCCACTTGTCACGCGTTTATTCAAAAGGCGGACTCTGGATGTGCTTAAAATAATAGTAGGCTCCCGTGTGGATTTTATTAGTGACAGATTTGAACATTCCGTCATTTACCACAAGATTGCGAGAAATGGCCGTCGTCAGGTTCATCTTTTCTCCCCCCCCACCATAGAGCTATTATTTTATGTTTTCTCCTTTTGCGGGGTGCAGTCCGGCACTATGATGACAGTACTGTAATGTTATAATATCTTCTTCCAAGCATAATATTTTTCGGTGTATTGTTTGAGGGGTGCCAAAGGAAGAATCCACCCCGGGTGCCAGATACTTAAAGTACGCCTCTGATTGCGATTACGATTGGTAGCAGAGTTGATCTTATTGTTTACTCTGGTGCCCTGTTACCATTTTCACAGCAGAGAAGGTTGCAATACTAAAAGCACTAGAAATATTCTCCAAATAACACTCCCAAGAAACTAACAGTTTTAACTGACTCTCAACAATTCAAGCACTTAGAAACTTACGAGAATGTAGTAGACCTGATATAGCAGAGGAGATATTTCTGGCTACTACATACTTATATTCCAAAGGATGTTCAGTCTTAATTGCTTGGATACCTTCACATGTTGGCATAGAGGGAAATGAAAAAGCAGATTAAGAAGCCAAGAAAGGTAGATCTGATAAAAATCTAATAAATGTAGGAATGAGTAAATAAAAAGAGGTTGGTAAGAAAACGAAGATGGCTGTATACCGCTCCACTTATGTCCCAGTCTTGACATATGGATGAGAGTCATGGGCAATGACTACAGCCCACAAAAGCCAGATGCAAACCTCAGAAATGAGGTATCTGAGGAAGGTGGTTGAAGTAACAAGAAGAGACATGGTCCGCAACCAGACGATACGTCAAGGCCTAAAATCCCACCAGCTGCAGACCCAAATAGAACAGTCCCAACTAAGATGGTCTGGCCATGTCTGCAGAATGGGAGAAGATCGGCTACCACGACAAGCATGGGAAACAAAGAGCCAGGGATCCAGACCTCCAGGACGACCCAGAGTCCGCTGGGAGGACAACATTAGACAATCTTTGAAGGACCGAGGACTAGAATGGAACCAGGCCAGGAAGAAGACAGCTGATAGAATAGTCTGGCGCTCTCTCTTCCAAACCTCTACACCTCACGGTAGAAGGGGAACGACTAAGTAAGTAAATAAGAGATTAAGAGCTTAATTAAAGATTTAATAACAGATGAATGGAAAGCAGAGTGGGATAAAAATCTGAAAGGAAGACATGCATATAACATGTCCAAGGCTCCAACAAGAAAATGTCAGATATCTAGGGAATTAAAAATTCCCAGTAATAAGAAACTTCTCAGACTAAATTAAATATTAGCCTGTATACCCTTAGCTCTCTCCCTTTCTTTCTTTCCTTTCTCTCTCCCTCACTCACTCACACACATATATACATAACATAACAAGTATGAAGAATATACCATTTTAGGACAAAGGGGGAAAACCTGTAAAGAGTTTCCTATCATACAATAAATGGCCAGGAAGGATGCAGTTGAAAATGGGGGTGCCGGCATCCTCATAAAATTAAAGAATAGAATCCACTCTATGGCAATTGCCACTGGCAAATACTGCAATAACTTCAGTGCTGAAGCAGAAGCCCTGAAACAGGCAGCTGAAACTCTTATTGAATGCAAAGCACAGGCAGAAAAACAGATAGTAATCTTTACAGATGCCCTCTCAGTAATATCAGCGCTGAAGAGCCATCAAACTAAAGGATTGAAAGATCTGATAATCTCCCTTGAAAGACTGGCCAAATGCTTCAACAAGTGCACTATCCAGTGGATACCAGCCCATTGCAACATACCAGGAAATGAGGAGGCAGACAAACTTGCTAAGGAAGGAGGTGCCTTACAACAAAATGATATAGAGACAACTTACGCAACGGCAAAGACTACTATAAAGGCTACATTCAAGTCCACATGGGAAAGAGAGCACCCGGGCCATTTGAAAAATGATGAATATCATCAACTATCCAGGAAAGAACAGGTCATCATTTTTCGGCTACACTGGACACAACAGATTGAGATACCATCAATACCACAAATACAAGATTGGTGCAACAGATCTCTGCACCTGCGGTACCAGCCCAATGACGGTCGAACACCTCCTGCAGTATTGCCCAACCTACAGTAATGAACGGAGTAGCATATGGCAACAACCCACTTCTGTCAACGAAAAACTGTTTGGAGATGTCGAGAACCTTGAGTTGACTACTGCCTTTATTAGAGTCATAAATGTGGAAGTCTGAAGGCGAACGAGGAAGAAGAAGAAGAAGTATATATGTGTGTGAGTGAGGGAGAGAGAAAGGAAAGAAAGAAAGAGAGAGAGCTAAGGGTATACAGGCTAATATTTAATTTACTCTTAATTTGACATTAGTAATATGTATTAATAAATCTTTATTGGACCCTTACATTCTTATTATACTTTTAATAACTACTATGTATTGCTCTTATTAAATACTGTTTGACCATAATATGCAGTTACTTTGTCTGTTTGTTCTCAGCATCTGTTCTATAACTGTGGGTGAACTGCATGCCTGCATTCATGACCAACAAAATTAAAGATAGTGAAGAAAATTAGGCCCAACAATATGGATATACAATATAATTGATTGAGGAAATATTCTCCAATAAGATGTTATAATTTTAAAAAATAATCTTTCCACTACTGCTGCTAAGTTCCAATGGTGTTTTATATCGTTTATATTAGGGCATCTGCTGACGAAATCATCAGCTATGCCCATTGTTTTCTTAATCTTCATTGTGCACTGTATTCCGATGAACTAGCACTAGAACATAGTTGATGGTGGGTTCATTGCATTTCATTCTGACCAGATGTTTCAAGTTTCAGACCTATCCTTCATTGCTGTTTTGTATATATCAAGTAAGACATGGGTCCAGCATTTGGTCTAATTGTGTTATTTCTGATTTTCTCATATTGTTCGTCATTGTTCACATGTTGTAAATATCACAAGTTGTACTTTTCTGTTTCTGTTTTTTTTTTCTTTAATGTCCATGTTTGGCTCTTATAGCATAATGTGGGTGTGAAGATGTTATGAATCTTTTCTTTCAAAGTATATTTCAAACATCTTGTCAACTGGCTTCAGACAGCATTATCTCTTTGTATTCTTATCTCTATTGCTGTCTAAAAAAATGCACATCATCTACGTATAATGAATGGTTAACAAGTTAATGGTAACTGAACCCAAAAAAAAAAAGAGCTCTGAGAAATGGACGTGAATGGCTTTGTGATTTTCCATCCTTAACACCCATCCACACGTACACACAGTGTAATATGTAAGTTTAAGTGATGTGTAGAGGGTGCATTATTTTAGGGGAGAAGAAAAGAAAGAAAGGTAGATCTTTTAAAAGCAAACACACTTTTATACATACAGTTAAAGAGGAAGCAAGATGTTTAAAGCTAGTAAATATGTTTAGCATGTCTGTGACATGGCCATTGAGTGAATGGTATCTGAGTTAGGAATACAAACGTCATCCTTACTTTCATGCATTATGTTTGACTTCAATTCATTGTATCCTAACTTTCACACATTGTATCCTTACTCTGTCACATGTTATGTTTATTTTATATTTTTACACATTGTTTGCTTACTTTGACACTTAACCCTGTTTTCACACATATTTTTAATTTCATGCACTTTGTCCTTACTTTTATACAATGCACCTGTACAATCACACTTTTAAGTTTACATTCACTCACTGTGCCTTACATTCAGACATTGGATGCTTACTTTCACATGTTGTATGTCTACTTTCATATGCTATTTTCTTACTTTCACATAGTTGATATTTATTTTCACACATTGTCTTTTCATGCATAGGTTCATTACTTTTAAATATTGTATCATTACTTTCACAAATTATACCATTACTTTCACACACTCCCTTGAAACAATGTATTACATTCACATATAAATGTAAAGAAATTCACACTGCTTTTGCATGAAATACAGGGTTAGACCTCTAACCAAGACCCTGAAGCACCTCATTGTGATGCATCCTGGAAACAGGCCCAGACTTAATTCCAGCTTTTACCTGGTTGGCAGAATGCAGGAGGATCTCACAATTAATAGAAGTCAGGTGATGGAAGCTGGGAAGTGGCTCTGTGCAGGCGTGATGATTCCTTGGGAGAGCCCAGAACCAGAGCATATCATTTTAGCCCTACATATTTGAAGAGCTCCGATGGATGGCAGGAAATGCACGGTATGCCAACCACTTACAGATTGGTAGCTTGAAAGCAGATGTAAGGATCCTTCAGATGCATGCCTAGACATGACAGAATGCCTGAGAAAAAAAAAATGGAGCTCAGCTCCAAGTCAGCAAGTTTCAGAATGGCAGAAAAGCTATTAAAAACCCTAGATCTATAGACAATGCCATAGATACTTAACTTGGCGTTATCCGAACTGTAAAAAACACACGGTTAGTTATCCATAAAACTAGACTTACCATTGAAAGAAAGGGGAAATTACAAAACAAATATTTTGTGGAATGACACTGGGGGAAAGGAGGAAGAGAATATGAGTATTAAAGCTTAATCAAGTCCCACAAACACAATATTAGTAGTAATCAAATGTAGATCATAGCAGACATGGAAAATGGTACTTATTCCAGTCCCTGGTCGACAACACTACAAATGTTCTCACCAGGGCTCGAATTAATCCAGTTTAAATCCCGGTCGACGACACTCCTTCAAATGTTAATCTCGCCCGAGCTTGAACCTGTATCACGCGATCACCAGCGCAGTGTTGTAATCATTACACCAGCGCAGCTCCCCCTGCTAGGATTGATGATCTTATATCTCTCGAACTTCATGTCTCCAGGGCTGTTTATCAATTCTATCATGACTTCTTTCCATGCCATGATATCAGAATGTCAAGTATCTTCTCTCTTTATCTTCCTCTATCTCTTTTTCTTTAAATCTTACCCATTGTAGCAGTACATTCCAGCTTTCTTCTTCTCTTAACATGCCTAAATAAAGTGGATTGCTTCCTTCTGATGTCAGTGATAAGCTTCCTTTGCCCACTGGATACTTTCAGGACACACTCTTTACCCTTTTTAGTTGTTCATAGTAAATCCATATCTCTGTGACCACCAAGAATTTTCCTGCTTATTTACTAATTGCCCATGACTCACTTCTATATGCCAGGATTAGCTCTATATAACACTGAAGAATTCTTTTCTCGCTTCCACTGACAAAGATTTGTTTCATAAAATTATTTTTCTGTTTATTGAATGCTGTTTTTGCCTTAAGCTATTCTGCTCTTTGCCTGTGATATGCATCTTCCATCTGATTCTATAAACGTTTTTAACTTGTAATACGCTACAGCATTTCCTTTCATAATATTATAACCCATATGGGGTTGAACCAAGCATTTGAGTTACCAAATTAATAATAATCCTTATCTTCACACATTGTTATTTGTATCCTTAACTTTTACACACTGTATTCTTGCCTTTCAGACAAACGTGTGGCAGACTGGCCCCTTATGTGGGGATACACCCCAACGTTGTTAATTACAGCCCTTTATTTATTAGCTGTTTACATTGGGCCAAAGCTCATGGAGAACAGACCACCTATCAATCTCAAATACACCTTGGTTATCTACAACTTTGGATGTGTTCTTATGAATTTGCATATATGCACTGAGGTGAGTCTTCTTCACTGTAAGGATCTGTATGTTCATTCAGTCTTTGACTAAACTTATTCAATGGTAATTCAACTTGTTTTTTAGAAATAATTATTGGTTTAAAAATTAAGTTTTATTAGTTTAAGCGACTATTTAATTATTTGTAACATTGGAAGTTATGTGAGAACTTTACTACTGGAGGTCCTTCTCAGTTGCCCCGTGGAGCCAGGAGACATGAGAATAGAGCTACTGGCCAAGCAAAGCAAAGACCATTAAAAATAATGCACTGGAATGCTGAAGGCGTCAACAGTAAAAAAGATGGCTACAGCAAAAAATTAGAGCTCGAATATATCTTAAATGAAGAGCAAGTAAATGTATGCTGCCTGCAAGAAACCCACCTCAACCAAGACATAGCCTTCAAAATCAGGGGCTACCAGTGCTATTAATCTGACCAAAAAGACAGGCGAAAGGGAGGACCAACCTTTTACTCGAGATCATGCACACCACCTCTACACCAGACCTGGCATTCCACTCACCAGGCATGGAGTGGAACGTCACATGCATTGTTGGGAAACAACTCGGAGGCAGCTACCACCAGCCAATCTTCCTAATTGTGGAAAATGAACTTGTCAAGGAGAGCAGCACTCTCTCTAGGTGGAACTACAAGAAGGGAGACTGGACAATGTACCAGCATCGTACCAGTATACTGGCTAGAGATCTGACTGTAGACAAAGACATCAATAAGGTAGTCGATGAATTCAGCAGATGCATACTATAGGCTGCTCGTGAAACAATACCTAGAGGAGCTCATAAGCACTACAAACCATATTGGAATAGTGAACTAGAGCAACTGCACAATGACGTGGAAACATCTCGAAAGCAGGCAGAGACCAGCCCATGTCAAGAACATCACAATAACTACCAACATGCTAAGGCCAAATTTCAAAGGGCCAAGTTGCAGGCCAGGCGGAGAAGCTGGAAGGAGAAAACAGAGTCCTTGAACTTTGAAAGAGAAACTATGGACACTGGTAAAACAACTTAACGATGAGGGTACAGGGAAAAACTCAAAGATTGCACTGTATAAAGATGGAAATATCCTCACAGGAAAACAGGCAGCTGATCACTTTGCAGATACCTTTGCTAAAGACAACATAAGATCGAGAACCCTGGCAGACCTATTGTCTTGGCATGTTCCTGTCCTACTGAACACATTTCCGACTTCCTTGATAGCATTTTCCAACCTATCGTTCAGAATCTTCCCTCTTTTGTCAAAGACACTAATCATGCTCTTACAACTTTCTCCTCTATCCGACTCTCAGCAGGCCGCTCCTACCGTCTTTTCTTGTTAGACGTCTGTTCTCTGTATACCTCAATTCCCCACCCCGATGGTCTCCGAGCTCTTCGGTTTTTTTCTTGACCAGCGCACTTGTCCCTCTATTCCCACTGACACTCTTCTCCGTCTTGCTGAACTGGTCCTTCAACTGAATTCTTTTGAATTCAATGGTCAGTTTTTTGACCAAATTAGTGGTGTTGCCATGGGAACGAAGATGGGTCCTAGCTATGCCTGCCTGTTCATGGGCCACTTGGAGCATCAGATATGGCAACAATACTCCGGTCCTTTCCCCGGGTTTTACCGCAGATATATCGATGATGGCATAGGTATCACAGATATGTCCGAGACTGATTTATCCCGCTTCATCGACTTTGTTAACCACTTCCACCCTACCATCAAGTTCACCTCCCTCATCTCCACAGTATCTGTCAACTTTCTTGACATTACTATTACTATCACACCCTCCGGCCTCAATACCTCAGTATACTACAAGCCGACAGATGCCCATAGCTACCTTCTGTATACCTCTTCTCATCCTCGGGCTTGTCGTGACTCCCTTCCATTTTCACAACTTCTCCGCCTCCGTTGTTTGTGCCAAGACGATGATGACTTCCACTTCCGAGCCAATGAGATGTTGGATTTCTTCCGTAACAGACTTTATCCCGAACATGTTCTCACCTCTGCCTTCCAACGTGTTCTCCCCATCTCTCGTCAGGAGGCCCTCAAACCTCACTATAAATCCACTTCGGATAGAGTTAAATTAATCTTGACCTATCACCCTCACAGTACTGCAGTCAAACAGATCCTCTTCCGCCACTTACCTATCCTTCAAGCAGAGTCTGTGACCCAAGAAGTATTCGGTGAAGCACCTTTGGTGGCATATAGACGCGACAAGAACCTGAAGGATCTTCTTGTTCACAGCCGTCTCCCAAAGGAGAATGCCCTCACTTTGGCACATTACCCTGTGGTCGGACACAATGCAACACGTGCAAGTATGTCATCTCAACCCGCAAGGTGTCTTTTCCTGAGGCTATGTACACCATCACTAGTAGCTTCACATGTGAGTCGCGCAACGTCATTTATACGATCATATGTAAACGTTGCTGCAAAACCTATATTGGCCAAACAGGCAAACGACTTGGGGACAGGTTCAGCCAGCACTTGAATGACATCTCTCAGCACAAATCCACACCAGTTGCCATACACTTTAATGGCCCTGACCACCAGGGTTCCATCGACATCCAGGTCACGGCGATCAGATCCTGCTCCTCTGACACTGCTAGCAGAGAACAGCTTGAGAACCGTCTTATCCACCGCATGGGGTGTCTAAAACCAGCTGGGCTCAACACTCTACACACCTTTGTCTGAGGTCACCCTTTCCTCTCCTTTTCTACTTTGACTCTTTCCACTCTTATCCCATTTTTCCATTTTCTGCCGCCCTCTAATTATACGCATGAATACATAATACACTGTTTTTAATATGTCTAGATTTTTTATTTTTTTTATTTTATTTTATATGTATTTATCTTCGGCTCATTCTGTTCCCTTCTATTTCCAGTCCCCACTTATATTACGTTTGGGTAGTTTATGGCTCAGTTTCGTTTTTTAGTCTCTAAGTATGTATTGTGTACATCCGGTGATGGCAGTCATTTCCTTTTCCTGGCACGCGCCTATAAGCGACTTGACGCCTTCAGGGAAGTGCCTAGTTTTAATTTTTATATTAATTTATATATTTTTTTAGGTTCTTATGTGTCCTATCTAACCTTCACTTTCTTTCCTTTCCCTGACGAAGCCCTTGTGGCCGTAACGTTGGCTATTTTCTTATTCTTTTGTCCTCGTAAGACGAATCACCTTTTTTCAATTTTTTTTTCACACCCATCTAAAGACAACAACATCGAAGTTAGCCCGGAGAAGCAACAGGAGATTCGCGAGAAACGGCAAAACGCAGGTCGAGATGGAACCATACCTGAAGTTATGGAGGCGCCAATCACATTCAGAGAACTGGAGCTTGCAATATCAAAATTGAAAAAGTCGCCAGAAGTTGATCCAATGAAATGATTAAGAACTTGGGAACCGCAGCAAAAACAAAGCTGCTGCAGATCTTCAATATCTGTTGGAACTTGGGCAGAATTCCACAGACCTGGAGGGAAGCAATAATGACACCACTCCCAAAACCAGGAAAAGACAGTTCCACTGCCTCCAGCTACAGACCAATCAGCCTTACAAGCTGTCTCTGCCAAACAGTGGAATGAATCATCAACCTCAGGCTGCAGTGGTACCTTGAAAGCGAAAACCTTCTTGTACCACAGCAGGCGGGCTTTAGGCAGTGTTACTCTACCGAAGATCAGGCAACTCACCTTTCCCAAGAGATTGAGGATGCGTTCCAAGATAAGAAACTGGTACTAGCAGCATGGATAGATCTAAGGAAAGCATTTGACAAGGTTTGGAAAGAAGGGCTTTTGAAAAAACTGAGAAATTGCAGAGTGAATGGCAGGATGTACAAATGGGTGGAAGCATACTTGCATAACAGAAGAGCCCGAGTACAACCAGATGGCCTCAAGAGCAAGAAAATTCTTCTGCGTCATGGCATCCCTCAGGGAGGGGTTCTGTCCCCCACACATTTCCTAGTCTACATAAACGACCTGGTTGCTGAACTACCACATGGAATGAAAGTGGCAATGTACGCTGATGACCTGATAATATGGTGCACAGATGAGCATGCAACAGTGGCCACCAAACTGCTACAAAGAGCCATAGATGCCTTAACCTCATGGGCAAATAGATGGTGTGTCAGCATCAATACAGATAAGTGCAGCACTACGCTCTTCACCCTCTCTCCAAAACCAAAAAACTGGTGTCATCAAGATAAATGGAGAGCTCCTGAGAGAAGATAAACAACCCACCTATCTCGGAGTTACATTCAATGATAGGCTGACATGGAAGCAACACATCAACAAAGCAGCAACAAAGGCCAGGAGGAAGCTAGCCATCCTGAGAAAACTAAGTGGAACCACATGGGGAGCCAGCGGGAAAAAACTTAGTAAAGTTTACCAGCAGGGCATACGACCACATCTGGAATATGGGTCAGCTGTGTGGTGTCCAGCATCAAACACCACATTACAAGAACTAGATAAGGTGTAAAACCAGGTGCTTAGGGTCATCACGGGGGCAATGAAGTCAACGCCTTTAGTGGAGATGGAGAAAATGGGGAGGATACAAGCACTGAGAGAACACTGAGACACGAAAGTGCTAACACAGGCAGAAAAGTTCCTCTGTATGCCGAGCCATCCAATGAAGGACAGATTCCAAAACCTAGCAATGGGGCGATTGAAAAGAAGCAGTTTTATCCACCAGGCCAAATGACTTCGTAGACAAACCTTAGACTTGCCTGAAGTTGACAGCCCCCTAAAGTCTGTGCCAGAACAAACCCCTTGGAGAGAGGAGACTAGACTACCAGTATACATCCAGACAAAAGTGAAAGGAATACTCGACAAGGATGAACAGAACAGCATGCAACGTAGGACAGTCACTCTCAGTTTCCTGGATGATGAATACCCACAGGACCTCTGGGTCCGAGTATACACGGATGGATCAGCACAAAATGCAGTTAAGAATGGAGGAGCAGGAGTGTACATAGAATACCCAAACAACACTAGGGATACGATCAGAGTACCAACAGGGAAATTCTGTAACAACTATGATGCAGAAATCCAGGCAATCAAGGTGGCAACCGAGAAACTGTTGAACACCAGTCTCGGTCCACAGCCTGTGGTATTTCTGACAGATGCAAGATCAGCACTTCAGTCCAGAAAATTACCAGGTATACAAGCCTTACTGTCTGAACTGTGCAACCAGCGCAAGGTCGCCATGCAGTGGATACCGTCTCACTGTGAAATACCAGGAAACGAGAGAGCAGACCGACTGGCTAAAGAAGGTGCTGCAGACGAGCGACTGGATGTACCAGTTACGTACCATCAGAAGAAAAAGATGATCAAATCAATCAGAAAGCCACCAACACCAACGCAGGACGACTACCAAGCTATGAACAGATCAGAACAAATTGTCATTCTGCGCCTCAGAACAGGACACAATCGACTCTGCAGCCACATGTATAAAAAATTTAAGATTGGCAATTCAGCCATATGTACATGTGGACCTGCCATCAATGGTACCTATACCTTGTAGCGGTATGGCAGCTTGTGTACCCTGACAATCCCCAGAGCTATGCCAGTGGGAGTTTTATTCCTGGTAGGTTCAACAGAGCTGGACTGGTCTGCGTGGGTAGGGATCAGACAAAAGCTGGTACCCTGGTCCTCCAGGTTGGGGATTTTAGCACAGGGCTGACACCCCTGTCTATGTAAAAAAATCGCACATGTTACAGAAACGGCAACAAATGGAAAAGCTTTGATGCGGGACGGACAACCCAGAGTCTCAGGCTCATATGACTGCCAGTGGTGAAAGCCGAAAGGAAGCCATTGGCATGAAAACGGATGCCCTGACCGCAAAACACGAAACCAGAATTGGATTTTGGAACGTCAGAACTATGAATGAGGCAGGAAAGCTAAGACAAATCACAGCAGAGATGAGGAACTACAAATTACATATCCTGGGAATAAGCGAGAGCAGATGGACAGGGACGGGGAGAATAAAAACAGCTACTGGGGAAACAGTACTTTATTTTGGTAGAGAGGATGGTCAGCACAACGAAGGTGTAGCCATTATCCTGAAGAAAGGAATGGAAAGGTCTTTACTGGAATGGAAACCCATCAACAATAGACTGATAAGAACAAGACTGAGAGGAAGATTCACCAACACCACAATTATACAATGCTATGCATCAACAAACGATAGCGATGAAGAGATCAAGGACGAGTTATATCAACAGGTACAAAAGGAAATGGAAACTGCACCCAGGTACGATCTTATTATAGTAATGGGAGACCTCAATGCGAAAGTTGGAACACACAATAATTATAACGAAAAAGTAATGGGGAAATGCGGTAGTGGAACAGTGAATGAGAATGGGGACAAATTAATAAGCTTCTGCAGTATCAACAACCTGGTCATTGGAGGAACACTTTTTTCACACAAAGAAGTGCACAAGTTAATGTGGGAATCACCAAACGGACGTTTCAGAAAAATAGATAGATCACATAATGATCAATGGCAGATGGAGACATGCATTACAGGACGTGAAAGTAAGAAGAGGCGCAGATGTGGGAAGTGATCATCACCTAGTAGTAGCAAGACTGAAGGTGAAACTCAGAGCTGCTAGACCAGTTGCAGTCAAACAGAAAAGATATAACATCACAAAACTTAAGGACCCCCTCACCAGAAAAGCTTTTGTGGTCGACGTAAAGAGAGGATATCAGATTACCAAAAGCCAGGAAAGAACACAGACCGATGATGTCGACCAGAAATTCAACACCATCTCAGCAATATACAAGGAAAGCAGCAAGTCATGCTTGGTATTCCAGGAAAGAAATAGCCAAGACTGGATAACACCAGAAACGCTAAACACCATAGCGAAGAGAAAGGAAATGAAAAGAAAGAAAACAGAAGCTAAGTCTCCCAGGTTGAAGGCAATATTTAGTGAACAGTACAGTCAGCTGGACAAGGAAGTAAAACGTCAAACCCGTGCTAACAAAAGAACATTTCTGGATGACCTTGCAAGACAGAGTGCTAACAAAAGGACATTTCTGGATGACCTTGCAAGACAGGCAGAAGATGCAGCACCAAGAAATGAACAAAGCACAGTTTATAAAATAACTAAAACTATCAGTGGAAAACGAGGTGCAAACAACATAACGTTAGTAAGAGACAAGCAAGGAAATCTTATCACCACAGCACAGGGGCAGGAAACAAGATGGGCAGAGCACTGAATAAGGAACCACCAGAGACTCAGCTGAATGTTCTTGAGGCTGAAAGTGACTTAGACGTAAATACAGACATTCCATGAAAAGAAAAAATCATCACAGCTATCAAAGGGTTAAAAACCGATAGACTGAATAAGTATGGCCAGCAGGTTGGCCTGAACATCAATCTGAAGAAGACAGAGGTCATGACATTAAACGTGGGCAATCCTGAGCCAATAACAGTAAGGAACCAGAAGTTAGAATAGACAGACACATTTACTTACCTAGGATGCATAGTAACACCTGACGGCGGAACAAGCAAGGACATTAACAACGGAATGAATAAAGCGATAACAGCCTTTGCTAGTCTCAACAACATTTGGAAGTCTTCCCAGTACAGCACAAACACCAAATTAAGACTGTATGAGAGCTGTGTACTTTCTGTGCTTCTCTATGGTGCGGATTGCTGGAGAGTAACAGAGAAGGAAATGTCGAAACTGTCCTCCTTCCACACAAATTCTCAGAATCTTTTGGCCAAACACCATCAGCAACCAAGAACTACTTATTCGGAGTAACCTGGAGGACATGCACACCATCATAGCCGGCAGACGCTGGAGTTGGGTTGGCCACGTCCTCAGAAGGGACCGTGATATCATCACAAGAACAGCTATGCTATGGAACCCTGAGGGAAAGCGAAAGAGAGGCCGACCAAAAACAACTTGACAGAGAACTGTGGAAGCCGAGATGCATATAGTGAACCAGAGCTGGGGCACTGTAAGAGGATGGCCGCCGACCGAGCAAAGTGGAATAAATTTGTTGCTGCCCTACAAGACCCCACCAGGTGTGATGGCCACTGACTGCTTTGGCGGTTATGGATCAAAGAAGAAGAAGAATTACATGTGGACAGGCACCCCAGACTGCGAAGCACGTACTTCAAGACTGCCCCGAATATGATATATTGAGGCAAACCCACTGGCCCAGAGAAACAACACTGGAAGCAAAACTATACGGACCTCTGTATGAACTACAAAAGACAGTGAAGTTTATACAAGAAACAACATTACAGATATAGACAATATATTTCAAGCGAACGAAAGAAGAAGAAGAATGTGAGAACAAAATGAGACAGAATGGAACTTTCAGCTGTTATGTTACACGTAGTACTTGATTATATAGTGCATCGTGGGAATCCACGAAAACAAGTTATAGACACTAAACTTTGCATAATCACATGAAGCACTTGAATGGAAATAGTAATGAATGACGCAAGGAGACAAATGTCACTAAAAGAGAAAAGGTTTCCTTTTTAAAAAAAGCAGTTTATGCTTAGAGTACACAGAAATACAAATGATAAAATGGTTGAAACATTTAGTCCATTTGTAAATAAACCAGTTGCCATTGTCTGTTTTTGAGCTATAGCAGGATGTAGAGCATGTTGAAAACTACAGACAAAAAAATATGTTGATGTAACAGCTTAGTTGTATAAGAAATTACCAATCACAGCAACTTGTAAGTCTAGAAGTACTATAGAGTCATCACAAAGCAGTGGAAGAAAACAAAAGAAGGTTGAAGGCCAAAGAAATCTTAGAATTGACACTGTGCTTCTGAGCTACATCAGGATGTAAAGCATGAGGAATACTACAGAAGAAAAATAGGTTGATGGAACAGCTTAGTTGTGTAAAAAAATTACCCATAACAGCTACTTGTAAGCCTAGAAGTGCTATAGAGTCAACACAATGCAGTGGAAGGAAACAAAAAAAAAAGACGAAGGCCAGGGAAATCTTAAGTGGCTAGATTACTGGAGCATAATGTGTGACCATGATGTGGATATTCATTATGTCCAGTAATCCCTTTATGCTGCACTGGCAGAGGAACTGTTTGCCATTTGATCACCTTTATAATTTTCTCACCACATCAGTTTCATTTGTTTTCCTTACAAGCTAGTTTCAGCATTAAATAAAGCAGAACAAAGATGAATATTTACAAAAAATGTATGTTATTATTGTTTCTTTTTAATCTTACAGCTGTTAATTGCATCATGGAAATTAGGCTACAGTTATTCTTGTCAACCAGTCAGTTATACCTATGATTCATATGAAATGAGGGTACGTACATATAAGTCTCACCTAGTTATCTGTCTGTGGCCTAATTTTAAAAACAAAAGCTACTTGCATGAATGTTGGTCAACAAGTTAGTTATAGCTGTGACCCATATGCAGGGGCATCGTTACAGTGTTTAGCACCAGGGGTGGATCCTTCCTTTGGCACCCCCCATATAAAACACAGAGAAATACATAATGAAAGTATATTTTTAAACAGCACAGTAGGGTCATAATAACTTTAAATGGCACCCTTTTCCTGGCTGTCACTTAGGGCGGCCCCCCCCCCCCGTGCGCCACTGCCCATATTGCCTGTGATCCACATGATGTGTATTTTTTTTTTCAACCAGATTAGTTGCTGTCAGTGGTTCCCTCAGTTCTTTGTGGAGACAAAATTAAGAGCAGGTCCACTGTTGATTCCAATATTTGATAAGAGATGACTGATGTGTAAGAATGTGCATGACACTTTGGGACGCAGTATAGAATCACCGCCAAGAGCACACAAAGTGCTTCAGTGATATCAGGCTTCCTGAAAGAGGGCCTACTGTGGTGGTGGCTACATTTTCCTTTAGAGATGAAAAAAAGAAAAGAAGGGAGGAATTATATTAATTGTATCTGTGAACATTGATAGTTATTAATTGCCATTTTTTAATGAAATAAAAAGTATTAAAGTTTTGTTTTCTGGTATTTAGTGCATTTGTTAACAATATTACAAGGGGATCCCTAAATCTTGATTTTTTCACTTTACTTGTTAATTTTTGTTTTTGTATGTTCATATCTATCTCATGTTGTTGAGTGTATTTGTGCCCATTTCTATTCTACACTTCTGTCACACATATGCCATCCTCTGTTGTTATGTTTTGAGTGGCCATTTTGTTAAAAAAGATTTTCTTGAGAGCTTCCCCCATTTATGGGTCATATCATTTAAATATATTTTTTTACGTATGTAACTTAGCTCTCACTTTCTTTCTCTTCTGTTTTTGTTCATTGTCCGTGAGGAAAGCCTTATGATCATAACACTGGCTATTCTCTTAGGTCTTGTTAGATGTATTACCTGCTTCTGTTTACTCCGTTGTTTATTATGTTTCTAGAATAAAAGTAACTATTCATTCGTTCCAGTGTCTCCCCAGCTATTCTTATGTTTAATGGTGATGTGTTAGAACATGTACAAAATGTTCAAAATTCATATTGTTGGTAATTTGGTAATGTCTTGGGACGCCACAGGTAAGAGCATATCAGGTTTATAGTTGTGAATAATAGTTTTTTTTTTTTTTTTTTTTTTTAAACAGATAGCAAAGGCTATCTGGTGGTTCTACTTTTCTAAGTGTGTGGAAATGCTAGACACAGTATTCTTCATCTTGCGCAAGAAGAACAACCAAGTGAGCTTCTTGCATGTTTATCATCATGCCACCATGTTTCCAATTTGGTATATCGGAGTGAAATGGGTTGCAGGAGGCCAGTGTAAGTTGAAAATAATTGTAGCATTTGTCCAGTTTAGTTAGTTTTATTTTATTGTCTTCATGATTTCATTAATACAGTACCAGCTATCCGTTTTTTTCCCCAGCATTTTATTACCTTGATGCCATATTTTCTACTTTCTTTTGTGATTGCATATTTGTGGGTGTGTTAGAGTGTCTGTGTAGTATTCCTGAATGGTGTGTTGAGGAGAGAGAGCAAGAAATGATAGTTCTTTTTTGTGTGTTTAATCTGCTCTTGTGCTATGAAGTGTCACAGATATGGCTTATTATTGGATTCAGAAATGGTGCACTTACTGTGGCTTGGTGTGCTGTATTTCTTAATGGTATCTCTCGTCTCCTCAGTCTGTCTTTTTCTAGGCTGTTTTCTGTTCCTCGGTTCTTTCATTTTGAGGTATATGCTTGTGCTGCTAGTTGATCAAGATTAATCCTCACAGTATTGGAAAGATTTAAGAGCTCCAATTATGAGTACTGATATTTTTTCAGTGATTGAGAAATTAGTGCTGAAAAAAGAATAAAAGTCCTTGAAAGTCAACACTAGAAGAGGTAAGAACAATCATTATGATGTGAATGAAGTATGCATTGCCCACAACTTCCAACATCACATTTTCTATGGGAAGGAAAACCCAAACAGAAGTCAGGGCTACATATGAAGAGATAAAAAAAAATAATCAGAAATAACTAAAGAGAAAAATGGTAGAAGGAACATCCAGAGTCCAGTAATGCTGAACCATACTATACATTACCAAGAAGAGATCAAGTGATAATTTTCAGACTGAGAACCGGCCATTGCAGACTCAGATACCATCTGTTCAACAAACTGAAAATTGGACAGACAGATGAGTGTCCATGAGTGTCTATGAGAGGAGGACAAACAGACAGATGAGTGTCCATGAGAGGAGGACAAACAGACAGATGAGTGTCCATGAGAGGAGGACAAACAGACAGATGAGTGTCCATGAGAGGAGGACAAACAGATAGTAGAACGTGTACTCCAAAACTGTCGGCTCCATTAGAGGAGCAGGGTGGCAGTGTGGTCGTCTCCAACTAAGTTGAGGGAGAAACTGTATGATGATGAGAGAGACCTGAGACGAAGAATGCCAGCTTTATAAGAGAGATAGATGTGGTTATTTGAGAAGTGAATGATGAAGAAGATGAAGAACATTTTCTATAACATTTTTATTGAGTCGTGTCAAGACCTGTCACTGTTAGTCACTTTGAAAGACGCATAACTAGCACAGAATCAGTTTTGGTCAGCTGAATTTACATCATGATAAGAGCTTAACTGATTCTTGACAACCACAGTAAAAATTATCATGAAAAATCTGTACATTTTGTTGTTCTCATTGAATCGGAATAAATCATTTAGACCACCATCGTAAGAAGCTCTGAACCATAGTCATTTCAAATTTTGCTCTTTTCTTCATCCTGTTAAAAAAAATGAACAAGACTCGTCTTCTTCTTCGTGTTCATTCCATAAGGAGAATGGAAACACCACAGCAACTGGCCCTTTTACAGAAAGTCTGTGCACTTATTGTGCTCTTTAAGTTGTGGTTTCTGTAGCAATTCATTTTACATGATAAGCTTGTCAGTCCCATGCACACCACGAAAACCCGTGAAATTGGCAGCTGCTGAAATACCCAGAAATAGTTGTATTATAGGTGATTACTTGAACAACCACTCAGAAAGGTGGATGTACAGAAAGACATGCCGGAGAAGAGGAAACGGAAGACTGGGAAATAAATAATATCTTACTACTGATCAGCCAGATAGGATACTTATCAGCCTTTTACTCAAAACACTGGAAGACAACAATTACTTAAGATTTGGCATAGACCAAGCATACACAACACATAGAACAGTTACAAGAACTATTGGGAGGAAGTGGTCATGGACCAGTAAAATTAGCAGTTTTTCTAAATTACACACCTCCATACCCAAAGCCCCCATCACAATGGAACTACAAAACGGCTAAATGGGGAAAATTAACACAGCTAACTAAGAAGTACTGCAAAGCGATCAGCACGCATCTCACAAAATTGGAAGAGATGGTAGTAACAATAAGTAAATCATTTCTAAAAACAACAAAGGAATCCATTCCTGTAGGAGCCAGTAAAAAAAAAATATAAACCTTATTGCCCAGAAGAACTGAAGAAACTTGAGGATGAACTAATGACTACTAGCGCACAGAATTACAAAAAAACTCAGGAAAGCAGCATCCAACTGAAAAAAAGTCACAACACAGGTCATGAAGCAAGCAGTTGGAAACATTTGGAAATAAAAAACTGAGAGCTTAACCCTAGACAAAATTGGAACTTTTGAAACTTACAAAATCAGTTAACAGTGAGGATGTAAGAACAGTGAACTTTATCACACTAGAAAAAAATGGAAAACTGCTAACAGGAAAAAGTGCAACAAATGTGTTAATTGAAAAAGTTCAGCGACGTTTGCAAAGTAAATATAACAAGGAAAAAGATCTGAAAAAATGCAGAAACATAAAAATACAAATACAAAATGTAGCTGACGAACACACAATGACAGAATTGATACTGCAAGAGCTAGAAGATGCATTAGGTCAACTGAAAAAAAAAGCTCCTGGAAATGATGGGAATGACAAATGATTGTTAAGACACCTTGGAACACAAAGTCAGCAAAAAAAAAAAAAAAAAACGTATGTAAATAATAAATGTAAGCCATAGTGTCACAAATAACAAGAGATGACAGAAGAAGAAAACATGTTGTAAAAGTGACAGTGCATAAATTAAAATTAGTTTGACTTGTTACGATCGCATCCATGCCTAACTCATTGTTTTATTGAGTGCCGTGTTGACATGCGCTAGCGATCATGTCTTTCCACTTCCTAGTGTCTTTGACGTCTTGAATCATTTGTGCCATAAAGACATTAGAGACAAATTTAATAAATTATCACATAATTTGGAAAAAAGTCAAGAGAAATCGGATCCAACACGAAAATAAGAATCTTCAACTCAAATGTGAAGTCAGTACTATTATATGACTCTGAGACATGGAGAACAACAAAGACAACAACCAAAAAGCTACAGACTTTCATAAATGGGTGCTTGCGTAGAATAGAAGGATTAAAATGGTATGACAAGGTTACCAACGTGGAACTGATGACAAGAACCAGACAAGTGCCAGTGGAACAAGAGATGAGAAGAAGACGATGGCGATGGATAGGACACACACTGAGGAAACCTGTTGATAGCATTACAAGGCAGTCCTTATTCTGGAATCCCCAGGGCAAGAGAGGCAGAGGTAGACCAAAAAGCACATGGAGAAGAGAACTGGAAACAGGTGAAAATGATGAGGAGAATGTGGAAAGAACTTGAGATGATGCCACGTGACATGAGGACTTGGCATGTGTTTGTTGAAGGCCTGTGCTCCTTTGGGAGTGGAGGGTTATGATGATGATGAAGGTATGTTAGTAAACAAAATATCCGTTTTTTTCAGCTTTCTTTGGGGCAATGATTAATTCATTCATCCATGTGATCATGTACACTTATTATGGTGTGGCTGCGCTGGGACCAGAGTACCAGAAATATTTATGGTGGAAGCGGTATCTCACACGTCTTCAACTGGTCAGTGACTATTTTGAGTGTAGTTTGTCTTTTCACTGTGCTTAAGTAACTGACTTCTCAAGTGAGGTCAGAAATGTTTTAGAAAACACATTTGAAAGCAGTGTTTCTCAGCCTTTGTCCAAGTGTGACCACCTGTTAGAGGCTGTGAATTGCACAGTTCCACTTCCCAGACATATGTAATGAATTTAAATTACTTACAAGTGGCTATGGTTGAAGTGCTTCCTTCTCAAGGCAAAGTTACTGGGTTTGAAATCTAATAGTGACATGCTCCAGTTTACCCGGCTGTCAGTGGGTACCTGACTGCTTTTGAGTTAGGGAAAGCAAAGGCAGCAAGGAAGGGAACTAGTCGCCTTACCTCATAAAGTTGAGACCTAGTATAGTGAAGTCTCTAACACTTCATTCCCCTATGGCAGTATTTACTATAGGACTGCCTTTACTATTAAACACAGATACAGAGATTGGACTTCCTCCCCCAAATGGTATTAACAAAAGAATAAACTTATGTGTGTCGGTCAGAATCACTAAAATTTCAGAAATTGAATATCATCGAAAAGATTGTCCTGCTCAGTTTAAGGATTCTCGGTAATCCTGATTGAGATTGGGAAATACTGATTCAATCTACCTTGCTTTGTATGTTTCACATAATGTGGGTTTTATGTTTTAGTAATTGTAGTGTTAACTTCATTTTATAAATTTGCTAAATAATAATGCAGATCAGACTACTTATCTGAAAGCTGACAGTTAGAAATTCGTGCTGTTTTTTTGGGACCACCAGATAACTTGTTTGGTAAAGTGCTACACTCAGAAGACCAACTTACATTAGCATGCTAACAGTTGTACAAATGTTATAGGCAGGGCTTTGAACCAGTGGCAGTAAAGGTTCAGTTCAGACATTTATTTACCATATTCACTTAGCTCTGGCTTTCAAAATAATGCAAGTAGTTCAGTTGCGAGTTTACACCTGGTCTATCTGGTACAGGGGCACCACCGATTTTCTGGCATCCTTGGTTCCTAAGCCTTGCAGGATTATCCATTGTGCCAGATCAAGAGAGGTCGTGTAGTAATAATTCTTCAGTGCATCAATTTATGCAGGGGCTATTTTCTGCAAAATCCTGGCTTACCTTGAAATCTCACATATTGAATGCAATCAAATATAGATGCTTGTATTGTTGACCCTCTTGGCACTTACTAACTCCTGTTCTCTTTAACTTTGTTCATATTTTTATTGTCTTATTCTTGATATCATTTCTGTCTTTTATTTAACAGTTTGGAGGATTAGTTCTTTTTATAAAGATCAGTAGATCTTTTCTTCTCTAACTTATCTGTCCTCTTCATTGGGTTTTGAGAATTAACCCATAAGAATCTGAAAAGGCACATCATGTCTAACTACTCTTTTTATCCTTTGTATTTTTTTGATTTCACTGTCCACTATAATTGCTTTCATTTGTTTTACGGTAATATTTTCACGTAGCTCATAAATTTCTCTTGGACTTTTTAAATTTCTTCTCAAATTCTGTCAACAACACCCTTTGTGTAGTTTATAAAACATTTTTTTACAGTTTAAAAGTAGTTATGAATCAGTTTGAACAAGGCACCAGTACTTGAGTACTTATCTCAAGGTACCAGTACTTGAGCACTTATCTTTTTCTAATGATGAACAGGGTGATTTAAAAGTCACTTCATGTTTTTAAATGTTTATATTCTCACTCAGATCTATTAGGTATATACGAAACAAATGTCAGAACAATGAGAAGTAACTGTCATTTGATAAATAAGTTTAATTAAAAAATTTCTCATACCCAGAAATATAATAAAATAAAACAACATTTTAAATGGCCAATACACTGATGTTACAAGAGATGGAAAAAATGACTGCCTGCTCTGAAGTCATGTGTTGAACAGGCCGGATCTCATGTAGAGTTGTAATGTTGATGTCACATGGTATTTTCTGTAATAAAATGGCAGTTAATTATTTTTATTTTGACGTTTGTTTCGTGTAAATTAGTTGGATAAATGTTTCGAAATAATTTAAGAATAAGACGTGACTTTTCAATCGTCCTTTAGTTTTATTTTTGAAATTCACATGGGTTATCACTCAGTCAAAATCTGTGACTCATTTTGTTTAACCTTGTGGCTTTGTTTAAAGCCCTGATTTCAAGAGTTAAAAAAATGCCTTTAACAAATGTTTGGGTTGTGACAATATGAAAATATAAATATTATGATTTTTTTTTTTTTTTTAGGAAAGGATGATAAGACAGTTGGTGTTTATTTATATCATGAAGCAGTTTTGTCTTTGCAAAATTTTTATTTTGTAGGCTACTAGATGTTCCTGTGTGAATGTATCAAGAACTGTTGATGTAACCTAAATTGCACTTGCATGACATGTTTTGCTCTTTCTATTTTTTTTATTTTTATTTTACTAATGAAAAGTTGACAAGATGAGAAATGTCCTACAGCACAGTAATATGAACAGTTTTTTGTGTTATGTTTTAAATTTCATTCCTGACAAATTAGTTCTGTAAGATGCAAATTCTGCTTCATAAAAAAAGAGTAATAGAAATAAATTAGACAGTTTCTGAGTTATTCTTGGCAGAAATCATTAAGATTATTAAAGCCAGTGCCTTTTTGATTCAGGTAAAAAAAAAATTGAGCTAATAAATGTTGCAATTGCTGTTTCACTGTTGCCATAAATGATCATTTGAAGCAAGCATGATTTGCCTACTTTGTAATATTCAGCACCTTTAAGAATATCATTGTGATTGTCAATTTTTGGAATGGATAATATGGGAGCCGCGCTGGTGTAATGGTTACCACATTGCGCTGGCGATCGGGTGATCGAGGTTCAAGCCTGGGCGAGGACATTTGAGAGAGTGTCGTTGACTGAGACTTGGACTCGATTAATTCGAGCCCTGGTGAAGACATTTGAAGAAGTGTCCTCTACCAGGGACTGGCAGCTCCTGAGCCGACCCAGCTCTAATGGGTACCCTCCGAAGATGGCGAGTATCTGCCTGAATGGCGAGTGGATACCTGTCAGTGTACAGGGAAAATGGGATACTCACGTAAAAATCAGTCTCAGATTATATATACTAACCGGAGCTTCTCGCCTTGATTAATAGCGGGCGTACGTTAAAAAAAAAATTAAAAAAAGGATAATTTATCACATGTTTGCAAACATCTGAAACCTAATAATCATTGGAGAGAATATTACAGTACTTGTTGATATTTGTATGTTTCCACTTGAGTTTGCTTATTTTCGTCATTCTTATTTTTATTTTTATTTTAAGTATTTATTTGCCTCCATTTTAGATGTGTTTATTTGATTCAATTCATCTTTAGTTTGTTAATAAATTAAGTGATTTACTTTGCAGTTCTTTTCTGCCCAGTACACATTTAATAATAAGACATCCCTTGATTCTGATGTCCCTTACGTAATCTAGGGGTGTGTCAAATTTTGTCGTGGAGTATAACATGTCTAGGTCTACAAAAATCATAACTATATAAGATAACTTGGTAATTTTCTTCTGCAGAGAGTAGGAGATAGAGTGAGTTTTGTTTAGAACAGCAGTACATATCTAGCAAGGGTACTTTTGGTGAAACAAGATGAGATAGTATGGAGGGACAAAATACAAAAACAAAAATTATTTTTTAAGATGTATGATTTATGACTGGCCATATGAAAGAATAGAAACCCTCAGGCACGTCATACAAAAAAGTTAGTTGCTTATCCTTTTTAGGACGTGGCAATCAACCCCAGCTTTTATTGGCTGTTTGTGATTTTTCTAGGCAATTTTTTTCATTCAGTAGTTTGCCATCACTTTCTGAACGGTATGGCACTTATACCATTGTTAAAAATCCACACAAAGCGATCTGCTACCAAACCGCCTGCAGCAGGTTTCGAACCTGGTATATCTGGATTATGAAACTGCATTCATATCCATTAGGCCACAGACGCCGACTATATGAGGCTGGCAACCCCATCATGTAAAACAAATTGCCACAGAAACCATTGAGAATGGCAATGCTTGGTACAGGCTTCCTAAAGTGGAGGCTGCATGCAGGGAGCGCAAATGAAAAAAATGATGATGTGACAGAGCCATAAATAGGACTGCCTTGACATTTTATTTGAACGTTTTGATTATGTTAGGCTGTTAGTAGAACACTAGAGCCATCCAACCCGATTATTACACATTTCGATAAAACACCATCTCTGTTTCTTATTTTTACATACTCTGTGAACATCTAAATAGTGCGAGCATTTATTAGAGTTGTTACTTATTCACTTTCTAATGCTTTAATTTACATATAGTGTGATCTTTTCCATCCATTATTTGTTGTATCAAATCCTTTTGTGTTGAATTTATTTATTAACCATATTCCTTGATACCTGTTAAGGGATAGAGAAATTGCCCGAATTCTTTCATTTTGTTGTCTAGGGTCCATTTGTTTGAATAAAGAGGTGGAAGTTCTTTTATTTTTGATTTGGTTTGCATTGTCAAATATTCTGGAAATCAATCTTCTTGGATACCTCCTTCTGTCTATCTTCAATTATTAAATAAGGCTATCAACTGGTTAACTGAACCTTGAATGATTGAAGGAACCTCTCGGCTTAGACGATTTGGTAACAGTTTAATACACAGTACGTACGAATTCACAAAATGTCACAATCACGAACATGGCATGAATACTCCCTCTAACTTTCAGTCCAACATTCTCTTGGTTCGCTTTTATACAATGTTACTCAACTTTTCCCTAGTTGATACTTTTATAACATCCTTCCTTTATTCTATTTAACATCGGGGTATTAGAGCAGCCCGGCATATCAAATCTTCAGTATATCTTTTTCCAACAACATCGGGGTGTTTGAGCATCCCGGCATATCAAATCTTTATTCCATAAACTTCGGGGAATGAGTCCTCCCGTTATCACTGTTCAATTATAATTTCAACACACGTCTTTGTATTGGGAATCACCGTCCCGTACTGACTTCAACTATAATCCTGGCATATTGTCATGCCTCTCATTTAAAGCACAACCCACTCTCCTCTGTCATACCTAGATACACATCTCACAGGCGACCGCTTTCATGTATTTCTTGCGTTCAGTTGAGGTACGACACGGTGTGATAAAACCATGGCACTAATAATAATTTACCGCGATAAAAATCACATCATGAAGTGGCCTCAACAATACCATAGACTGGTGTACTCCAGCCATTTAAACCCCAGATAGCAATCTTTCCATACATGTTCTATAGATTCTAAACATTGATATAAGCTTGCACATACGGGACCTTTCCCTGAATTATTAAGACAAAGAATCTGTAATAACCAGCATTTGTGTAGTAGTGTTTTATTTGAAAAAGCAAAAGGGTATTTTATAGATAAAGCTGGCATACATATCTGTGGCTTACTTTGGTAATGACCTGGTCCATATTGTGTGACCCCAGTTACATCCCATACAGTTTCTTTCTTTGCACTTAATAGTTCTTTCCACTTCTGTATGCAGTCCTGTCTGTTTTTTTCTTTCTTTCTTTTTTGTTTTAGTTAAACGCAGGTAAGCTGATCTTGTATATTGTCATTTCACCTGGTGTCTCAAGTATTACTTAATTCCTTCTTTGGTTTTAACTTTAGTCTTGTTATTGTCTTCAGTGTTAGCAGGATTGATGCTTTGTGTATTTCACATTGTTGTTTTCCTTTTTCTGAATGTTGCACAGAAGTTCACTTTCTTTAGTTTACTTTTGTTATACGTTCTTTTGTTAGAGCATATATATTCAGTTTAATCAGTACAGAAAGAAAGATACACAAGGAAGAAATTAAAAAAAGAAAAGAAAACAGCAGCACGTTTGTAGATTTTGAACCCTATTTTGAAGCAGACTATAGTCAGACAAGAAGAAGTAGTTACAGGCAAAGACATTAGGAAATTTTGTGTTGCTGTAGTAAAAGTTCACAGACTTTTAAAATGTTTTACTGTGATTTGAAAATTGATGCATTTCTTAAAAGTTCTTAAAAGTAAACATTTTTAAGCCTTGGGTACTAAAGTGGTAAAAACGCAGACATAAAAAAAATTGAACTGAAAAGTTTGATTTTTATATTCTGTTATTTTTCTGGTGATAAGGTCTCCAGCTGGGGAAAAAAAAAATTAACCCAGTATTAACATATAAATTATAAATAAACAAAAGCAAAAGAACATAAAATGTGGTGACGTTCCAGATACTGTAATGGTGAGAATATTGTTATTTTTTCAATCTTATAAACTAATCCATTATTCCTTAATTTCTTGTTTGTAGTGCTGTTTGCTTTGGCATTATCATTGCCAGTCTTAAGTGTAATCACAATAACTGAGTGTTTTCTTAAAGTCATAGTTTCATTCGTGCTTATATAACCATAGATTGTTGTTACCTCAGTATTTTGAAATTATGTTTGGAGACACGCAGTTTTGAAAACATAATAGTATCTATAGCACTCTTTTTTTTTTCCTCTCATATGTAAGACTTCTAAAGAAAATAAAAGCATTGTGTTATTTAGAATCCCCCCCAAAAAAAACCACACAAAAAAGAGAATTTTTCTCAGTGTGTTTTAGAAAAAACAAACTGTGCATATTTTAGAGGCAGAGGATTTGAAGGCAAAGCTTTAAGAATAAACTGGAAAGAGATGTTTACTCAATTTAATCTACAATGACAAATATTGATAACATAATTTTTCTGCTAGTCTTCTTCATAGCATTTCAGCTTCCTGAGGAGCATAGGCTTCAAGTAGATCATACCAAGCCCTCCTGTCCAGTGCCATCTGTTTAGTTCTTTCCGTGTCTTCATTACACATCTTATGTCTGTCTTCAGATCTTGTACTTTTGGATTTCTCTTTATTTTTTCTAGAGCACGAACAGCTATGTAATTCTGGAACTGTTATACTCTAGATGTGTCCTACCCAATGGAAATGTCTTTTGCTCACCTCTTGTACCACTGATATTTGTTTGTTTCTTTCCATCAGTACTTCATTAACGATCTTTCTGTATCATGCTGATGCTTCTGTTGTGTTAAAAGTCTGAATATATATTCAGCTAGCAGAGACTTATTACTCTGAAGCATGAGGATATAAACCAAAGAGCAGATATTAGCGACAGACATTTACAAAGACAAGAAGTCATAGTTGGCTGAATGACTTCATTCTTTTCCCTTGTCATTCTTTTTAGAGCATGGAGTCATCACTGCAGCTGGCTACCGGTGCAGGATTCCAGCACCAAATCACTTGTTTGCTCTTGCAGATGTGGTGTCTGCTGTAGCAATATCTTTTACATGATGAGGTTTCCAGCCCTGTGCTAAAACTTCATATTAGGTACCTCTTATGAAATGCCTCAGGGAGCAGAAACCCTATTTATTCATTGTCTCTTCAGAAACCCCTGGGATCTATATAAAGCTGATTGACTAAGAAAGTTTTTAAAAAATGGTATGGTGGCAGGTTTTGCAGATGAATATTGCACTAGAAATGCTGGATATTTTGAGATATTGAAATGTTCCCATGTTTCTTGTGTTTTGTTCATTTGTAAAACTGACTTCAATTTAATTTTTTTATTTTTATACTTTCTATAGTCCCCTTCTTTGTTCACACTACTGAATGGCTTAGATAGTTCTTAGGGTGAGGCATCCCCTTCTTTGTTCACACTACTGAATGGTTTAGAGAGTTCTTAGGGTGAGGCATCCCCTTCTTTGTTCACACTACTGAATTGCTTAGAGATTTCTTAGGGTGAGGCATCCCCTTCTTTGTTCACACTACTGAATGGCTTAGAGATTTCTTAGGGTGAGGCATCCCCTTCTTTGTTCACACTACTGAATGGCTTAGAGAGTTCTTAGGGTGAGGCATCCTGTTCTTTGTTCACACTACTGAATGGCTTAGAGAGTTCTTAGGGTGAGGCCTCCCCTTCTTTGTTCACACTACTGAATGGCTTAGAGAGTTCTTAGGGTGAGGCATCCCCTTCTTTGTTCACACTACTGAATGGCTTAGAGCGTTCTTAGGGTGAGGCATCCCCTTCTTTGTTCACACTACTGAATGGCTTAGAGAGTTCTTAGGGTGAGGCATCCCCTTCTTTGTTCACACTACTGAATGGCTTAGAGAGTTCTTAGGGTGAGGCATCCCCTTCTTTGTTCACACTATTGAATGGCTTAGAGAGTTCTTAGGGTGAGGCATCCAGTTCTTTGTTCACACTACTGAATGGCTTAAAGAGTTCTTAGGGTGAAGCAGAAGCTACTGTCATACTCTCAGTGTTCGGTTCTCTGAAGTACAGTCACTGTGTTTCAATTTATTGTTTTTAAATTCCTTTGTGGTTTCTTTCGAATGCTAGTATGTTAGTTTGTCTTCTGCTTCTTTTCTCTTTTTGCTCTAAATGGAGCATGGAGACACTGCTGTAGCTGGAAACCTGTGTCAAGGCATTCATGTGCTCTAACTGTGATGGTTTAAGTAGCAACTTTTTTTAAATGATGAAGTGCACATCCTCATATTAGTGCTTGTTATGACATGCCTGAGAGAGCAGCAGATCTGTTCTTTTCTTTGTCTTCTCAAAGACCCTTGTGAACAACACGGGGTGTCAGTTTGTCTTAGTAAATACTCATTGCTATGTTTATCATAATGGGAAACAGTGGTGATCTATTTTATAGCCTTTGACCTCACACTGATTATTCTGAGCTGTGCAGACCTCTTTCTTGTTTTGAGTTAAAAATGTCTGTTCATTTGTTATTGACTGTATAGCTGAGATAGTACTTATATGTACATTTGTTTTTAAAAAAAAAGGAAAGAAGAAACAAGTGATAATGTTTAATCTTCTTGAAGATGAACTTTTATTATGTCTTCCATTATAGGCAATGATGTTGTAGCACCAATAACTTTACTCTTCCAAGGATGTTGTTAGAATCAGTACTTATAAACCATGCCGTGTGGCTTTTCTATCTCAGTGTACGTTGTACAGCCTTTGTTTTGTTTTTTTCTCCGCCTTCATTCTTCAGCTTCAGTTCTTTGTTGGTCTTGTGTATGCCAGCAGTGCTATTTACATCGGGTGCGATTATCCAGTGTGGATGGAGTGGGCGGGAATTCTTTATGGATTTACCATCGTCATTCTATTTATCAACTTTTATGTGCAAGCTTATGTCATCAAGCCAAAACCCTCTTCAGCTACAAGGAAATTACCTTCTGCAAAGGTAAACGTATGTTGTTTTTTTTTATATTATTAACGTATTTTTATTTCTTTTTCTTCTGTTTTTCCTGCAACAACCAATGTCAACCTTGTCTGACCTGAATGTACAACACATGGGACTGGATGCACAATGAAACAAATCTGATGCAAACCTGGTGGATTTTTTGGTCCTGCTAACTTTGGTACCTTGGTTATGTTGTATTTATGCAACAATTTTCTGCATTCCTTGAAAGTGGAATGATTACTTTATTTTGCTGCACTTAAAAACAAAATGAAATAAAACTCATATTGTTTTTTAACTGATATGAATGTTTCAACAATGCCTTGATGAATGCTACCGGCCACATACGGATATTACTGATTATGAATTATGCATTGAAACATCCTCTGTCTGGCTGAACCATCTCTGGGTGAAATAACTCCATGTGTTGACTTATGCTACCACTGTGAATTGGACCCCATTGATTTTTTGTGGTGATTCAACATGGACCTGTCAGATCCAGTTTGTAGCCGGCATAACCCACGCTTGCCAGTCGCTTGCTCTCAGGGGGTGTGGCTTCCCAGAGTGGATGCACTGGGCACTCATCTTTTATGCCTTTTCAATTCTCCTTCTGTTCCTCAACTTTTATTTCCATGCTTACCTGAAGGCACAGAAGATTAAGGTGAGTGCTGTTCATTGTATGTATTTAGTTTTGTCATACAGTAAATACATAACAGAAAGGTTATTCTAAATTCATATTGTGCATATTGTTATAGTTTACTTATAAATGTGTAACATGAGCGTATTTTATAACGTGCATATTTTTTAAATAATAGCTTATCAGCTTGTTTATTGATGCAGTGTTAAATAAGTGTAATTTGTTTTATGATGGGGTATATCATACATTGAGCATCTGATTGACAGAGTGGTTAGAGCGCTGGTCTCTCGCTACAAAGGTGCTGGGTTTGATTCAGGGTATCGACATGCTTCAGTCTACCCAGCTATAAATGGGTATCTGACTTTGCACTTGAGTTAGGGAAGGAAAGGCAGTGAGGAAGGGAGCTGGTCACCCCACCTCTCAATGCGGGACATGGTATAGTGAAGTCTCAAACACTTCACTCCTCTCCTGCAGTATCTGCTACTGGACTACCTTTTTGTTATATCATACATTACCCCTTGTAGTTTCTGGGGGTCTCTGATGAGACAAAAGGAATTGGACTATTTCTCCCTCCGGCCTGTTGTACAAGGTGCTTGGAATGAGGGTATGGCATGGGGCTGGCAACTATATCATATACTAGCCGCCATTAAAAACGCATCAAAATCGTGACATGTTTTCACTATTGAAATGTTTATGCAAGTGAGCGATTTTCAAACCCCGAAAGTGTGCAAGTGATGAAGTTCATGTATTCCCACTTTACTGTCGATGTGATGTTTACTTCAAATTGTGTGTGCTTCACGTGCAAAACAAGGTTTTTGATAAATTCTGGCTTTATTAAAAGTCGAATCACATTGAAATTTGGCACACGCATTAGTCAAGTTTTAGCGAGTAAAAAGCCATTATCTGTTTTCATTGAAAGAAAGTCTGCTGATGTTTTGTCATGCCTCGACTGTCGTCACAAGAGCGATGGCAAGCTGTTGGTATGTTAAGCAGTGGAATGGCGACCAGAGAAGTTGCCAGACATTTCAATTGTGACCAGTCCACTATAGTGAGGCTGAACCAGCGATTTCGGGCGACAGGTACCACCAATGACCGTCCCAGGCTTGGTCAACCTCGTGTAACAACACTAGCTCAAGATCGCCAAATTCTATTGTTACATCTGCGCAATCGCTTCCAAACAGCAACTCAGACAGCAGCTCATACACCTGGCACTCAGAGACTTGTCAGCGCAAACACTGTGTGATGGAGACTTCGCGCCGCTGGCTTGCAAAACAGACGTAGTGCCTTTCTTCCAGAATCACCCAGATTTGGGAATCTTTCAGCATGATAATGCTAGGCCTCACACAGCTAACGTTACCAAGAATTTATTAGCCCAGCAACCTTTTCTTGTACTGGATTGGGCCTGCAAACTCTTCTGACATGAATCCGATTGAACACGCATGGGATGAACTGAACAGAAGGGTCCGCCAGTATGACATCACTATGTGAATGATCTCGAGCGAGCACTCATTGCAGAATGGAACGCCATACCCCAAACATTTTTCGAGACACTCTGCAATAGCATGAGACGCTGATGCCAAGCCTGTATTGATGCTGTAGGGGGTCATACACGGTATTAATGATGGCTGTGACTGAATGACAGTGAGTGCGACTTTTGTTTTTACACCTAGGGTTGACAACTGCTTAGGATCCGGTTCTGAATTGTCTCATGTTTAATAATACAGCAAATTTGGGTTAGTAAATGGATCAGAAATGTAAAATCAGTGGTTTCATGTATTTTAAATTTAGCACAACGAGTTGTGGTTCATAAACTAATGCGATGCGTTTTTAATGGCGGCTAGTATAGTTTTAAAAAAATGCTACAGAAACCACAGCTCCAAGAGCATGTGAATGCTTGGTGCAGGCTTCCTGGAAGGTGACCAGCTGGAGTGGTGGCTCCTTATAGAGCAAAAAGGAAAGTGATGGTATTATTATAGTTTAATTATAAAGTATAACATGGACATATTTGATTTAATAATGGCTTATCAACTTGTTTATTGGTGAAGTGTTACAGAAGTGTCATTGGTTTTATTGATGGGTTAAATCATACATTAAAATTATGTTGTAGTCTTTGGAAAGTTGCTAAAGAACAATAAGTGGTTGAGGATGCACCAGTTAAATCTCTAGTTTATGGTTTGTATCCGACTGGCTTAGAGGTTTAGTGCTTTCTCTGGCGACACAATTACAAGGTTCCATGATCGAAACCTGGTAGCGTCGCGCTCCAGTCTACTCAGCTGTAAATGGGTACCTGACTCTGCTCTTGAGTTAGGGAAGACAAAGGCAGTAAAGAAAGGAACTGGTCACCCCCCACCTTATAAAAAGTTGACCCTAGTATGGAGAAGTCTCTAACACTTCACTCCCCTACAGCTATAGGATTACCTTTTACCTTCAGTTCATGGATAATATTGATATCCTGAGTGGAGAAGAACAATAAATTACAAAAAACTAAAAACAAGTCTTGATACCATCATTAGAAAATATGGTATGGATATTTACACAGGAAAGACCCAGATAATGACAAACAAAATGGAAATAATCACAATAACCACATGGACACATCCCGGAGACAGTGACTGAGTTAAATTAAATACCTGGAAACTATAAACTATAATTAAAGATGAAAGAACAAGAGCAGTCCTAAAGGCAAGAGCTGACAAACAGCTGCAGTTTTTGATAAACTGAAACAAGCTGGAGGGATCTACATAAGTGCTTATTCTGAGCAGTACATGGTTCTTAAAAGAGTTTACTGCAGCATCTTATTTACTTAGGTGTTTCTCTTCTACCCAGGGGCGTAAAGGTTTGCCTGAGAGAACGCCGTATTATCCTGTCTGCTGTTTTTCTCCTAGCCTAGTTCCAATCTAGTCCTCGGTCTTTCAGGGATTGTTTAATGTTGTTCTCCCAGCAAACTCTGGGTCATCCTGGAGGTCTAGATCACTGGCTCTTAGTTTCCCATATTTGTCTAGGTAGCCAATCTTCTTCCGTTCTGCATACATAGCCTAACCATCGTAATTGGGACTGTTCCACTTGTGTCTACAGGGGCTGGGTTTTGAGGCTCTGATGTATCTTCTTGTTACTTCAACCACCTTCCTCTTCTTTCTTCTTTGACCCATAACCGCCAACCACCAAAGCAGTCAGTGGCCATCACGCCTGGTGGCATCTTGTAGGGCAGCAACAAATTGATTCCACTTTGCTCGGTCGGCGGCCATCCTTCGTACAGTGCCCCAACTCTTGTTCATTCTTTGCATTTCGGCCTCCACAGTTCTCCGCCAAGTTGTTTTTTGGTCAGCCTCTCCTTCACTTTCCCTCAGGGGTCCACAGCATAGCTGTTCTTGTGATGGTATCAAGGTCTCTTATGAGGACGTGGCCAACCCAACTCCAGCATCTGCCAGCTATGACAGCTGGTTACTCCGAATAAGTAGTTCTTGGTTACTGATGGTGTTTGGCCAAAAGATTCAGAGAACTTTCCTTAGGCAGATTGTGTGGAAGGAGGACAGTTTCGGCATTTCCTTCTCTGTTACTCTCCAGCATTCCGCACCATAGAGAAGCACAGAAAGTACACAGCTCTCATACAGTCCTAATTTGGTGTTTGTGCTGTACTGGGAAGACTTCCAAATGTTGTTGAGACTAGCAAAGGCTGTTCTCGCTTTATTCATTCTGCTGTTAATGTCCTTGCTCGTTCTGCCGTCAGGTGTTACTATGCATCCTAGGTAAGTCTGTTCTAACTGCTGGTTCCTTACTGTTATTGGCTCTGGATTGCCCACATTTAGTGTCATGACCTCTGTCTTCTTCAGATTGATGTTCAGGCCAACCTGCTGGCCATACTTATTCAGTCTATCAGTTTTTTCTTGGATGTGTTGATGTGAATGAGCGAGTAGTGCAATGTCATCTGCATATTCCAGGTCTTCCAGTGTAGAAAACGTTGTCCATCTAATTCCTCTTGGACCGCACTCTGTTGTCTGGCACATCACCCAATCTTTGGCTGTCAAAAATAATGTTGTTGATAAGGGGCATCCCTGTCGTACTCCTGTTTTCACTTCAAAAGTTACATTACTCAATCCAACACTGCATGTAAAGTTAGAATAGAGGCTTTTTGTGATGGAAACAGTGCAGCTGGGAATTCCATAAGCCCTCAGTATTTTCCATAGGCTGTCCCTGTGTATGCTGTCGAAAGCCTTTTCAAAATTAACAAAGTTAATGTATAGCTGTCTCTGCCATTCTGAGCACTGCTCTATAATGTTCCTGAGGGTGAGTATATGATCTGCACATCTTCTGTTCTTTCTAAAACACCTCTTGTTCTTTCCTCAGTTTATAGTCAACTGCTTTTGAAATTCTCTGGATGATTATCCTAGAGGGGGTCTCGGGGAACTGAGAGGAGAGTAATTCCTCTCCAGTTGTTGCAGTCTGCAAGGTCGCCATTCTTGAGCAATTTGACAATTATTCCTTTACTCCACTGTTGGTGTTGTCTCAGTTTCCCAGACTTGTGCAAATAGTGGTTCTAATAGTTTTGCTGCTAGTTCAGGGTCTGCCTTGAATAACTCAGCATTTAGATTGTCGTGACCAGGTGCTTTTCCATTTTTTAACCATTTGATAGCTGTGATGATTTCTTCTTTTCGTGGAATGTCTGTATTTACGTCTAAGTCACTTTCAGCCTCAGGAACATCAGCTGAGTCTCTGGTGGTTCCTTATTCAGTGTTTCTCTGAAGTGCTCTGCCCATCTTGTTTCCTGCCCCTGTGCTGTGGTGATGAGATTTCCTTGCTTGTCTCTTACTAACGTTATGTTGTTTGCACCACATTTTCCATTGATAGTTGTAGTTATTTTATAAACTGTGCTTTGTTCATTTCTCAGTGCTGCATCTTCTGCCTGTCTTGCAAGGTCATCCAGAAATGTCCTTTTGTTAGAACGGGTTTGACGTTTTACTTCCTTGTCCAGCTGACTGTACTGTTCACTATATATTGCCTGGGAGACTTAGCTTCTGTTTTCTTTCTTTTCATTTCCTTTCTCTTTGCTATGGTGTTTAGCGTTTCTGGTGTTAACCAGTCTTGGCTATTTCTTTCCTGGAATCCCAAGCATGACTTGCTGCTTTCCTTGTATATTGTTGAGATGGTGTTAAATTTCTGGTCGACATCATCGGTCTCTGTTCTTTCCTGGCTTTTGGTAATCTGATATCGTCTCTTTACGTCGACCACGAAAGCTTTTCTGGTGAGGGGGTCCTTAAGTTTCGTGATGTTATATCTTTTCTGTTTGACTGCAACTGGTCCAGCAGCTCTGAGTTTCACCTTCAGTCTTGCTACTACTAGGTGATGATCACTTCCCACATCTGCGCCTCTTCTTACTTTCACGTCTTGTAGTGCATGTCTCCATCTGCCATTGATCATTATGTGATCTATCTGGTTTCTGTCCCGTCCATTTGAGGATTCCCACGTTAACTTGTGCACTTCTTTGTGTGGAAAAAGTGTTCCTCCAATGACCAGGTTGTTAATACTGCAGAAGCTTATTAATTTTTCCCCATTCTCATTTACTGTTCCACTGCCACATTTCCCCATTACTCTTTCCCTATAATTATTGTGTGTTCCAACTTTCGCATTAAGGTCTCCCATTACTATAATAAGATCGTACCTGGGTGCAGTTTCCATTTCCTTTTGTACCTGTTGATAGAACTCATCCTTGATCTCTTCATCGCTGTTGTTTGTTGGTGCATAGCATTGTATAATTGTGGTGTTGGTGAATCTCCCTCTCAGTCTTGTTCTTATCAGTCTGTTGTTGATGGGTTTCCATTAAAGTAAAGACCTTTCCATTCCTTTCTTCAGGATAATGGCTACACCTTCATTGTGCTGACCATCCTCTCTACTAGAATAAAGTACTGTTTCCCCTGTAACTTTTTATTCTCCCCGTCCCTGTCCATCTGCTCTTGCTTATTCCCAGGATATGTAATTTGTAGTTCCTCATCTCTGCTGTGATTTGTCTCAGCTTTCCTGCCTCATTCATAGTTCTGACGTTCCAAAATCCAATTCTGGTTTTGTGTTTTGCGGTCAGGACATCTGTTTTCATGCCAATGGCTTCCTTTCGGCTTTCGCCACTGGCAGTCATACAAGCCTGAGACTCCAGATGTCCGTCTCGCATCAAAGTTTTTCCATTTGTTGCCGTTTCCGTAACATGTACGATTTTTTACATAGACAGTGGTGTCAGCCCTGTGCTAAAACCCCCAGGGTACCAGCTTTTGTCTGACCCCTACCCACGCAGACCAGTCCAGCTTTGTTGAACCTACCAGGAGTAAAACTCCCACTGGCATAGCTCTGGGGATAGTCAGGGTACACAAGCTGCCCACCTTCCTCAGATACCTCATTTCTGAGGTTTGGAGCTGTCATTTGTAGGTTGCATTCATTGCCCATGACACACATCCATATGTCAAGACTGAAACATAGATGGAGCTGTATACAGCCATCTTCTTCTTGCCAATTTCTCTTTTGCTGAGGAATCCTTGATTTATGGCCTGAAAAAGTCTCCTAGATGCCATTCTTTGGGTAGCCAACTTTTCTTTGATGCCTCCCTTCCAGTCTGTGACAACTCCAAGGTATTTAAAGTGGTTGACCTGCTCCAGGATTTGTTCTAGAATCACCTGGGGCCTTTTTTCTTCTCTAGAAATCACCATGGTCTTTGTTTTGGAGCTGCTGATGACCATTCCTCTCTTCTCCACCTCTTCCTTCCAGATTTGCAGGTTGGATTAAAGATGTACTTCTGATTTTGCAATCAGGGCGACATTGTCAGCAAATGCCAGCTATGAAATACAGATTTGTTTTATCTTCCAGTACCCCATTGAATACTTTCTTAGCCTCTCCTTACATGCTTTGATGAGATCGTGCATGAGGAGTATGAAAAGATAAGATTACAGAATTTCACCCTGTCTTACACCAGCGGTGGTCCTGAACTCTTCTGACTTAAGGTTTGCTGTCCTCACATAATTTCTGCAAGTCTTGCAGAGGCTCTGTATAGCATGGATCAGAGGTGCTGGAATGTTTTTCCTTGTGAAGCAGTCCCAAAGTTTGCTCCATGGGACCTTGTCAAATGCCTTTTCCAGATCCAAGAAACAAAGATGCATCTCACCTTTAAATTGAAGGGCCTTTTCTCTCGCTGCCAAAGTGTGAAGATAAGGTCCTGAGTACTTTGGTTTGCTTTGAAGCCACACGACCTCATCCATTAGTGGCTCAGTCAGTCGTCCGTTTACTGCAGCAATGACCATAATAAATTTTTTTCCTATGTTAGATTGGTCATAAATTAGCTTTCTTTTCATGTCGGTTTTTTTTTTCGCTCTGTCCCTGATAGTAACTATTGGTCATAATAGTGGGTGGTTTTTTCCTTG
This sequence comes from Oreohelix idahoensis, assembly GCA_024509875.1. Classification (NCBI taxonomy): domain Eukaryota; kingdom Metazoa; phylum Mollusca; class Gastropoda; order Stylommatophora; family Oreohelicidae; genus Oreohelix; species Oreohelix idahoensis. The sequence goes on along the minus strand of JAMPIV010014956.1, from coordinate 438,561 downwards.
TGTCTAATTAAGACTTTCCCCATTATTTACTTCATTTGTATTCACCTCAATGAGGCAAAAATGTAACTCCTAAACCAGATTAAAACAGTCAGGCATCTTATGTTTTTATATACTCATGAAACTTGAATTAAACATTAGATGCGGAACTAGAAAAAAATGTTGTAACGAGAATGAGATGCTTTAGAAAAATCCTATGAGTGTAACACGTAAAGGACATCATTGATGACTTGTTTGAGAAGAATATCATGGCAAAATTTTAAAAAAAAAGGAGTAACTGCTTGAGATGGCATTTAGAAAAATTTAAGAAATACAGCAAAGTCAAAATCTTACTGGAAAGTGAAGTTTAAAGCAAATGCATAAAGGCCTGGCCAAACTCCACAGGATTAGCACCATTCAGCTTACTTGTTACTAATGACCTCATCATCAAGCGAAGTATGTTGCACGGTTTCATTAGGCTTGTGGCCCAGTGCATTAGATTTCAACAGGCATTTCTGCCAGGTTGCCTTCCTTAGCCTTTGACTACCCCCAGCTTACCTGCAAGGCAGCAGTGTTGTGTCTCCATTTGCCTGGTCCATATAAGAAATAAATTCGTAAACGTCAGTATTTAAGTCACCATCTTGACAATGGGAGATCCTCTGCTGGTCTTATTAGCTTACAGAAGGGATGGAATCATAAAAAGTACAACACCTGATGTATTGAGTTAAGGTCTTCCACAGGGAACAGCGAACATGAAAACAACAGAAAATATATAACATAAAGAAATAATGGATGCAATGGCAAATTCATCTTTAGTTTGATAAAAGCATGTGGAAATATGTCACTCGCACATGCTTACTTTAGGTAGATTTAAAAAACACACCAATCAGCACTTCTTCGAAGGTGAAGAAACCAGTTTTCATCATGAGTAAAGTCAGGAGTCAACAGGGAAAAATTTTGATTTAATTAATAATGGAAAATGAGTGAACACAAAAAATAGTTTTTTTCAGTTTGTTAGAGTATCGCCATTTACATTTATTGTTCTTCTTGTTCATAAACTTGATAATGTCAAAAAATATATAGTAATATTAACTTTTATTACATCCACAGTCTGACAAGGCTCAGGCTAATGGTGCTATTACCAGTAAATACATCACCAATGGGAAATCCAGGGCTGATGGGAATTATGAAGTAAAGAAAGTCCTGTAGAGATCAATGTTCATCCAAGTTTTAAAACCACATGGCACATGTGAATAATTTTGCTCATGAATTTTCCTTGCAGTTACATTATTCAGCTGGTGTCAGTTGAATGTTATCAATTTGATTGATTTTTAAAAATGGAATATTTGAACATGCTTTAAGTAACTCATTGTAGTCATATTGATTTATCTACTGATTGTTTAGGAAAAATGAATTTCATTTGCAGTCCATCACAATGCAGTCTCAATATTTCAAACTCAGGTCCAATCATGACTGCCATAGCATTATGTATATGAACATATAAGGACTTCTATGGACTTTATCTTTTTCTGCTGAATTATGTGGCTTGTTTTTAAATTTGCTATTAATATTTCATCATCGTTGAAGAGATATGACGTTTATGAGAGATTAATCAATATTCTGAGGAGATGATGTGCGTAGCTGTAAAGTAATTGCCAGAAAGCAAGATAGAATTCATTTTAGGTGAAGAAAACCATTAAGTGGATGTATGTTCATCAAACAGGTTTAGGTAGACAGCAAATATAAAATGACTAATGTGTAGGTCAGTGGTTCACAAAACATGAAACGGGTGAACAAAGGCAGAAATAGGAAAAATAATTGAAATAAAAGCATCTCCGTAGGAAAAATGTCAATAGACAAGCATTGTAATGAGGCTGTTGTTTACAGAAGATCTCTATTATGTAACATGTGAAAGAAGACTGAAAATTATGCAAAGAAAGTAATGAAACAGAAATATCACTATGAGACTGATGTAGGTAGTCTGGTGTTATAAAAAAGCTGTTGTTTAAAGCAGTGGTCTGCAAATATGAAACTGTGTAAATAGACTGGTAATATGAAAATACTGTGTAAAGTATTGCTTCCACACTTATGATGCTAGTTGAAAGTGGTGTCTTACACGCTAGACTGTATTATTATGAGAAGGCAAGTCTATTAACAAACATATAAATGATTAGTAGGGCTGACAGGACACATCACACATTTAAGAGGCATAGTCTAACAAGAACGAACAAAAGCCAAAGGAAGGAGACAAGAGTACCAACAGAGATATGAATTCAGCCAACTCCAGATGGTAATGTCTGCCTCCCCATGGAAAGAAAAAATGTACTTAATCCATTAAGCCAGCTACAATCTCAATGAAATAAAGTAATGACAGCATTTCCCCAAGTTTTTAAAGTAATAAGTGCAGCGAATGAGTGACCAAGCAAGGTAATAAATGCAGCTAATGAGTGACCAATCAAGGCAGGACCAATTTTACCAAGATTTAGGAGCCATTTCTGAAACTTAAATGCCTAACTGTAAGCATGTCCCTTTGTCATCCTATTTTGAATACTGTAGTGTAATGAAATAGAAAACATAAGACATTATGAAGAAGTAGACCAATCAGCTGACACGTGCAACCTTGCACCTGAGATTTCTTATGTCTAGAACTAAATGATTCTTTTTTTCTTTTTTTTTTGGCTGATGAGAATACCTGAATGTCTAGTGTTCATTGATCAGGAATATGCTTCTTCTTCTTTCGTTTGCTTGAAATATATTGTCTATATCTGCAATGTTATTTCTTGTATAAACTTCACTGTCTTTTTTAGTTCATACAGAGGTCCGTATAGTTTTGCTTCCAGTGTTGTTTCTCTGGGCCAGTGGGTTTGCCTCAATATATCATATTCGGGGCAATCTTGAAGTATGTGCTCTGCAGTCTGGGGTGCCTGTACACATGGCTGAATTGCCAATCTTAAATTTTGTATACATGTGGCTGCGGAGTTGGTTGTGTCCTGTTCTGAGTCGCAGAATGACAATTTGTTCTGATCTGTTCATAGCTTGGTAGTGGTCCTGTGTTAGCGTTGGTGGCTTTCTGATTGATTTGATCATCTTTTTCTTCTGATGGTACGTAACTGGTACATCCGGTTGCTCGTCTGCAGCACCTTCTTTAGCCAGTCGGTCTGCTCTCTCGTTTCCTGGTATTTCACAGTGAGACGGTATCCACTGCATGGTGACCTTGCGCTGGTTGCACAGTTCAGACAGTAAAGCTTGTATACCTGGTAATGTTCTGGACTGAAGTGCTTGGAGTGCTGATCTTGCATCTGTCAGGAATACCACAGGCTGTGGACCGAGATTGGTCCTTGATTACCTGGATTTCTGCATCATAGTTGTTACAGAATTTCCCCAAATATGCTGAATTCCATGCCATCATTCAGATGGTGAGTTACCTGGAAAGTCATGACATCCAGATAACAGCCACAAAGTTTCAGGGACAGACTGAAAGTCCAGATCTAACAGTGATGAGGAAAATATGGAAAAACCATCTGGACATCCAGATTTTCCATAGCTAGAATGTTAACCGTCTACAAGTGAACAAAAGATGTTTATGAACTTGCCTTGGCTAGGAAAGGTGAAGAAAAGTTGAGAGTTCAAGACCAGGAGATGATTGACCATGTAGAAACTCTGATTCTTCGTGAATAGTTACAGGTCATAAACCATCTTCCACCCCAGTATTGTTTAACCATAACAAGATCAAAACTCTGTACATTGGTATCTATGACTATTGAGACTTTAGGGAAAACTGCTGCTGAGCAATAGATATAAGCTAGCATAATCTAATAAGAAGTTGTGGTAATATCTATTAACATGTTTTCAGGTTGTGTGTTAAAAAAAAAAAAAAAAAAGCATATACTGTGAGAACCATTTCCTTGTAAGTTAATTTACAAACAAGCAGGCATACTTATACATATGCTTTAACTGTGTCGTTTACTGTACATAATGTTTTTCATAGGTTATTACGTATTTATGAAATTCCTTCCACATATCTTGAAGTCTTCATTTCAATCTCTCCCTTTCTTTTTCTTTCTTTTTTGGGTCCAAGTTCTTTCTCCCCCGTCACATTATTTTTAGGTTGGGGCCCTCTTGACACAACTTTTCAATGCATGTGGCTATTTGTTTGTCTTACATGAGCATTTGATTGACAGAGCGCTGGCCTCTCATGGCAAAGGTGCTGGGTTTGGTAATTGGTATCAACACACTCCATTCTACCCAGCTGTAAATGGGTACCTGACTTTTCTCTTGAGTTAGGGAAGGAAAAGCCAGTGAGGAAGGGAACTGGTCACCCCCCCACCCCCTCTCGATGCTGGACCTAATATAGTGAAGTCTCTAACACTTCACTCCCCTACAGCAGTATCTGCTAAGGGACTACCTTTACATTTACACATGTTCAGATGCCCTGAGACATTGTTCAAATGAACTATTTATAGATATTGTTCTAATGAACTATTTATAGATATTGTTCTAATGAACTATTTATAGATATTACTATACTATATTATCCACCTGAGGGTAAAGGGTAAAGAAGAAGAAAAATAAGTAAAAATGTAAGAAAAGGGGTCCATTGAGACTGGATAAATCAGACTTGTCTTTAACTCTATGCAATCGACAACCCTTGATGAGCTGGACTCATCCATAAAAGTAAACGTTCTCTGCCATAAGTATTATTGTGCCATTTGCAGTGTTTTTTTTAAACACTGAATTTGAAGACTACTGTTTATTAGCTCTTCAAGCATTTATTGATTCCTGTGTAGTTGTAGTTATATACCTGTCCTGTGTGCCACATATTGAGGTGATGGGATGGCTGGCATGCCTTATTGATCCCAAGAACCATTTCAGTAGAAGTCTTGCACTCCAGGCAAGTTCAACCAAGCCAGCGGGATGTGACAGGGAGCGGCCACAGGGATCAAGGGAAAGAGACCAGACAAAGAAAGTGCAACCAGTCCTCCAGGATAGAACAAATGTTTCTTCAGGGTCAAAGAAAAGGCATTCTAATAGAGTTGGGTTAAGGCCAAAAACTGTACCCCAGAACAAAGTTGTTAGAGAAACTACTGTCACACAACCAAGAACTACCAGTCTTAGTCCTGAAAAATGGCCACAAGTGAGGCTCATGATGTAACCTGATGAAAGCAAACTACTGTTGTAAGTCAAGCTGCTTGCAGATTTTCTAACAATAGAGGCAAACTCCATGATAGGAACTTGGAATGTAAGAATGCGGTTTGACATTGGCAGAAGATAACAATGACCAGGAAATAAGAGGCTACAATACAAAACTTTTAGGATTAGCAGAGACAAGATGAAATGTAGGATATGAGTGTTGAAGTCATTACGCACACAGAATATGCATATATGATATCACCAGAAGCAAGAAAGGTACTGGCAGAATCGTAATTAGTATTGCCCAGAATTGCAGTGCAAGATTCTGAGCATAAGGAAACTATTGACCATCATTCAGTTCTTTGTACCAACAAGCATTGCAAGCGCTACTACCAAACAAGACTTCTGTGGTAAACTACAGGGAGAATGAGACAGCACCAAGGCAAGTCATTAACATGATCACTGGAGATATGAGTGCAAAGGTCATAACAGATACAGCAACTGTGAATTGATTATGGAAAAGAATGGTGCAGGAAACTGAAAATGCAGAAATCTTTGTCATCATCTGCCTTTTCAGTGTCATCAGAGGAATCATCATTCCACACAAGAATGTACTTAAGACCACATGGAGCTCAACAGCTGGGCAGATGGAAAACCAGACTGACTGTTACACCAAAGTTAGGAAGTGGGAGACGCTGCTTAATGGATGCACAAGTGAAAAGAGAAGCAGTTGGAGGATCAGATCACAAATATAAAATATGTCCTACTCTATGGTTATGCTGGCTTGGCCGTGTCTGCCGCATGGAAGGTGGTCGCATCCTGAAAGATATCTTCTACAGACAACTGGCAGATGGCAGAAGAACAGTTGGGTAACCGCAGCTGAGATTCAAAGATGTGTGTAAGAGAGATGTGAGGGCACTGGACATAAACCCAGCAACATGGGAGGATGAAGCTGACAATTGCACCAAGTGGCGATGCTATCTATGGCACCACCTCAGATTGGGTAAAAAGAAGCTCTCACAGCAAGCAGAAGAGAGAACGTCAAAAGGAACACCAGGAAAATAAGCACCTGAGGGCTGTCACCTCCAGGGTGCATTCCCAAAATCAGTTATGACTGAAGGGGCTATTATTATGATTACTCTGTGGTTCTCAAATATGGTGGGATTTCTAGAATATCTTGTTCAAACGACAGAAATTTGCCAACACATGCCTGCATTGCATTCTGTATATTGGATAAGCCAGATGTACTAACAAACCCAGACCAATGGAAACTAATCAGACAACAACCACTACAGCTGCCCATTAATGAGAGAAAGTGGAAATGAATATAGAAAGCAACCAGGCAGTATAAACGAACATGCCCCAACTGTAATGTCCTGGGGAGGAGAGTGGGGAGACCAACAAGATGTTACATAATTAAGGAAAGGAAGTCAAAGTAACTGGAACCTTACATGCATATCTAAAAAATATGGCCCCAAATAAAAAATCTATTGCGCTTAACCATTGTTTTTAACAGAAACCACAAATTAGATGTTTTTAAATATATATGTTAAGCGTATACTGACATCATTGATAATCATATTTCTTAAGATCACTAGTATATTCAGCTAGATGCGTTTTTGCTTTCTGCTCATGTCATTAAACCTGTGTATCAAGGTATTTCTCTCTCTTTCTTATGTTGTGTTTTATATTGGCTGCAATTTTAAAAAAATATTCCATTTGTATCTGCTGATTACGTGTCCAAGTAACTTTAATTATCTACACTGTGGCTTGATGATTAACTCTTAGTTTTCTGTGAGGAAAATAGCTTTCTGTGGTAACTACGTAACTCTTTAAGAACAAAATCCCTGTTACAATAAATCTGTAATGTTTGTTTGTTCACAGTGTAGGTCTATGAGCAGATGGTAATAGAGATAAAGCCATAACTCTTTCACACTGCATAAGTCTGCATACAATATATTATTCATTAAGTTTGTAAACTTTTTGATAGAAGTCACTTGAATTGATTTTTAATTTGAATTTATAGGGTGATTGAAAAGTCATTTCCTGTTTGTAAATGTTTGTATCCTCACCTTTATCTATTGGATATACATGAAGAAAAAGGATCCCGTTACATGCCCAATGAGGCATATTGTGAATATGGTGTTAGGCCCATATTTTCTTGACGATATGGCACACTAGGGGTGATGTGGTCAGTATCATGCTGGTCGCCTTAACCTTCCCAGAGTTGCTCTGGTACCCATTTCATGAGGCTGGGTCAACCCTGGAGCCGTTTGCGGACTGAAAAGTCCCACCTCAACTGGGCCATGGACCGCCAAGCTGGGAAACCATTGCACTAACCACTGCACCACCGTGGCTGAACATGAAAGCAATGTCAAAACGAGGAGCAATAATTGCCGTTTGACATTTCACTAATAAGTTTTACCTTTTATTTCCTGGAACAAAACAAAATAAAAATAAATTATAATGGCCACTAAAGTGACATTACAAGAATGAGCAAAAATTGCTGTTCACTTCAAGGTCATGTGTTGAACAGGATGAATCAAACTCCCGCATCTGAGAAATGAACTAAACAAGGTAGCTGCCAAAAAGAGAACCATACTTCAGTGGGTACCATCTCATTGTGGTGTACCCGGAAATGAAAAGGCAGATAAACTTGCAAAAAAGGGAGGAGAATGTGAACAAGAAGATAATGAAGTCACATACTTGAGAAAAAGAGAGCTATCCAGACTATCAGAAGAGAACAGAACCAACCCAAAGACGACTATCACACTCTCGACCGGCAGGGACAGACAACTATTTTTCGACTCAGGACAGGGCATAACAAACTGAATAAACACATGCACAAGCTACGATTGTCTGCTTCACCACTGTGCACATGTGGATTAAACGAACAAACTGCTGAGCATGTTCTACAGGACTGTCCTCCGTATGACCAGTTAAGAAAGATATACTGGCCCAATGACTCAACACTAAACTCAAAGCTATATGGAGTTAAAGAGGAACTTCAAACAACAGTCGAATTCATCATGAGAACTCGTCTGACGGTGTAATCATCAAAGATGCGATCGCAAGAAGAAGAAGAATGTTAATGTGACTAGCCATTTTATGTAATAAAATAGCAGTTTACTTGGATGTTTGTTTCATATAAAATCAGTTGGATTAGAGTGAAGACATAAATATTCAAAAATAGGGAGTGATTTTTCAGTTGACCTTTCATGCCATTATACTTAACATCTTAAAATGTGAGAATGATAGAATAGGAGCATTTCATAAAATCTGTCTACATCTTTATATGTTATATTTTAAATCACTTGTGAATGTTTCATAATTCTTGCACATTTTTTATATATTTACCTACTTTGTTTTTCATAAAATGTTTTACCACACATACAAACAGAGACTATATATATATATATATATATATATATATATATATATATATATATATATATATATATATATATATATATATATATATATATATATATATATTATATATATATATATATGAAGGAAGAGGAAAAAAATGAGCAATGCAGCTTCATGCCTATGGGAGGCAATTTAGGCTAAAATATTATTATATTCTAGTTCCATTCCACCTCTTATCTAGCTTCTTATTAGTAATGCCATACTGTTTCTTGTCACTTTTGGTGTGAACATTATCAGGTTGCAATGTAAACATTATCAGGGTACTGTGTGAACATTATGTCTTCTAAAACATATTGGGCTACTAACAAATATTTGGCTATTAAAACATGAGGAGCAAGTACGAAAAGTCACGAGCTAATTAGTGTGCATGTCATCTTTATCCTTTTTTTTTTTTTTTTTTGCAGTTACATGTTATTATTTTTTTTTTAACTTCAAATATCAGTTTAGCATATTTATATAGGTTTTTCAATATTTATACAGGCTGTATTTTGCTGCTTTAGTGTCACTAGCATTTTATTCATTCTAAATACTTACTCATGACATAGAATATAATTCTTGACTGCCTGTCGAACTAAGTGGTCATCGTTTTATAAGGTGAATTATAAATAATTCTTGACTGTTTGTTATAGGAAGTCATCAACTCTTTTATAAGATGAAGTATGAGCATTGTTGCTTGAGAATGTCACAGACTGCATAAGCCTAGTGATAAATGTTATCATGTTAATGAAGACTTATGTAAAATTAATTAACGTGTATGTGAAAATGATGGTCACATGTGTAAAGGTAACAATTCCTTGTGCAAAAGCAGAGATCATTTGTGAACTTCAATGTTTACATATAATGAACACCAGCATAAAAGCTGTGATCACATGATGAGGGCTGTAATAGTTATTCAAACACAAAAATATTTTTTAAAATATTACTATGTGGGGTATTTGCAATGCCATATTTATTATAAGAACATAATAGTGAAGGCACTAGAGGCCACAGAGATGTGGTTTTACAGTAGATTGTTAAAAATACCATGGACAGCCAAAAGAAATAATGAGTATGTCCTGAAAGAGGCCAATGCGCACAGGAAAATTATTTCACAAGTTAGAAAGAAGCAAACCACTTTTTTGGGGCATGTTATGATAAGAGGAAAGCTGGAATATATCGTAACAACAGGTAAGATTGAAGGAAAAAGAGATAGATGAAGACAAAGAGAACAAATACTGGACAGTTTGACATCGTGGCATGGAAAGAAGTCAACAGCAGAATTGATAAATTGTACTGGAAACAGGAAGTTGTGGAGAGACATGATCTCCTATGCCACTACGCACAGTATTTGAAGAAGAAGAAAGGATATTTATGATCATTTTGCTTTTGGCACATTTGTGGTTAGTTAATAGTAATATATTCTGCAGATGATTAGCAGCACACAGTGTGTTAGTAAGAGTTACTTATCTGTGTGTTTCATACCAATTGTTTGCTATCAGTGTATTTTTTTTTTCAACTAAGTTTATATTTTCCTTGTTCTTGTGTACTTCAGCTCTTATAACTCAAATCTGAAAAATAAGGATGCAGATTACTGTTTCATGAACTCAACTGCCACAAAGTATAGTTAGGCGTAAGATTAGCTGAATCTGCTTTTAAACTGATTTTTTCTCTCTGTCTTTCTTAAATATTCATGACATTGAAAGATTGTTACTTAAATAATGACAGCATTTTAAAGCATATGATAAAAGTCGTACAAGAGGGAATTGTTACCTTGCGAATAAAGATAGATATGAGGATGGAGGTTACAAAATCTATTTAGTTAAGATATTATTTATAAAAACTTCCGCACATGTATTTTTGTGTGTGTGACATCACATTTCTCTAAACACCCCCCCCCCCCCCCCCCAATCATCTCACTTCATCACAAAATGTTGACACCCTGTCCCTCACTGTAATGTCATATGTGGGAGGACCCCAAATAAATGATGAAATACTATTTTAAGTAAGTAGTAAAGTAGTAATTTACATGTTATTTTTTGCTGTATGATACATTTTATGAAGATATCACGAGTTGTTTTTATAAAAGATTTTACGATACATTTCTTTAACATCACATTGACCCATGTAACAATTTTTAAAATTGCATACTTTATGTACTTATCTTCTAGTCTTTAATTTTTATATTCTCATACAATTTGTCAGTGATTACTTCTTTTTAACAATAGATTTGTTCATAGCTGAAAACCACAGTTGCAGCTTTTAAATCAACTTGATCCTAATGTAAAGCTTTATTCTTACATTTAAATGTGTTCTGTCATTCTTAAAAAAAATTCTTTTTAAAAACTAACTGCATATATTTAAAATAAATTTTCCATCTTTTTCTTTTTGAATCTTGGATAGGAGATCATACATTCTTCCATTCAAGTGATTAAAAAAATTTCAGGTATAATATTTTGAGAAGTTTTAAGAATTTTAATTTTATTTAAATATTTGTTTTTTATTTTTAAATTGTCAAAACACATTGACCAATACATCATTCGGCTGACCATGCTTTGCATCAAACATGTGAGTTCTAGTTGTCTTACTTACTTACTTAATCGTTCCCCTTCTACCGTGAGGTGTAGAGGTTTGGAAGAGAGAGCGCCAGACTATCCTATTGGCTGTCTTCCTCCTGGCCTGGTTCCATTCTAGTCCTCGGTCCTTCAAAGATTGTCTGATGTTGTCCTCCCAGCGAACTCTGGGTCATCCTGGGGGTCTGGATCCCTGGCTCTTTGTTTCCCATGCTTGTCGTGGTAGCTGATCTTCTCCCATTCTGCAGACATGGCCAAACCATCTTAGTTGGGACTGTTCTACTTGGGTCTGCAGGGGGTGGGATTTTAGGCCTTGACGTATCGTTTGGTTGCGGACCATGTCTCTTCTTGTTACTTCAACCACCTTCCTCAGATACCTCATTTCTGAGGTTTGGATCTGGCTTTTGTAGGTTGTAGTCATTGCCCATGACTCGCATCCATATGTCAAGACTGGGACATAGGTGGAGCAGTATACAACCATCTTCATTTTCTTACCAACCTCTCTCTTGCTGAGGAATCCTCGATTTATGGCCTGAAAAAGTCTCCTAGCTGCAGCTTTTCGAGTGGCCAACTCTTCTTTGATGCCTCCCTTTCGGTCTATAATAGCTCCGAGATATTTAAAGTGGTCGACCTGCTCCAGGACCTGTTCTCCCAGCTTAATCTGATGTCTTCTTTCTTCTCGTGATATCACCATGGATTTTGTTTTAGAGCTGCTTATGACCATCCCTCTCTTCTCCAGCTCTTCCTTCCATACTTGCAGGTTGGATTGGAGATGTGCCTCTGATTTAGCAATCAGGGCAACATCATCAGCAAATGCCAGCTCTAAAATACATACCTGTCTCATCTTCCAGTACCCCACTGAATACTTTCTTGTTCTCTCCTTACATGCCTTGATAACATCGTCCATGAGGAATATGAAAAGATAAGGTGACAGGATATCGCCTTGTCTTACACCAGTGGTGGTCCTGAACTCTTCTGACTTATGGTTTGCTGTCCTCACATAATTTCTGCAAGACTTGTAGAAGCTCTGTATAGCATGAATCAGAGGTACTGGAATGTTCTTCCTTGCCAAACAGTCCCAAAGTTTGCTCCAGGGGACCCTGTCAAACACCTATTCCAGATCTATGAAACAAAGATGGATCTCACTCTTATACTCAAGAGCCTTTTCACTCAGCTGTCTGAGTGTGAAGAATAGGTTTTCAGTACTTCGGTTTGCTTGGAATCCACACTGGACCTCATCCAATTGTGGCTCAGCTAGGCGTCGGAGTCTCTGCTCTAGGATTCTAGAGTAGATTTTACCAGGGACACTGAGAAGTGATATGCCTCTATGGTTTCCGCATTGTCGATTGTCACCCTTTTTGAAAATTGGTGTTATGATGGCAATCTCCCAATCCTTTGGTATGGTCTTGTTGCACCACACTGCCTGTAGGACCCTTAAGAGTAATAGGTTGCCTGATGCTCCCATGTACTTAATCATTTCTGGTGTTACTGTTACTGTGGTGATATATAGGTGGTGTAAGAGAGGATGATAAATGTATCGGGCTTATGGGCGGCCGACTGATGTGTGAGAGAGTGAGTGTCAACAAACGCGAATGTCATGTAGTACAGATTGAGTTAAATAGCAATCGCTCACACCATAGCACACCTAGGAGTCAGGAAACGTAACTCCTAGTAACGTTCTACACTGTTTATTAACACCACAGCAAACGATGACATCGTAAATAATACACTGTCACAGGTACAAGTCACGGCAAATCATGGTACATCAAGTGAGCACTAATCCAAAGTAATTGTGCGTACAATCCAAAGGTATATAATCATCAATAATTGCTCATAACGGATCATCGATCATCAGTAAGTAAATCCTTAGGGATACAGTCACTGGTACAAAAATATCCATTCACAAAGGCTGTAGAGCACAGCAGCTCATAATCATAAACATCAATGGCCAAGAAATATCCATTCAAGAAAGGGGAACTGCATATGTCGCAGTTTACAATAATATGTGTATGGCCTAAATCAACATACTCCAAGGCCTGAAATAATACATAATCCATGGCCTGGAAATCTTCAATAACTTACGTTCTGCAGTATATAAATAAGCCGCATATCCATGGCTTTAGGAAATATTCTAGGAAGTATCAAATATCCCTTTCACACCAAAAATATCTTATTCCGGGACACACTGACGAAAAATGGTCAAACATCCATCTTCGGAGCTCTGCCCGTATCAACTGTCACGAAAAATTCCCCCGCTCAAAAAAACAGCTCAGTACAAATCCATCCCCTTGCGAATTCGCCCCGGGATGTGAGTAGCGTTCATCCGCCTTCTAACACTCTCTGTATCTCGAACATTCGAGTAGATTATCTATCATATATTTAAAAAACAAACTAAGCGTGTTTACAAGGGTGATTATAAAAATCCGACCTGTACATACAAGTCTTTTAACGTTTAACTCTCCTTCATAAAAATATGACTTTAACAGTCTACACCGACCCCGGGGAAAAAAAAATGATTTGATCATTTTTTTTTGGGGGGTGGGGATACATCAACCAAAAAGTTTGAGGTCGGTAGCATACTAATATCTACATATAAGGATACACTATGTTAAGTCAAATTAACAAAAATGAACAAAAGAGGGATAGGAGTAAGTGTAAAGTACCAAAAAAAAAAAAAGTAAAGTATAGACAGATAATGAAATACGCATACGACGATCAACAAATTCAAAGAAATATGGAGTATAGACTAGCTATGACATCATAAGAGAAAAGTAAAAGAACAGATGAAGTACAAGAAGAATGAGCAGTAAAGAAAGAAAGCAGTGCAATAGGAATAGAGAAAACAATGATATATCATTGTGATGGGGCCGTAAAGACACCCCAGCTTCCCCCTTCATGTTCAGGGCATATTTATCGCCCATATATTTTTAACATTCCTCTGTAAAACCACATCTCTGTGGCCTTTAGTGTTGTTCCTGCTTGTTTACTAATTGTCCAACAATGAAGAACTCTCCTAACATACTTGAAGACAAAAATTGTATGACAATGAGAACTCATTTATATTCTTGCAGTTTAAATCTTTTGACTGAAGAAAGAAAAGTGCTGCAATAGAGTGAAATGGATACAAGGTGCAACTGCAGCAGAACCCATCAGGGTGAAAATGCTGAAGACATTGTAATTACCAGATCCATACCCTTAAAACTAAGGTCATTAACAGAATATGAATCAAAATTGTGCATGCTGATCTAGCAACTTCCATTTTTGTACAAAAATGTGAGAAACCATTTTTGGTGACACAGTTTTCTTCTTCTTCTGTAACAACTACTTTTTCGCGTTCACAATCAATATTGTGGGCTTATGCATGTGATGAAAAAAACCAGACGTTGTGCTTCCGTGCAATACCCATATTCATCCGATATAAGCATACCTGTCAACCTCCTGAGACAAAAATCTGTACGCTGGACCAAAAAAATCCTTACAAACACCCAAGAATCCTTACGCAAAAAATATATTAATAAATTATACGCAATACAGTTTTAAAATGAGAAATGACATATACAAATCTATTAGCATTTGAATTATTGTGATATAAAACATGCTAATAGCCTCAAACTGTTCTTTACATATAAAAAACTAAGTGATCATGATGTACACTGTTCTTTCGATGTACAGTGTTTTGTATTATAATCAACACATGCACTTTTAGCACTTTGCAGAATTGCATTTGTGGGCTTAAAGTCTGCACAGCATGTATCAATGTTAATCTTACACTGTAAAATAGAAGTGAGTGTGTCCGCATTCATGGACCTCCTGCAGTCTGTGTGGATTTTTTTCATCATTGAAAATGATCTTTCGCAGTCAGCATTGCTGTGAGGGAGTATCAGCAGTCGCTGAATGATGACTTTCAAATTAGGGAAGCGGATGGCACCAGTACTAGTTTTCTGGTCAACAACTTCCAGCCAATAGCTACAGAAGCTCTTTTTCTGACCACTATCTGTTAGTAGAGGCACACACACATCAGACAACATACAGTAGTCATCGAACTCATCTTTCAGTGCTTCCTGATCAAGATCTTGGGCAAAAGCATCTGCCAATCTGCAGATGTTTGGATACCTGAGATTATCTTTAGTGCTTGGATCTAGCACTTTTAAGTCCTTTAGAACCTGGTTGTCAAAGGGAAATTTATCAGTAATTTTTTTAACCACTGATGTGTAAAAATTTCTGACATCCTCAAAAAATGAACTCTTTACTCCACTATCAAGCTCCATTTCTTCGATAAATGCTCTGTTCGAGAGGCCAATTGCCAGTATGCTGTCATCATGCTGCACCCCACGATCACTAAATTTGATATGCCTCAAGTCAACAACCTGTTTAACATACTTCATCTCCACAAATTTAACTAAAAATTTTCTAAGCAATCTGTCCATCTCCTCCATCATGCCACCAATCTGCGACTCATCTGTTTGAAAGAGTTTATTAAACTCATTTAACAGTGGCAGAATGAAACTCAGAAAACGAAGGGTCAGCTGGGTTAGTGGTGCTTTTAAAAGTTTATGGATGTTTTGGACTCTGCCAGGCTTTTCAACATCATTGTGGCTTTCAAAATAAGATGAGAGAGCTGTATACTGGTTAATAATTCTATCCACTACCTTCTGCAATGACAGCCAGCGAGTCTGACAATGTTTAAGAATATTCAGGTCATCTGCTTCTGTGAATAGTTGGAACTCCTTATAAGCCTTTCGTCGTTTTGAGCTGTGCTCAAAATGATAGTACATGTCTAACAAAAGGTCTTCTACTGGCACAGTCAACTGTTTGATTCCATCTTGTGCACATAAATTTGCAAGGTGGCAAATGCACCCAATACTAAAAACATAAGGGTTCCTCTGCTTGATCCTAGTAAGTACTGAGTTTGATTTCCCCACCATGACATTGCAGTTGTCACTAGCAAAGCCGATGCAATTTTTCCATGGAATATGAAATTTTGTGAACAGATTATCAACATCACTGAATATCGCCTCACTGGTTCCACCACTGCATACAGGCATGTCCAACAATCTCGTTCTTGGTCCCAATCCTTCTTCAAAAACTCTCACCATAATAGCTAACCGCTTCTCTGTTTTCTTGTCATTTGATTCATCAACCATTAATGAGAAGGGTGTTTCCCTGCACAGCTTTATCACTGGTTCTGTTGCAGATGGAGCCAGGCAGTTTTTAATGATAAGTGTTGTCTTTGTCCTCTTCGACTGGAACTTTCTGGCAATATCACTGTCAGGAAACATTACAGGCGCCAAGTCACAAAAGTGATCAGCAACAGATGCAGTTAAGTTATGCTGGGCAATGAAATTGGCAAATAAAACTTCAGCCCTTATAATGCCACCCTCTTCCTGCTTTGGCTGAGCAAAAAAGGTCTTAATAGATGCTCCCTTCTTCATTGCAAACATTTGTTCATGCAATTTCGATTTAAAATGTACTTTCAGATCATATAATCCTGAAGCTACTACTTTAATATCTTTGCTGCATAATCTACAAAAAGCATGGGTTGATCCTAACTTGGATGCATCTACAATGCCAGGGAAGAGTTTAACCCATTCGACCTGAAACTTACCATGACCTGCAAGCTTTTGTTTCTTTGAATTAGGCTCAGCCATCATTCAGTGGATGAAATATTTCAACTAATAATCTTTGTAGACGAAGAGAATGATTAAAAAATACTACGAACAAAGCAAACGGCTAACAGCAAAAAAAAAAAAAAAAAAAATTATAAACAAAATTATGAACAGAATATCAAATCTAGGAAGAAAAAACGTACCACCAAAAATTTACAAAATTATTATTTACGAGTTGGTAGCTTAAAGTGATAACAGATGGCCACTTTATTAAAAAATAAAGCAGCTAATCTTGAGTGCTGGAATAAAGTAGGCCTACTCAACGCAAACAAACTTTTTTTTTTCTAGTTATGTAAGGCCTACACAGAATATTATGACAATTTAACGGAAATATATTGAAGGGCAAGATATAACTGGAAAGATTAAGACAGCGATTAAATTGCAACAAAGCAAAACAACAGCAATATTTAACCAAGTTATAAGTACTTAGCTTTTTTAAACGAAATGGCGTCGAAGTGTGGTGGCAAGCAAACGTGGTCGTTGATAACAGGTAACTTTAAAAATACGCCATGTCACGCTGAAAACCAAAAGCGTTTGAGGCCGAATTCAAAGTTTTTGCCGAATTGTTGGGAATGAAAGGATTTGATTGGTTGCTGGGAGAGACCTCAGTTTAAAAACGGACGCCGAGAT
Source organism: Oreohelix idahoensis (assembly GCA_024509875.1). Classification (NCBI taxonomy): domain Eukaryota; kingdom Metazoa; phylum Mollusca; class Gastropoda; order Stylommatophora; family Oreohelicidae; genus Oreohelix; species Oreohelix idahoensis. Next base: position 421,178 of record JAMPIV010014956.1, on the reverse strand, counting down.
TCCCGGAATTAAAAATAAAAAAAAATGGTTAAATAAAAACCTGGGCTAGAAAATATTTTCTGATTTAAAATTTTAAAAAACTTGGGTTGAAAAATATTTTTAGAATTTAAAAAAAAAAAAAATTTTTTTTTTTTTTTTGGCGGGGAGAAAAATCCGTACAACGAGTCTGTACGGCCGTACACTGCTAAAAGTATCAAAAATCCGTACATTGTACGAAAAATTCGTACAAGTTGACAGGTATGTATAAGTGAGCCACACACCCGGGCCGTTATTTAATTTTTTTTATTAAAGGTGACAAGTTGTCCATTTCCCCTCAGATCTTCACCTAGGGTCACCATCATTTCTACTCTGCTGAAGAACACTCATAATGCTGGCAGAAAGAAACCATCCTTACAAAGTCTTAAAACATTATCCCGTCTTTCAATATGCCTTCACAAGTGATGTTCAAATAATGTCACTTTTAAAAAAAAATGTCTCATTACATATCCAGGTGTAGGGATGCGTTTCTCAGATACCTCATCTACTGACTTGTTTCTACTATTCCACGGTTAATGTCCAGCTGGGGCATTGATAGTCAGTGCTGGGAGTTTATGTTTAAAACTCAGCAATTAATAAAACTGCAACAAGTCAACCATTACTTTCTTTCACAAATCAATTAACCTGAAATTAGTCATGATTTCTACATTGTGATAGGGTGGGCGAGATGGTGATGATGATGATGTGATATTTGATCACTCTCTTGCACACTCGCAACCGACCCGATTCAACAATAAAACTCTGATTCTTAAGGCAGAGGCTGTATTTATTTTTACAACCCTATCAGTGACATTAAGAGCACACTGAAGCAAACATTAAACAAATAACAAAGCGAACAAAACCAAACACCAAACAAACACCCAGCTAGTGCTCAGTTGCTAATCCTGAAATGCAAACAAAGCACGGGCTAGTTAAAATCATAGTTAAATAACGATACTCTCACCTGCCAAACAGTCCTTCCACGCCACCTGACACCCTCAACTATCACACACGCACACACTCATGCGTGTCGTCCAGTGCGACTAGTAAGGTGTTGTGCATGAGGCTGGCAATCTCACCGTGTAACATAGATTGCTACCGAAACCACTACTGCAAGAGCACACAATCAACTATCACACACACACTCATGCATGTCGTCTAGCGATACTAGTATGGTGTTGTGCATGAGGCTGGCAATCTCACCGTGTAACATAGGTTGCTACTGAAACCACTACTGCAAGAGCATCTGAATGCTTCATGCGGAGGCAAACCACACTGGTGGCCCCATGCTCCCTCAGGAGCGGAGAAGAGAAATATATATCTCCAAGTGAGCCCACGTGCTCTCACAAACCATTCTTCACATAACAATAATTAAATAATAATAAAATATGTATCAAATAGAATTAAACAATATGTACAACCAATACTTTCCTTAATGGACATAAACCACTACCTCGCAACTGATCCATCTCAATATTCATTACTGCATTCTGAACATGTCGTAAGTGATGACTGGTGCGCCTGGAAACAAGCGTGTCGTATATGACCCCTGATGAGATTGGGAACTCATCACATGAAACACATCGTTACCGTAACAACCACTGCAATAGCATAAAAATGCTTCTTGTGGGCCTGTAATGGACACCAGCCGCATTGGTGTTTCCATGCTCCGCTAGGAGCAAACAGAGAAACACCTCTGTCTCCAAGTGCCTTACGCACCAAGGAGTGGCCTTAATCTCACCAGAAATCTAAATACATATTCTCACCTCACTCAAAGTAACCCACTAAAGATATACAGTAGCATAATCAATAATCGCGACATACACTTAATTACTCTTACATTAAAGAGTAAAATATAATTATTCTTAACACTAGAACTAAAGTCATCACATAAAGGAAATTTACCACGAAAACTCTCTCTTCTATTACTAGGGAAAATTACATTTAACCTACTTTCACCCACGTGTCAATTCACACAATATAAATCTGCCGCCTTCTTTATTCACAGTCACCGACACGTGGCCGCCATCTTGCTAATAGTTATACTTTCTAAATCCCAGTTCTGATAACATCTCTGTCCAGTTTCATGTATAAAATACTCTCCTACTAAATTTGCCTTTCTGATGAATGAAATAATTGCTCTTACACTCTCACATCTATCTATCTATTTCATTAAACATTAGAACTGACACGCTCAATATAATTTCAGAATTATAGAACATTAATGCTAATCTCTACAAAATACGCTAACAATTATAGCTCATGTGCTCTGGCTTCTTTGTCCATCTGCTACCCACACAGGGCACCTCGTTTCGTTTTCTCTTGTCTGGACTGATACTGAAAAAGGCCGCTGCTGGCCATCGCATCTTTATATAGGCAATAGGCTAATCACTCGACTTTAGTGCGCTGCACGTATTAATTTGGCCACTAAATAACACGCGCCTTTATTGCTCTATTAGGCACGAAAACACAAATAAAACCTACCGCTATTAAATATAACACACAACTATCAAATATAACACAACTAATTTGTAGGCTTTATTGTGGCCTAAACTAATATATCTTCTATCTCGTAAGACTTTCCACATCCCAGCGTGCTGCGCGCACATCGAAAATATATGGGCGATAAATATGCCCTGAACATGAAGGGGGAAGCTGGGGTGTCTTTACGGCCCCATCACGTATCTCCCTCGTATCTCCCTCCTGATTTTGTTGTCGTCCCGACAACATCACTACCTCTGGTGCTTCAATTGTAACCTCTCAGATCATCTCGGGGCAGGATCCTCTATCGGCTGCAGGGCATACCAGCCTGGTTCGGGCATTAGACCATGCACGTCCTCCCCAGGGTCTGTCTCATCTAGCGAAGCTGGTGCCTCAGGTAGGCCTAGTGTAGCATCTACCAGATTCGGAGAATCATCTTTGTCCTCACTTCGTCTCAGTTCGTGCGCCGCAACCCTCATCTTCAGATCTTCGTTGCCTGCTGGCCTTATCACATAAGGACCATCGCTAGCTTCTGGAATTGCTGATACAATGAATTCGTCATTGGACCACACGTGTTGTATTTTGGCCCTGTCAGTGTAGTGCACTCTTTTCCGCACTCTCTCACCCACTCGCAATGGTGTGGGGCCTGGAAGCTGATTACATCTCTCCCTCCTATCAGTGGCCATCTTCTGCATTCTCTCTGCAGCCTTTTAGTGTGCTACATGCAACCTCTCTAGGTGACCTTGCAGCCACTCATCAGTTGTCTCCGGCTCTTCATCTGTGCGGGTGCCTGTCATGAAGTCTAGAGGAAGCCTTGGTTCTCTGCCGAAGAGGAGGTAGTATGGTGAGTACCTTGTCGAAGAGTGGGGGGTGGAGTTGTAGACCATAACCACCTCAGCTAGATGCTCAGACCACCTTCGCTTCTGGTCGGCTGTCATGGGTCTCAGCAAATCATGCAACGTCTTGTTGAAGCGCTCGCACTGCCCGTTGCCTTTAGGATTGTAAGCTGTCGTGCAGCTCTTGTGGACTCCATATATCCTGCACAGCTCTGCGACTATCGGTGACTCGAAGTTCCGGCCTTGATCAGAGTGTATCCTCTGAGGAGCTCTGAGATACTGGAACCACTTTTCCACCAGGGCCTTGGTGACTGTTGTTGCTTTTTGGTCTCTTGTTGGTATAGCAATGGTGTACTTGCTGAACACATCTGTTAGCACTAACACATTCTCAAACCCTTTGGAATCCCGCTCTAGCAGTGTGAAATCCATTGCTACCACCTCAAGTGGTCTGGAGGCAATCAAGTTTCCCGATGGCCCATGAAACTTCAGTTGAGGTGCCTTGGCAATGTTACATCGGTTGTATCTGCGACAAAAGACGTCAACATCAGCTGTGATGCCTACCCAGAAGCACCTACTTCTCAGCAACTGCAGCATGCGCTCTCTTCCCTGATGGCCCTCTGCATTTGACTGTTATGGCCCTGATCGATCGAGCAGGTATGTGGGTTTATTTTCTCCCAGCTACCCATACTTTCATAGAGTCTGATTTCTGCGTCATCCCCTGATCTCTTGGAGGGTCCCATCTTAGTATTTTCTGTATGTTTGGGATTTTCACAAGGACATTAGTACCTATGATCCCTGGTGTTTTTTTCTGGTTTCTAGACCCTTGTACCACCCTGACAACATAAACTCCACAGTTTTTCACTATTGTGCACCCAACTTGTATGTCCACAACTAAGTGACCAATATATGGGATGGTGGCACCATTTGCTGCTGTCAGGCGCACCCATCTACCTTCATCCAAGGGGAGCTCTCCAAACATCTCCCTGAAACATTGCTCTGTGATGGTAGACACCTGTGAACCTGTGTCAAACACACTATTTATCTCTTTTCCTTCCATCAGTACTACTCCTTCAGGCCGACCTCCTACCATCTTGATCCGGTTTTCTTGGTGCTCTCCCTTCACGTTTCTTTCTTTAAACTCCTGGGGATTTGGTCCGGGAAACCATGAAATATGTACAATCCGGCCCGTCTCTAAAAGAGTTTTCAGATCCCTGGTCTACATGATAACAACTGGACAGATACAAGTACAGGTGGGAAACAAAAGCAAACAGTTGAACATTATTTTCAGTGAATGCCCTTTCCATTAGAAACTGACAACAGGGTCATTCCTAACATTTCTTCAACTACCATGCCAGGTGACGTAGGCTGTGGTGAAGTGGGATGTTATAAATATTTATAGGGGACTTAGTGTACTGACTGAGATCAGCTGTGAAGGTATATATATATCTAATAAGAGTAGTGTATTATATATAACCTTACTTGCTGCCACATATGTATACCTCAGTCAGAATTATTCTGGAATAGTGTGATGACTACGTTATATGTCTAGGGTATGTGTATGATGAAGTGTAAGTCATAACAACAACAGACAGATAAACAATTTAATTTATTCCACCACACTTGACAACACTGTGACACTCACATACATAAAACACTCTACAAGGATATCTTAAAGGAGTCACTGATAACTTTTCAAATAACAATATGTATTCAGTGCTGTCATGAATGAATATGTGTCCTGATTCAAATACAAAGGGAACCAGGAATCACAATCAATTTTAATTACAAGTTATATGTACAGAATTTATCAATATGAATATTGTAGTGACATATATTATTAAAAGTATCCTATGTGTGTCAGTTGTGTAGTAGTAATATGAGGTAATACTGGTTTTGTTTTGTTCAAGCTCTGTTGGTATTTGTCATCATGACTTCAATAGTTTGTCTTTATTGGAACTAGTATTGGAGATGTTCTCAGTTCCTGATATTAAAACAATTTAATTCCCCTCTTAATGTTATTTTTACAATGTCGTTTTAAGATGGGGGTACATAATGTTGAGCTCAGCTGGCCACATCAGCTTATCTTGCGTGATGGCGGCAGGAAAGGACTCCTCTGCTCGATTTCTCCCCTGGGCTCTGGAGACACCTCACTGATAGCTAAATGGACCAAGGAGTATGCTGTCCGACTCTGGATTCAGCAAAGCTCTGACCAGGTGCTGCTCAATAACGTCAAGACCACGGTCCCTGTAAACAAGAAGGATGTACCTTCTACTTCATAACTAATTGATACTCTTGTTCTACACTGAGCACAATACATCACAAACATTGAGTTCAGAGCGTTAGGCCAACTGTCAGCTTCATCTGAAATACTTTATACCAGTATTTCCCTCCCTAATTGTTACACGCCTCTGCAATTCCAGCATTATTTCTGTCTAATCAATAATCTAGGTGTCAGTGTACTGTTTGGCCATTCCATGCCGTTTTACTTTCCTCCGACACCTTCTGTTCAGGCTGGAGCATTATAGGCTTTACATCATGTTTGCTACTGAACTACACATATATACAGGCATAAATTAACAATTTACATTCAATTTTCATTAAAAGATATTGAATATTTCAAACCTACCACAATTCATGGAAATACACAGATACGTTGACTAGCAATGAATTCTGGCACAAATACTGGCACAAATTCCCATCTGCTTATGTTCCAGGCTTTTATTTAGCAAAAATATGAGCTGGCTTCAACGCACTGTTGCTTTATCAAGCTTATTTGAACTAGTGGTCTCGAACTAACGCTCTGAATTGTGTATATTCGCAGCTCTAACCAATGAAACCACGTCTCCACATCTTTTCAAAAAAGTACCCCGTCTATTCGTTTCCCATAACAACGCAAGATAGTATCTATAGCCCGACCAATCGTGTTTAGTCTTATATTTGTTGCGCTCCAATCAATTAGGAGTTAACATGGTAGGCTATTTCCGTACGTAAGGTTTTTTCAAACACGTTATAAAAAATTTTATGAGCAGAAAGGATTTCATGCTGTCAGGCATCCCCACTATTTTATTTTGGTTATAATTTGGTAATTCCTAGACTATTTGCGTAACGTTTTACATATTCTTTGTCAGCAAGCCCTAAGGAACCCAAATATACAAATTTAAAAGAGCTACGTGGCTGCGTTCAAAATATGCAATTTCTTCTACCTCCTGTTTCGAAGATGTGCTGTCTGGGTACTGTAATGTTTTCAAACGTAAACCCATCTAATGTCATCTTTTCTAATAAGCGTTTTCCAGGTTTTTTAAAACCTAACTCTGGGAAGGTTAGTGTTTTTATCACTGTCCGTCTGAAAAAAAGTTAGTGCATGTGGCCTTACACGCGTGATAGTAGTAATTGTGTATCGCGCGACGCGAGTTTAGTGTTCCACGTGTTCGGCTTTCTGCCTCTCCCTTCTCTTTCTATTTGAGTCCATCTGTTCGTTCGTTTTGGTAACGTAGTATAATTAATGTTAGGATTAATTTAGGTCATTACGCAGTGTGCCTCTCAATGTTTTTCTTAGAAATGCAATACCCGTTTTAATGTGTTGTGGAAACGCTTGTATTTATGCAGTGGCTTATATTTAACGTGGAAACGTTACAATTTGCAGACGAAGCATAAAACAAAAGGGGGATTTCGAGTACATTCTTTGTGACAGCACTGTTATTTTACCATTGCTCTTTTCTTTATTAGAATTTATTTGTTAGGCTTTATATTTACCTGATAATTTATATATGTGGATTAGAATATTTTACGACATAGGCGATCATGTCTCTCCACAACTTCCTGTCTCCAATACTATTTATCAATTCTGTTGTTGACTTCATTTCTTGCTGTGTCAAGCTGTTCAGTGCCTTTTTCTCTATGTCATCCCATCTTTTTTCCTTCAGTCTTTCCTGTTGTTACGATATATTCCAGCTTTTTTCTTTTCATAACATGTCCAAAAGAAGTGGATTGCTTCCTTCTAACACGAATCTAACCTTCCTTCTGAGTGGCGGTCCTTCTGCCTGCGCTCCACTTTGTGTGATGCCTTAGCCGCAGAGTTACTGAGCGGACAGTTCGCTACTAAATGTTGTGTTGACTTGCATTGGAAACATCTTCTAGGTAGAGGGCCACATGGACACCTGGCAGCTATATGATCCCCAAAATCAGCACAGTTATAGCACCTGATTCTCCGGGGGCCATTCCATAAATTAGGTTTCTTCCTGCTCCTGTAACTGCGGCTGTTCCCGTAGCGTCTAGAGAAGGTCCTCCTGTTAATTACTCCCACCTGCCGCTCCAACATCTCAGTCTCCCTATCATTTGGAGAAACAGGCCCTTTCCTTCTATTTGCATTCTTCCTCATGCCAACCTGTAATTGCCTGCCACCTCTACCTGCACTCTTTCTATTTGAGTCACAAAGCTCCCCTTCCACAGCCTGACTCCCAGCCACAGAGGGGTCTAGTTTAGTGCCTGTTGTGGGCATTCCCACTGAACATGCCCTAAATTTTTGCACCGATAGCATCAGATGGTCCTTGCCGGCCTTCTCTGCCTGCCTTGCATGTCAGCCATCTGGAGCTTCAGCTGTGCGATCTCTGCTCTGAGTTGCTCCACTTCGGTGTTTCCTTCTTGTGACCTGGGTGCCATTTCTTCGTGGGATGCTGTGACTGTGGCTATCCCAGCTGTTGCTGTTTGACCACTCCCAGTCCATCTCAGAGCATCATCTCTTATGGACACAAATGATACTGCAGGCTTGTGACGGACTCTGCCCTCCATCATTCTCCGCGTCAAGTCGTCCCTTAGGCTGGCAACAAACTGGTCCCTTAGCACTGTTTTGTCAAACTTGACACCATTGGCTTTCTCCTGCGCCCCTGCTGCCTGCTCAAATATCTCATGCAGCCTATGGGCAAACTCACGCACCGATTCCCTTGGTCCTTGGTGCGCCGAATAAAATAGCGCCATTAGTTCTTGGGTGCTCCTCGATTCCCCATACACCCTGAGAATGGCCTGAAGCATTGCCTCCGGGTCATTGTCTCTTACTTGTATCCGCAGCTTCCTGCGGACAACTGGGGTCACACTGTCAAGGATCACATCGGCCTGGTCCTCCTTACTCATGTAGCCAGACCTCCACGCAGCTCTAACCTCCCTTGCATAGTCCTCCGCGTTTGGCCCCGAACGTTCCCCGAAACATTTCACTTTCTTGTGGGTGGGCACCAACATGTACTGTATGTGATAGGGTGGGCGAGATGGTGATGATGATGATGTGATATTTGATCACTCTCTTGCACACTCGCAACCGACCCGATTCAACAATAAAACTCTGATTCTTAAGGCAGGAGCTGTATTTATTTTTAAGGAAGTTGGGGGGAACTGCGGTAAGACGTAGAGTACAATGGATGGGTATGAAGAAAAATCGAAAAAAGGTGATTCGTCTTATGAGGACATTGTCTTTGTCTTTTGTCCTCGTAAGACGAATCACCTTTTTTCGATTTTTTTTCATACCCATCCATTATTTATTTTTACAACCCTATCAGTGACATTAAGAGCACACTGAAGCAAACATTAAACAAATAACAAAGCGAACAAAACCAAACACCAAACAAACACCCAGCTAGTGCTCAGTTGCTAATCCTGAAACGCAAACAAAGCACAGGCTAGTTAAAATCATAGTTAAATAACGATACTCTCGCCTGCCAAACAGTCCTTCCACGCCACCTGACACCCTCAATTATCACACACGCACACACTCGTGCGTGTCGTCCAATGCGACTAGTAAGGTGTTGTGCATGAGGCTGGCAATCTCATCGTGTAACATAGGTTGCTACCGAAACCACTACTGCAAGAGCACACACTCAACTATCACACACACACACACTCATGCATGTCGTCTAGCGATACTAGTATGGTGTTGTGCATGAGGCTGGCAATCTCACCATGTAACATAGGTTGCTACTGAAACCACTACTGCAAGAGCATCTGAATGCTTCATGCGGAGGCAAACCACACTGGTGACCCCATGCTCCCTCAGGAGCGGAGAAGAGAAATATATATCTCCAAGTGAGCCCACGTACTCTCACAAACCATTCTTCACATAACAATAATTAAATAATAATAAAATATGTATCAAATAGAATTAAACAATATGTACAACCAATACTCTCCTTAATGGACATAAACCACTACCTCGCAACTGATCCATCTCAATATTCATTACTGCATTCTGAACATGTCGTAAGTGACGACTGGTGTGCCTGGAAACAAGCGTGTCATATATGACCCCTGATGAGATTGGGAACTCATCACATGAAACACATCGTTACCGTAACAACCCCTGCAATAGCATAAAAATGCTTCTTGTGGGCCTGTAATGGACACCAGCCACATTGGTGTTTCCATGCTCCGCTAGGAGCAAACAGAGAAACACCTCTGTCTCCAAGTGCCTTACGCACCAAGGAGTGGCCTTAATCTCACCAGAAATCTAAATACATATTCTCACCTCACTCAAAGTAACCCACTAAAGATATACAGTAGCATAATCAATAATCGCGACATACACTTAATTACTCTTACATTAAAGAGTAAAATATAATTATTCTTAACTTAACACTAGAACTAAAGTCATCACATAAAGGAAATTTACCACGAAAACTCTCTCTTCTATTACTGTGGAAAATTACATTTAACCTACTTTCACCCACGTGTCAATTCACACAATATAAATCTGCCGCCTTCTTTATTCACAGTCACCAACACGTGGCCGCCATCTTGCTAATAGTTATACTATCTAAATCCCAGTTCCTGATAACATCTCTGTCCAGTTTCATGTATAAAATACTCTCCTACTAAATTTGCCTTTCTGATGAATGAAATAATTGCTCTTACACTCTCACATCTATCTATTTCATTAAACATTAGAACTGACACGCTCAATATAATTTCAGAATTATAGAACATTAATGCTAATCTCTACAAAATACGCTAACAATTATCTTTGTCCATCTGCTACCCACACAGGGCGCCTCGTTTCGTTTTCTCTTGTCTGGACTGATACTGAAAAAGGCCGCTGCTGGCCATCGCATCTTTATATAGGCAATAGGCTAATCACTCGACTTTAGTGCGCTGCACGTATTAATTTGGCCACTAAATAACACGCGCCTTTATTGCTCTATCAGGCACAAAAACACAAATAAAACCTACCGCTATTAAATATAACACACAACTATCAAATATAACACAACTAATTTGTAGGCTTTATTGTGGCCTAAACTAATATATCTTCTATCTCGTAAGACTTTCCACATCCCAGCGTGCTGCGCGCACATCGAAAATATATGGGCGATAAATATGCCCTGAACATGAAGGGGGAAGCTGGGGTGTCTTTACGGCCCCATCACATCATGGTAAACAATTACATTAAACAATGCATTATATAAATGAACATCATTATAGTACAACAGCATACATTACAAAATAAACAAAACAATTAGGCACAAAAAAGGCGGGTGATATGGAATTCTGCTATAGGCATGCTGGGCGGTTTTGATATTCTGGAAGCCGCAATGCTCTGGCTGGTAATCCAATAGGCGAGTAGAGAACTACTACTGCATTTGGTGATTCCAGATTTAGCGTTGGCTCCGTTGCACTGCGTGAGCTTAACTTGGCGTTGACAAAAATGGGTTTTGATTCAGGAACCGGGTTGACGATTCATTGCTAGATGTATACAGAAACCCTCTAGATCGAAGAGTATATGACTTTCTTCGCCTGACTGGAGTCTGCTCTAGCAATTCGGTCTCCCAGAAACTGAGACCCAAAAAGACACCCTTAACTTCAAGCAACGACAAAATCAATCTAATGTTTTATAACCTAGTCATGCTCCGCTCCTTCCATTCTATCAATTATAGCATGTGCCTGCATAGGCTTAATATCTTTTGTACACCCATGTAACTGTCATTAAACGTTCTGACAGCAAAATCTACTCCTCTTCTCCCAATCTCAACATACAGGAAACCTAACCTTTAGTTACAGTTAAATGAATATGCTTATTCATCTTACAACATTAAATGAATTTACAAAAACAGATTACAGCATTTGACATTACACAAATAAATCATATGTCCCTTTGGGGAAATATATTAATATTCCACAAAATGAGTACAAAGAAAATGCAATGTTCTTGCTATAATAATACAGTTGTGGCTAAATCATAAGATATAATTATATCTATGCCCGGTGAATGCTTTCAGTGAAAGTTATAGACTAGTGCCTAGCCACACAAGTAAGCATAAAATGATTCTCCCTTGCCACTGGAAATATCTATCAAAAAGGAATAAGTGACTATCTCCTATAATCCAGAATTATTGCCTGCATCTCACTATTCAGTTTTAAGTGAACGATCCACACCTGACATTATCTTACAGAAATGACAGTTAATTTAGCCTATTCTTAACCCATGATAAGCGTCTGTGGACTGATTCTACGCCTATTATCTGTTATTGTAAGTTTAACATTTAACCCATGATAAACCGTAACAGTTTAAGCACCCTTACTAGGCCGTAGACAGCGCTACATTATCACTGAACTAGATTACTAGGAGAAGTCCTCAGAAATGAATTCACTTTCCTAACAGATATATAAAAGCTAACATGAATATATCATATTATAATAAGATATGTCAACTCACCCCGAAAATGACTAGAACATAGGCAAACACATTCTAGTACTGTGTTAAAGTTTGCCTTATCTCATGATGGTCATCTACGGGCCAGGAATATTCACGAATGTCTTAGTCTTATTAAACCCGTCTACTCTTATAGATTACAAGGACGCTCCCCCCGGACACCTGGCTTGCATATTTCTTCAGAGGTATCGGCGTAATGCGTAATCAAGAGAGTAAGACAAAGGTTTCAGAAGCCACAACTTTGCGAAAATTCCCCCAGAGAGACAATCATAATATTATGTGCTCTTTGCTCATCTAAGGGCAAACAACCCACAAACTGACCGCGATTATTATCTCCCCCTGAAACAGATCAAACTCGTTACCCAGGCCTCAAAGGGTACTAGCCGCTCGTGATCAAACGTTTTAAAGCGACCAGAGAAATTCCCCTGGACGGACCAGGTGCGTGTATGTAATGTAATATTGCCGCTACGCTGACCGTTTCTGACCAGTGGGGAATTTCTACTGAAAGCCAGAACGTAACCAAACGCGGGTGGGGTTTGAACAGGTGAAAAATGAAAGATAGAAAAGAAGAATATAAATGTCTAGGAAAACAGAACATTAAAAGAGTTAATAAAATATGGAACGAAATGGTAAAATAAATTATCGGTCACGTGACAAGTACCAATGAAGAACCCATACAAGTATCAAAATTAACAATACCGTTATACCTAGCTATTCCTGATGCACCATCAAGCATCGGGTAATGAAAAAACTGTTGAAGGGGGAGCGTGTCGGATTGTTATTATTTTTATTGTGTGCGCTGATATAGGCAATCAGCATGTCGGGCTTACAGATGGCCGACTGATGTGTGCGTGTGCAGATATGGACGCGAATGCGTATAGGCTCTTGAAGTAACTCACTAGTAATCACACATCAATGCACACATGGGAGTCAGGAAAGTTTTAAACTTCAAATACAGTTTTACACTGTTTATTACGCCACAATAACACAAGCAGACATCATAACAGCACGCTGACAATAGGTCACAGTTCTAAGCACCTCATGGAATAACGACAGTTCAATTCATCTGTATATAGTGTAAATGGCGCCTATATGTAAAAGCCTATTCCTGGCTTTAATTGATATAAATACCCTTTCCACCTTCTCTGGCAATACAATTTATATAAGCCGTATACGTTCCTGGCTTTAATCGATATAAATATCCTTTCCACCTCTGGCGATACAATTTATATAAGCCGTATAAGTTCCTGGCTTTAATCAATATAAGTATCCTTTCCACCTTCTCTGGCGCTACAATTTATATAAGCCGTATAAGTTCCTGGCTTTAATCAATATAAGTATCCTTTCCACCTTCTCTGGCGCTACAACATATAAGCCGTATAAGTAAGCAATGTAAATGTTCTCTTTACCTTCTCTTCTCTGGAAATATAATATCTAATACACATTGCACAATATAAATACTAGCCATGTATCCCAGGCTTTAGAAATATCACAGGGAGTCTCCAACTTTTCTATCTCACCACAAATATCCTTTCCAAACACACAGTTAGAAAACATGGCTGACCAGTCCGGTCAAACGCCCAGAGCGAACTGTCACGGGATACTGCATATCAGTCCCGCTCAAACCGTCATGCATGCGCGGCTAACCGCGAGCCGTGAACTGAACTCAATCTCGAAGATTCGAGAGAATCCTGGATCAAATATTTCAACACGTCAAGGGAAGTAACCCAAAGTCTGGCCTGTACATACAGTATTACAATGTGTAAACTCCCCTTGACCACAAAAATATTAAAATCTGTCTTAACAGTCTACACCGACCCCCCGGGAAAAAAAAAATGATAACATCATTTTTTTTTTTTTAAATTACATCAACATAAAACAAGAGGTCGGTATAGTACTAATATCTGCATACAAGAATTCAGCTATGTAAAGTTCTATGAATACATCGACAAAAAATATAAATAGTAAGTGTAAAGTAAAAATGAAGCATACAAAGTAATCAGCCAAGTATACCAATATAATAAGTTTCAAACACAGTAAAATATAGACAGATAATGGGACAACCATACGAAGAACATCAACTTCAAAGAAGTATGAAGTATAAATACACCATGACATCATACGTTAAAAGTGAAAAGTGAACAAAGACCAGCAGGAATACGAAAGAAAAGAGCAGAAATGAAGGAAAGCAATGCCATAAGAAATAAGAAAATAGCAATATGTCATGGTAGACAACTACATGAAAGAGTGTATTGCATAACGAATTTGTTGAGCTCTTTTTAGGTTACTGGTTAGCTAGTGGTAGGTGTACCAGGGTACTAGCATCATGACGCGAATGTTCAATGAAAAAAAATGACAAAAGAACTGGTCAACAAACTCCAACGAGTGGTAGGCGAATTGGCCAATACTGGACTGTACTCAACTCGTTGGTAAAAAGTTCATACAATTTATTTACGTGGTACAGAAGACGTTCACAAGACGATACATTGTTTTGATGTGGACGATCAACAATTATGCATGGTAGTGATACTCTGATACAATGTACATTTCTGATAATATTGACAGATCCATTACAAACAAAGTCCTTTTCTACTCAAGTGATTTGAGTTCACTAAATGTTACTATCTGTGGGACGTTAAGGCAATGTCCGTTGACCTTCTTCAAGGACAGCTGACATAGTGAATAACTTCATACTGATGAATGACGTTTCCATTCAAAACTTGTCTTAATCCAAGACTTCCTCATTACAATACTTTACACAGTTGATAAGATCCATGCAGTTATACATCAAAAATACAAATAGGTTATAGACTGCCTTTGGCTAACCTCTCTGCAATATGCCAATACCTTGACGTTGGCATTACGGAATATAATGTTCAAAAATATGATCAAATACATTCTTCGCTCGTAGGAATTTCCACTACGCTAGATCTAAGTGAGGCTAAGAACTGCACTGTTCCATTCTAGAAACCCAGCAAATATGGATTCCCGCTAGACTCCAGCGAAGAGTAGCCACTTCACTTGACCATTAACATATTAATAAAACGAGGACTCAAAAACTTACGTATCGAAATGGATGTTGGCTCCTACCTGAAGACCAACCATCCTCCATTAACAATTCTTCCACAGAATTGTGAAGAATAATATATCAACACACACGGACAGTAAGTCCGACTTGCCCTACCAAGATCCTGACGTCATATCCCTCTAAACTAGGTAACCCGTGCGCAAAGAGCAACTCACACTGCATTGTGCACGCCCGTGCGTGAATAAATCGAACGCACAATTAATATAACTATATCAAGAATGGTGCGTAGGCTTTTAACACTGGCAGGACCAGAGACTGCCCACTATGTAAAAAGCACGCAACAGAATTACATTATAGTACACAAGTATACATCAACAAAAACAATGCATACTCAAATTCAAAATAAAAAAGTAGCTATCATTTTTTTTAAAAATAGTGTGCATGATAACCAAGTTAACAGATCCGTGGAGCCCGAATGATGAGCTCAAAATGGATGTCAGAATAAACACCATTGTTATCCAACTATAGCTGATGCACAATCAAGCGTCGGGTGAGAAAAAAAAAACTACCTCACAACCTCGGAAAAACATCCTGCAAAGCACCAATATCATGCTACCTAGTCATCCCTAGCGCACAATCAAGCGCTGGGCACAGAAAAACCTTACAATGACAGAAAAAATTACATTTTCACCTGTCTTCATATTCTTGAAAACTACAGTACTGAAATATATCGCAATGATGAGTTACATAAAAAATTAGTGTCATCATTACAATAATCATATGTTCATCATTTCCAAACACAGTAGCACACGAATAGTACAATAGTGCAATGGTGCACACAAACGATTCAACATACCATCACAAAAAACCACATCATATATTAATACAATACTCTCTAATAGACTGTGATATAACAATATACAATATTCAATATTATTTACAATCAAATAAGTTCCAAAAAATAAGGTGAGTCCCGTAGGCTTAGAATGTCCCGTAGTAAAAGGCACCAAGATCTGGTGTAGAGTCACACTGCCGATAAGTTAAACTGGACCATCAAATCTTGTGGAATAACATCAGTAGACGGTTGAAACCAACCAAATAGCAGTACTGACTCTCATGGAAAAGCATACACTGAGAAAAAATACAAATGAAATCTCTGTTTGATAAAGGAAAAAATGTAATGATATACAACACTTAATTTTAATTTATCTAATGTGGCCGCGTAAACTTCCGACCCCAGTATGGTAGTAATCAAACCTTCCTCCGTTACACAAAAAGAGTAACAGAGAAAATAGCATCCACTAACTTGGACTCATAATTAAACAGGGATAAATTATTCTACCTGAGTGTAAATGTATAACCGAGACGTGGTTATATAAATAACCCGAGATCTAAAAGGGCGTCTAGAAAAAAAGAGTCAATTAGAATCATGTGGGCATAGAGACAATATGTCCGCCATCACATTATTCGAACCTCGAATAGCTCGTACAGAAAAGTGAAAGGGCTGTAGCGCAATAGCATACCGAGTGGATCTTGAGCTCTTCAAGTCCTTACTCTGTATAGCTGTGAGGGCTTTTTGATCGGTTTCTACTATGAAATGCGCGCCAAGAAGGAATCTCTGGAGTTTAAGAATCGCCCAGACCATAGCTAATAGTTCTCGGTCTAGTACAGAGTAGTTTCGTTCTGCCGCAGTCAGTTTTCTAGAGATGTACATCACCGGATGCAAAGTTTCAGAATACTCTTGCATCACTGCGGCTCCGATTCCTGTGGATGAAGCGTCACTGAGAAGAATAAAAGTCTTATTTGCAGTGGGCAGTCTTAAGATAGGATGTGAAGAAAATAGTGACTTAATCTTGTCCAATGAGGATTGGCATTCTGGGGACCAGTGTACCATATTAGGTGACCCCTTCTTCAATAGTGTTGAGAGAGGTGCCGTGATTGACGATAGATTTGGAATAAATCTTCCATAGAATTGGATTAAACCTAAGAGACTACGGACTTGCTTTTTCGTCTTATGAGTAGTGATGTGAAGAATTTTAGAAGTGTTGTTGTCCTCCGTCCGCAAGAGACCATGACCAACCCGGTGACCCAGAAAAGAAATGTCGCTAAACCCCAACATAGGCTTTAGACGGTTTGGCCATCAAATTATGAGAGCGTAGAGTAGACAAAAGTTCGGAAAGACCTTGAAAGTGCTCTTCCCAAGAATCACTAAAAAGGCAAATATCGTCCAAGTACGCAATAACATCTGGACAATGTGAAAGGATATGACGCATCATTCGTACAAAAGTAGCTGGGGCATTCATGAGGCCGAAAGGCATGAAGTTCCATTGGAACAAACCCCTAGGTGTTGAGAAAGCATTAAGAGGTTTGGCACATTCAGTAAGAAAAGTAAAGACACTCAGAAGGTATAGATATGTACTAACAATTAAGTTCGTACATGTGGCAAAGAAAACGCTAGTCTTGGTAAAGAAGTTGCAATAGATATGACTGGATGTAGATTCAGTCGTAGTACTAAAGTTAGTGTGTATATCAGACAAAACAGAAGAATCCTCTTCTATAATAGTAGTTAAAGAAGAATCATGGGAGCCGCGCTGGTGTAATGGCTTCGGCGTTGTACTGGCGACCAGGTGTTCATGGTTCAAACCCGGGCGTCGGCGTTTGAAGAAATGTTTACGGCCGGAAATTTGACTGAATAGCCTGAACGGCTCCTGTGATAAACCCTCTGTGGATGGGAAGGAGCGAAGCTCCTGACCGGGTTGGAAGGAAAGTCCTCAGGTTCCCCAGCCTCGCAATGACATGTCATTGGGCCGAAGGGCTGAAAGCCCAAGTGCCGCTGGTTAAAAAAAAAAAAAAAAAAAAAAGAAGAGTCAAAATTAGCATAACGACGTACTGAAGTATGGTGCACTGGGCTAAAAGAAGCACCAAAATTAGCCTGATGAACAATCGTATCATCAATATTACAAGATTGCACAAAATTAGCAGAATGTATCACATTAGCAGAATGTACCTGATGAAAAGATTTTGGCATAGTGGCGGCATTAAGATTATGTTGCCGTTCCCAAGCAGCAATCTGTACTGGCGTACACACCTTTACATCATGTATCTGTCCGACAGTATGGTCAGCGATAGATGCTCTGAGCAAACATGCGTGTATATAACCAGTGAAAAACGGTGTGGCAATGTGGACTATGGCAGTCGGAAAAGTCTCAACTGTCCCACCGAATGTCACACATTTCACCATTTTACCTGTTGCGCAAGATGGATGGACTAGAGACTGTCTAACCCCTACAGTTGTGCATCCAGAATCAAAGAGAACTGAGACTGGATTATTATTCACAAAACCTTTATGTAGAATAAGAGATCCTCTTCCGTCATGCGCAGCTGCAGCAGGAAGAGCGGGTAGAGGATGACCGCAACTCAAGGTAGTTATAGCTGTAGGTTGGAACAAAGTTGTGCACTCCGGGCACTGAGATGCTCTCTCAAAATCGAAAGCAGAGCAAGCAACACTTATTATTGTTACCTTGATTATCAACTCCTTGGGATTCTTGTTGAGCAGAGTTAGCATGGCGATACGATCTATTATTGTCGTGTTGCGATCTATCGCAGCTATTATTTCTATTGAAATTATTGCTATTTGCTCTATTGAAACTATTGTTCTGATTTTAACCCCAGTTTGCATTGTCGCGATTACTATTTCCTCTTTGATCAGAATATCTATTAACTCTTTCAGTCCCAAGCAAAAAAGTGGGTTTGGCCCAAGCAAAAATGGCCACCCCAGTGCGTTTTTATTGTTGTTGTTTGGAAATAATTTTTTAAAAGGTTCATATGCATAAATAACTTTGTTGTTGTATATGAAACTGAAGGTAATTGGATGTACTTTACTCTTGTGCTACAAGTATAAAATCTTTCATTGAAAAATTATTAGTTATTCAAGGTAAAATGGTCACCCGTGTGTTACCGGGGCCCGAAAGGGGAGCAAAGAATAGTAACACTGTCCCCTGCCAGGCATGTCGTAGAAGGCGACTAAGGAGGGTTGGGCATGGGGCCGGTTACCCCATCCTGTAAAAAATTTAAACCACAAAAAACTTCAACAAATATGGACAAGTCAAATAAAGGAAATAAAACACAGCCATCCAAGACAGGGGAAGGTCCTCTCGCGGGGAGGCGTATGATGCAACACAGAGAAAGCCGAAAGGAGTCTGTGTTGCTGACTAACCTTCTTTCTTCTAGGAGAACTTCCAGATTTGGCACCTGGAATGTTCGGACATTAAACGAACAAGGGAAAGTGAAGCAAGTAGCAGCAGAAATGAGGGAATACAAAATCGAGGTTCTGGGAATGTGTGAAACAAAGTGGAAGGGGGTAGACAGGAAGAAACTCATCACAGGTGAATTGGTGCTGTCCTCAGGACATGAAGACGAAACTTCACACCACAGTGAAGGGGTAGCTCTTATGTTATCTAAAGAAGCACAGAAAGCACTCATTGAATGGGAAGCTGTTGGACCCAGAATAATAACAGCTACTTTCAAAACAGCTAAAAAGAAAATTCATGTAAATGTCATCCAATGTTATGCACCAACTAATGACAAAGAAGAGTCTGTGAAAGAAGCATTTTATACTAAACTACAGGAAATTATGGATAAAGTAAAAAGAAGAGACATCACAATTTTGATGGGTGACATGAATGCAAAGATAGGTACAGTCAACACCGGATTTGAAGAAGTCATGGGAAAACATGGGCTAGGAGTAATGAATGAAAATGGAGAACTATTCGCAAACTTCTGTGCTTCAAATCAACTGGCTATAGGAGGAAGCATGTTTCCACATAAGAGAATACACAAGGCAACATGGATATCACCAGACCATAGAACAGAAAATCAGATCGATCATATATGCATAAAGAAGAAGTTTAGATCATCATTGCAGGATGTAAAGGTATATAGAGGAGCAGATGTGGCATCAGATCACCATCTTCTGATAGCCAAAGTAAAAATGAAACTCAAGAGATATGCAACAATGCAAAATTATAGACAACAGTTTAATGTAGGACAGCTAAGAAAACAAGAGACAAATTTGCGGTCACAGTATCCAACAAATTCCAAGTGCTACAACAGCTGGAAGATGTAGAGAATACAGAAGACTATTGGCAGCAGGTCAAAACGGTATGGAAGGAGACATGTGAAGAAATACTGGGGAAAAGGGAAAGACAACAAAAAGCATGGATAACAACAGAAACCATCAATAAGATAAAAGACAGGAAAAACAAGAAAGCAGAGTTAAACACAAGCAAAACCAGAAGTTCCAAAGCCAAGGCTCAAGAAGTGTACACAGAAGCAAACAAAGAAGTAAAAAGAAGTATCAAAAGAGACAAGAGGAAGTATATTGAGGAGTTGGCAAGAGAGGCAGAAGATGCTGCAGCCAAAGGAAATATGAGAGAACTGTATAGCAGCACAAAGAAGCTAACAGGGAAATACAAGCAAACAAGTTGTCTCATAAAAGACAAGAATGGGAAACTGCTCAGCAATATACAAGAGCAAATGAAGAGGTGGACAGAATATTTTGGGGACCTTCTCAATAGACCAGCTCCACAAAACCCGCCGGACATCCAGCCAGCAGAAGAAGAGCTACAAATTAACGGTGAAAGACCAACGAAGGAAGAAATAAAGAAAGCCATAAAGCTTCTAAGAGATGGAAAAGCGTCTGGACCTGATGGCATTCCAGCAGAGGCCATCAAAGCAGATATCGACACGGCTACAGAGATGTTATATAAATTACTTGGTAAAGTCTGGGAAAAGGAAGAGATACCAGCAGAATGGAAGGAAGGATATCTGGTTAAGTTGCCTAAGAAGGGAAATTTACAAGAGTGCACAAATTATAGAGGAATAATGTTACTATCAGTGCCAGGAAAAGTATTAAACAGGATTATCCTTGAGAGATTAAAAGAGTCCATAGACAAGAAATTGAGAGATGAACAAGCAGGTTTTCGACAAAACAGATCATGTACAGACCAGATAGCCACTTTGAGAATAATAGTTGAACAAAGTCTGGAATGGAATTCACCACTATACATCGGATTTGTGGACTACGAAAAGGCATTTGACAGTGTAGACAGAGAATCACTTTGGAAATTGATGAGGCATTATGGAGTTCCCCTGAAGATCATTAATTTAATAAAGAAAACATATGAAGACATGACATGCAGAGTTCTTCATGAAGGACAGCTTACAGAACCATTTGGGATAAGAACAGGAGTGCGACAGGGATGCCTCTTGTCTCCATTTCTTTTCTTGCTGGCAATAGATTGGGTTATGAGATCATCGACAACACACAACAGAAATGGAATCCAGTGGACTCTGACTAAGCAGTTGGATGATCTGGATTTTGCTGATGACTTGGCTCTTCTGTCCCATAACCGTAATCAGATGCAGGACAAATTGAAAACACTCGATGAGAGGTCACAGCAATTGGGTCTGAAAATACACAGGGAAAAGACAAAAATAATGCGAATAAATGCAGGTAATGATAATAGGGTTGAACTTGAAGAAACACCAATACAAGATGTAGAATCATATACGTATCTTGGCAGTAATATAGACAAAGTTGGAGGGACAGACAGCGATATCAAAATAAGAATACAAAAGGCAAGAGGAGCTTTCATTGCATTGGGAAATATATGGAGATCAAGAGAAATAGGATCCAACACAAAAATAAGAATCTTCAACTCAAATGTGAAGTCAGTCCTATTGTATGGCTCTGAGACATGGAGAACAACAAAGACAACAACCAAAAAGCTACAGACTTTCATAAATGGGTGCTTGCATAGAATAGAGGGATTAAAATGGTATGACAAGGTTACCAACGTAGAACTGATGACAAGAACTAGACAAGTGCCAGTGGAACAAGAGATGAGAAGAAGACGATGGCGATGGATAGGACACACACTAAGGAAATCTGTTGATAACATTACAAGGCAGTCCTTGTTCTGGAACCCACAGGGCAAGAGAGGCAGAGGAAGACCAAGAAGTACATGGAGAAGAGAGTTGGAAACAGAGGTGAAAATGATGAGGAGAACATGGGAAGAACTTGAGATGATGGCACGTGACAGGAGGACTTGGCATGTGTTTGTTGAAGGCCTATGCTCCTTTGGGAGTGGAGGGTTATGAAAAAAAAAAAAGGTAAAATGGGGGATATGCGCTTAAAAAAAATGATTAGTTATTCAAGGTAAAATGGAGGATATGCGCTTAAAAAAATCGCTTTAAAAATCTAACATAAATATCTCAAAACAGAAACACGTTCACTCTTAAACACGTGCGGTATTTAAAAGAATGTACTTGCAGTCAGAAATGACGTTTTGGGTGGTTTGTATGTAGTTATAATTAGAAACAGTCTCAAACAGAGGCACATATACTAAAGGCTTTTTAAAGTCGATTGGGCCAAGCGCGTCTGACCCATGAGCCTTTATAAAGTCAATTGGGACTTAAAGAGTTAAATGGGTTTTGTTGTCTCTGAGAAAAATTATTATAGGGTTGATAATTTCTATTGAAGTTACCCCTACGAAAATGTCCATAATTGTTGGAACTAAAATGTTGAGGACCGTTAAATTGCCTCCAGTTCCTTGAAGAAGAATCATTACCTGATGGACACCTTGGTTCTGTCCAAAATTACGATTATTCCTCCTATCAAAATTGCACTGAGCACCTTGAAATTTACGTCGAAAATTAGGGCCATATGGCATTGCTGAAGCCACGGGTAAACCTTCTTCGACTTTAGAATTGCTAACCGTCACATTTGGATGTGCCGTGACATATTGGCAACAGTATTGTTCCATATCTTTCAAATTTGGAGGTTTTCGCTCATGTAGAAAGGAAAGAAAAGATTTATTCACTGACGACATAACTTTGTCACGAAGTAGTAAGTCCATAAGGGCTTCATATGTGTGTTCAGTTTTTGAAAGTTCAACCCAGCGTGAAAACGTATGGCGAATAGTCGATATAAATTCTGAAAAATCTTTCCCTGTCTCTGGCAATAGAGACTTAAAGCGTAGGCGATAACCTTCTTCATCCAGTTGGTATTTTTTTAATAAGGCCGCTCTGACAACATCATAATTATATTTGTCAGGACCTTCCATCATACTTATAGAATTTAAAGCCTCACCCTTAAGTATGTTCATAAGTTGTGCAACATATTGCGTCTTATCTATCTTATGAGATTCGCATGAAAGTTCAAATCTATTTAGGTAGAATGAGATATCGTCGCTGGCAGGGTTGAAAGCAGGTAATTTAATATCATAAGGTTTAGTATTTGCTTTATTAGAAGTTGTATGATTGTTTGCCTCATTTTGAGCATTACCCATATTCACTACCTTTATTTTCTCCAGCTCTATAGCTAAGACTCTTTCATCGTGTAGTCTTTGATTCTCTTCAGCTTGCATCTGAAGTTTCCTTTCTTCCAATTGCTGTTGACTTTTCCTATCTTCAGCCTCTCTTTCTAATTTCTGTTTTCTCTCTTCAGCTTCTAATTTCTGTTTTCTCTCTTCAGCTTCTAATTTTTTCTCCTCAGCTTCTAATTTATGTTTTTCCATTTCCATTTGGAATTTTCTCTCTTCAGCTTCCATTTGCATTTGAATTCTTTTCTCTTCCATTTTCTGTCTCTTTTCTTCAGCCTTCTGCACCTTGGCATATTCAACAAGTGTGAAATCTTTTACTTCCTCGGTAGTCATTCCAAGGGATCTCCTTTGTTCAATGAAATAATTCAAAGTAGACATTATGCTGGATTATGAGGTATAACTTGTGTAATAATTATTATTTGAGAAACTCACTTTATCCTAACTCAGTGGGTGACAAGTCTTTGCCCAAGAACTTGTATAATTACTTTACTTATCAATAATATA
The DNA here is from genome assembly GCA_024509875.1 of Oreohelix idahoensis. Classification (NCBI taxonomy): domain Eukaryota; kingdom Metazoa; phylum Mollusca; class Gastropoda; order Stylommatophora; family Oreohelicidae; genus Oreohelix; species Oreohelix idahoensis. The sequence goes on along the minus strand of JAMPIV010014956.1, from coordinate 397,241 downwards.
ATTAATCACCTATATACTTATTGTGCATAACAATATTGACAGTGTATAACAAAATGGATAATACAAACAAGAAAGACAAAGACAAGATATAAAGAACAAATGACAATGTTCGCAGGAATCAACTAAACCATAAAGCAAAAATAAAGCAAAAATATTGCAAAACCTGCAATGATAGCTGCGAAAAGTATACAATATAAGAGACAAAACAGTGTATAACGACTATAACTGAAAGATAGAAAGGGGAGGAAGACACTCACAAACAAATTAATCAAAAACTAAAGCACAGAGAGAAATATAACAAAAACAACACTAAGACATCTCGTCACACCTAAACAATAATATTACGAAAGACCAAACGTAGTGGACTGAAATACGTCAGCAACGAAAAAATTGCAGGAAATTTCCACTGCGGGAAATTCGCAATAGTGTCTCTAAAGAACGCTTTCGTAGGCCCTCAGTGAAGTGGGATATATCCTACGAAAGTCTCCACCCAACCTGCCCGCTGAAATATGACACATGTAACAAGTATAATACAAAAAACAAGGAAGGCTTAATTATAACAGACAGAGGCACAGTTTACAAACAAATAGCCACTTATCTTTAACTGGAAAAAAATCCTGGCCTCCGTAACAACTGCAAAACACAGCTAACACAGTCTGTAACAATCCACTGGCGATCGACACCGGAGCTCCAAGGTAAATCCAGACATCGAGTGCTGACATAAGAAGTTGGCGTATCAGAGGAAGGACCGGAACACTGCAGGTTTTGACTTAAATCCCTTGTGTAGAAAATTCCTTTCGTAGTAAGCACATCATCATGAAACACGAACTGGAAATACTGCATTGTAACTCCCTGTAGTAATGTACATCATTAATCCAAAGCCCCATGTTACTGGCGACCACTGTTGAAGGGGGCGCGTGTCGGATTGTTATTATTTTTATTGTGTGCGCTGATATAGGCAATTAGTGTGTCGGGCTTACAGATGGCCGACTGATGTGTGCGTGTGCATATATGGACGCGAATGCTTATAGGCTCTTGAAGTAACTCACTAGTAATCACACATCAATGCACACATGGGAGTCAGGAAAGTTTTAAACTTCAAATACAGTTTTACACTGTTTATTACGCCACAATAACACAAGCAGACATCATAACAGTACGCTGACAATAGGTCACAGTTCTAAGCACCTCATGGAATAACGACAGTTCAATTCATCTGTATATAGTGTAAATGGCGCCTATATGTAAAAGCCTATTCCTGGCTTTAATTGATATAAATACCCTTTCCACCTTCTCTGGCAATACAATTTATATAAGCCGTATACGTTCCTGGCTTTAATCGATATAAATATCCTTTCCACCTCTGGCGATACAATTTATATAAGCCGTATAAGTTCCTGGCTTTAATCAATATAAGTATCCTTTCCACCTTCTCTGGCGCTACAATTTATATAAGCCGTATAAGTTCCTGGCTTTAATCAATATAAGTATCCTTTCCACCTTCTCTGGCGCTACAACATATAAGCCGTATAAGTAAGCAATGTAAATGTTCTCTTTACCTTCTCTTCTCTGGAAATATAATATCTAATACACATTGCACAATATAAATACTAGCCATGTATCCCAGGCTTTAGAAATATCACAGGGAGTCTCCAACTTTTCTACCTCACCACAAATATCCTCCCCGAACACACAGTTAGAAAACATGGCTGACCAGTCCGGTCAAATGCCTAGAGCGAACTGTCATGGGATACCGCATATCAGTCCCGCTCAAACCGTCATGCATGCGCGGCTAACCGCGAGCCGTGAACTGAACTCAATCTCGAAGGTTCGAGAGAATCCTGGATCAAATATTTCAACACGTCAAGGGAAGTAACACAAAGTCTGGCCTGTACATACAGTATTACTTACTTACTTACTTAGTCGTTCCCCTTCTACCGTGAGGTGTAGAGGTTTGGAAGAGAGAGCGCCAGACCATTCTATCAGCTGTCTTCTTCCTGGCCTGGTTCCATTCTTGTCCTCGGTCCTTCAAAGATTGTCTAATGTTGTCCATCCCAGCGGACTCTGGGTCGTCCTGGAGGTCTGGATCCCTGGCTCTTTGTTTCCCATGCTTGTCGTGGTAGCCGATCTTCTCCCATTCTGTAGACATGGCCAAACCATCTTAGTTGGGACTGTTCTATTTGGGTCTGCAGCGGATGGGATTTTAGGCCTTGACGGATCGTCTGGTTGCGGACCATGTCTCTTCTTGTTACTTCAACCACTTTCCTCAGATACCTCATTTCTGAGGTTTGGATCTGGCTTTTGTGGGTTGTAGTCATTGCCCACGACTCGCATCCATATGTCAAGACTGGGACATAGGTGGAGCGGTATACAGCCATCTTCGTTTTCTTACCAACCTCTTTCTTGCTGAGGAATCCACGATTTATGGCCTGAAAAAGTCTCCCAGCCGCTGCTTTTCGAGTGGCCAACTCTTCTTTGATGCCTCCCTTTCGGTCTATAATAGCTCCGAGATATTTAAAGTGGTCGACCTGCTCCAGGACCTGTTCTCCCAACTTAATCTGATGTTTTCTTTCTTCTCGTGATATCACCATGGATTTTGTTTTAGAGCTGCTTATGACCATCCCTCTCTTCTCCAGCTCTTCCTTCCAGACTTGCAGGTTGGATTGGAGATGTGCCTCTGATTTAGCAATCAGGGCAACATCATCAGCAAATGCCAGCTCCGAAATATAGACCTGTCTCATCTTCCAGTACCCCACTGAATACTTTCTTGTTCTCTCCTTACATGCCTTGATGACATCGTCCATAAGGAGTATGAAGAGGTAAGGTGATAGGATATCACCTTGTCTTACACCAGTGGTGGTCCTGAACTCTTCTGACTTATGGTTTGCTGTCCTCACATAATTTCTGCAAGACTTGTAGAAGCTCTGTATAGCATGAATCAGAGGTGCTGGAATATTCTTCCTTGCCAAACAGTCCCAAAGTTTGCTCCAGGGGACCCTGTCAAACGCCTTTTCCAGATCTATGAAACAAAGATGGATCTCACTCTTATACTCAAGGGCCTTTTCACTCAGCTGTCTGAGTGTGAAGATTAGGTCTTGAGTACTTCGGTTTGCTCGGAATCCGCACTGGACCTCATCCAATTGTGGCTCAGCTAGGCGTCGGAGTCTCTGCTCTAGGATTCTAGAGTAGATTTTACCAGGGACACTGAGAAGGGATATGCCTCTATGGTTTCCACATTGTCGATTGTCACCCTTTTTGAAAATTGGTGTTATGATGGCAATCTCCCAATCCTTTGGTATGGTCTTGTTGCACCATGCTGCCTGTAGGACCTTTAGGAGTAATAGGTCGCCTGATGCTCCCATGTACTTAACCATTTCTGGTGTTATACCATCATGCCCTGCTGCTTTGCCCATCTTGATTTTCTCTAGTGCTGCCCTCAGTTCTTCCATCTTTATGTCATCTTCACCATCATTGGTTTCCTCTTCTGTGTCAGTGGTTATCATTTCTGATGCTTCATCATGCTCACCATCCAGGAGTTCTGAGAAATATTCTTTCCATCTTTCCATTACTTCCTTCGGGGCAGTAAGCAATTTGCCTTGCTTGTCCTTTATAAATTTGAGAGGGCATTGTTTTTCTTTCCTCATGTTCTTTAGGGTCTTATAGAACAATTTCTGGTTTTCTTGTGCATCTTTTTCTAGCTTACAACGTGTAAACTCCCCTTGACCACAAAAATATTAAAATCTGTCTTAACAAAAACATACATCACAACCTCCGAAAAAACATTTTCATAATGTACTAATATCATTATACATAGTTACCCCTAGCGCACAATCAAGCGCTGGGCAAAGAAAAACATTACAATGACAGAAAAAATATCTTTTCTCTTATCTTCAATTTTTTTTTCAAAAAGTACAATACCGAAATGTATCGCAATGATTAGTTACGTCATATAGTATAATCATTACAATTGTACTACGTTCATCATTTCAAAACACAGTAGTATACGAACAATATAGTAATGCAATGGTGCATAAAGATGAACCAACATATTAACATAAAAAAGTTATACCATATCCTAATACAATACTCTCTAATATACTATACTATACTAATATACAATATTATCAACTATCACAAATAAGTTACATATAAAAGATGAGTCCCGTAGTCTTAGAACATCTTATAAGCAAGAAGGCACCAAAACATCTAGTGTGGCATCAACTGTCAAATGGTTAAACTGGAACAGCAAATCTTGCGATATATCATTGGAAAATGGTTCAAACCAACAATATAGCAGCACTGACTCTCATGGAAAAGCATACGCTGTGAAAAAATACAAATGAAAATCTCTGTTTGGTAAAGGTACGATTTTATGATATACAACAATTAATTTCAATTTATCCCATCAAATGTGGCCGTGTAAACTTCCGACCCCTGTATGGCCATAATCAAACCTTCCTCCGTTACACACAAAAGGGTAACAGAGAAAGTAGCTCAGTCTAACCTGGAACCATAAATTATATAGGGTGATAAACGTGTTCGAGAAATATAGCAGTGTGCAAAGATGTATAGAAAAGTTGTGAATATACACATGATACCCACGTCAAAAGGCAAATCCAGAAGATGGTAATGATGACTAAGAGCGTCATGATGGCTGACAATCTGAGATTTTGCACAAGACAAAGGAAATGCAGTAGACAAAGGCGTACATCTTAAAGGTTGAACTGAAGTCATAGCCTGTGTACTGGGCAAAGAAAAAAGTAAGAAAGATATAATAAAGATGTGAAAGCATACAGTAGTAAACTTGGACCAACGTCTAAGTTTAAAAGGAGTGCAGTGAGTGCGACAAAAAGTCGTAAAAGACAAAGATACCGAGCTAACTGGTCCAGCAAGAAAGCTAAAGAAACTCATTATAAGGTACATATATGTACTAACAATTACGTTTGTACATGTGGCAAAGAAAACGGTAGTCATTGCAGCAAAGAAGTTGCAATCAATGTGACTGGATATAGATTCAGTCGTAGCGATAGAGTTAGTGTGTATATCAGACAAAACAGAAGGATCCTCTTCTATAATAGTAGTTAAAGAAGAATCAGAGTTAGAGCAACGACGTACTGAGGTTTGTCGAACTGGGTTACAAGAAGCACTAAAATTAGTATGATGAACAATCGTGTCATCAATACTGCAAGATTGCACCAAATTAGCAGAATGTATCGTTTTAGCAGAATGCACCTGGTGATAAGATTTTGGCATAGTGGCGGCAGTAAGATTAAGTTGCCGTTCCCAAGCAGCAATTTGTACCGGCATACAAACTTTTATACCATGTATCTGTCCGACAGTAAGGTCAGTGATAGGCGCTCTGAGCATACATGCGTATATATAACCAGTGAAAAACGGTGTGGCAATGTGGACTATGGCAGTCGGAAAAGTCTCAACTGTCCCACCGAATGTCACACATTTCACCATTTTACCTGTTGCGCAAGATGGATGGACTAGAGACTGTCTAACCCCTACAGTTGTGCATCCAGAATCAAAGAGAACTGAGACTGGATTATTATTCACAAAACCTTTATGTAGAATAAGAGATCCTCTTCCGTCATGCGCAGCTGCAGCAGGAAGAGCGGGTAGAGGATGACCGCAACTCAAGGTAGTTATAGCTGTAGGTTGGAACAAAGTTGTGCACTCCGGGCACTGAGATGCTCTCTCAAAATCGAAAGCAGAGCAAGCAGTAGCATTAGAGATACTATTATTATTGTTACCTTGATCATTAATAACCTGGGGCTCTTTTTGAGCAGAGTTAGCATGGCAATATGATCTATCATTTGGAGATCTACCGTCATATCGCGATCTGTCGCGACTATTATCTCTATTGGGAGCATTGTTATTTGCTCTATTGAAACTATTGTTCTGATTTGAACCCCAGTTAGCATAGTTGCGATTGTCATTTCCCCTTTGATCAGAATATCTATTTGATGGGTTTTGCTGTCTCTGAGAACAATTATTGTAGGGTTGATAATTTCTATTGTAGTTACCCCTTCCAAAATTTCCATAATTGTTGGAGCCAAAATGTTGAGGACCATTAAATTGTCTCCAGTTCCTTGAAGAAGGAGAATCACTACGTGATGGGCCCCCCTGGTTCTGTCCGAAATTACGATTATCTCCTACCAAAATTGCGTTCAGCACTTTGAGATCTACGTCGCAAATTAGGACCATATGGTATTGCTGAAGCCACGGGTAAATCTTCTCTGACCTGAGAATGGCTAACAGTCACATTTGGGTGTGCAGTGACGTATTGGCAACAGTATTGTTCCATATCTTTCAAGTTCGTAGGCTTTCGCTCATGTAAAAAGGAAAGAAAATACTCATTAACTGATGACATGTCTTTGTCACGAAGCAATAAGTCCATAAGGGCTTCATATGTGTGTTCAGTTTTAGACAGCTCAATCCATCGTGAGAACGTAAGACGTATATTTGCTATGAACTCTGAAAAATCTACCCCAGTCTCCGGTAACAGAGTCTTAAAGCGCAGACGATAACCGTCTTCATTAAGTTGGTATTTCTTTCACAAGGCAGCCCTGGCAATATCATAATTATTTTTGTCAGCCCCCTCCATCCTACTTACAACATTCATTGCTTCACCAGTAAGTAGTTCTATAAGTCGTGCACAATATTCCGACTTGTCTGTTTTCTGAGATTCACATGTAAATTCAAATCTATTTAGGTAAAATTAAATATCGTCAGAGGTAGGTTTAAATTCAGGCAATCTGAGTATATGAGAACGACTATTTGTCTTATGAGAAGTAGTTTGATTGTCTGTTGCACTCTGTGTATTAATCACATTCACTACCTTCATTTTCTCCAGCTCCATAGCGAACAACTTTTGCTCGTGGAGTCTTTGGCTTTCTTCAGCTTGCATCTGAAGCTTTCTCTCCTCCATTTGCATTTGAATTCTTCTCTCTTCAGCTTCTAATTTCTGTTTTTCAGCCTCCATTTGCATTTTCTGTTTCTTTTCTTTAGGCTTCTGCGCCTTGGCATATTCAACAAGTGCGAATTCTCTTACTTCATCAGTAGTCATATTAAGGGATTTCCCTTGCTCAATGAAGTAATCTAAAGTAGACATTATGTCTAACTATATGATATAGATAACTTATGTCAATATACTTATGAAGAACCTCACTTTATCCCAACTCAGTTGGTGACAAGTCCTTGCTCAAGAACCTGTACAATTACCTTTAACTATTAATAGTGTAGTTAATCATCTATAAATTATACATTATAATATTGACAGTGAATGACAAATTAGACAATACAGACAAGACTGACAAAGACAAGATATAAAGAACAAATGACCACGTTCGCAGGAATCAACTAAAGTAAGAAAGCAGAAATAAAGCAACAAATATTGCAAAGCTTGCAATGACAGCTGCGAATAGTATAACAATACAAGTGACAAAACAGACAATACAGACAAGACTGACAAAGACAAGATATAAAGAACAAATGACCACGTTCGCAGGAATCAACTAAAGTAAGAAAGCAGAAATAAAGCAACAAATATTGCAAAGCTTGCAATGACAGCTGCGAATAGTATAACAATACAAGTGACAAAACATTGAATAAACGAAAAATGCGTATAGAACTAAAAGATAGGAAGGAGAGAAGGACACTCACAAACAAATTAATTAATAAACTAAGGAACAGAGAAAAAATATAACAATAACAACACTGAGACGTTTCGTCACACCTAAACAATTATAATGATGACTGAATCCGGCGTAAACAGAGTATGCCCAGAATTATATCAAGGGATCTTTTACGAAACGAACTTAGTCAAACAGTCCCTAAAGAACGCTTTCGTAGGCCCTCGGTGAAGTGGGATATATTCTAACGAAAGTCTCCACCCAACCAAACCCGCAGAAATATAAAACATGTAACATAGAATATGAGAAAGAATAAATGACTTATGTTCTGAGGAAGGCTCAATATTACACCGAACAGTGGTACCGTTTACACATACAAAACAGCCACTTATCTTTCAAAGGAAAAATCCCAGCTTCCACAACAGCAGCAATGATGTACATAGATAACACAGTCTAAAGAAATCCAATGATGATCGATACTGGAACTCCAAGGTAATAGCGGCTTCCTAACGTAACTCCAAACATCGGGTGCTGACATCAGAAGTTGGCGCTCAAGAGGAAGGACTGGAACACTGCAACTCTTGACTTGAATAACTTGAATAGAAAACTCCTTTCCTAGATGAAACTTGCTCACAAAAAATTTGAACTGGTTACACTGTAGAACAACTTGTGCATCCTTTCATAAAGCCCCATATCATTGGCGACCACTGTTACTGTGGTGATATATAGGTGGTGTAAGAGAGGATGATAAATGTGTCGGGCTTACAAGCGGCCGACTGATGTGTGAGAGAGTGAGTGTCAACAAACGCGAATGTCATGTAGTACAGATTGAGTTAAATAGCAATCACTCACACCATAGCACACCTAGGAGTCAGGAAACGTTGTAACTCCTAGTAACGTTCTACACCGTTTATTAACACCACAGCAAACGATGACATCATAAATAATACACTGTCACAGGTACAAGTCACGGCAAATCATGGTACATCAAGTGAGCACTAATCCAAAGTAATTGTGCGTACAATCCAAAGGTATATAATCATTAATAATTGCTCATAACGGATCATCGATCATCAGTAAGTAAATCCTTAGGGATACAGTCACTGGTACAAAAATATCCATTCACAAAGGCTGTAGAGCACAGCAGCTCATAATCATAAACATCAATGGCCAAGAAATATCCATTCAAGAAAGGGGAACTGCATATGTCGCAGTTTACAATAATATGTGTATGGCCTGAATCAACATACTCCAAGGCCTGAAATAATACGTAATCCATGGCATGGAAATCTTCAATAACGTACATTCTGCAGTATATAAATAAGCCGCATATCCATGGCTTTAGGAAATACACTAGGAAGTATCAAATATCCCTTTCACACCAAAAATATCTTATTCCGGGACACACTGACGAAAAATGGTCAAACATCCATCTTCGGAGCTCTGCCCGTATCAACTGTCACGAAAAATTCCCCCGCTCAAAAAAACAGCTCAGTACAAATACATCCCCGCGCGAATTCGCCCCAGGATGTGAGTAGCGTTCATCCGCCTTCTAACACTCTCTGTATCTCGAACATTCGAGTAGATTCTCTATCATATTTTTTTAAAAAAAACTAAGCGTGTTTACAAGGGTGATTACAAAAATCCGACCTGTACATACAAGTCTTTTAACGTTTAACTCCCCTTCATAAAAATATGACTTTAACAACCATCATGCCCTGCTGCTTTGCCCATCTTGATTTTCTCCAGTGCTGCCTTCAGTTCTTCCATCTTTATGTCATCTTCATCACTATTGGTTATCATTTCTGATGCTTGACCTTGCTCACCATCAAGGAGTTCTGAGAAATATTCTTTCCATCTTTCCATTACTTCCTTCGGGGCAGTAAGCAATTTGCCTTGCTTGTCCTTTATAAATTTGAGAGGGCATTGTTTTTCCTTCCTCATGTTCTTTAGGGTCTTATAGAATAATTTCTGGTTTTTTTGCGCATCTTTTTCTAGATTTTCTCCAAACTCTTCCCAGGACTTCTGTTTTGCTGCTAGCACCTTGTTCTTTGCTTCTGTTCTGAGTATCACATATTCTCTATATTTTTCTATTTGTCCTGCTGTGTTTTTAGCTCCTAAGTATTGTTTCCATGCCATTTTCTTCTCTCTTATTTTCTCTTTGACTTCTTCTGTCCACCAAGGTGTCCTCTTTCTCTTGTTCCCAAGTCGGACTTCACCACATGCTTCTGCAGCAGCTGTCTTTATGATGTCCTTGAATTTAAGCCAGAGGGTTTCCAAGTCATCAGGCTGTTCTTCTGTGTTTCTCACCGCTGTAGCAATAAGCCCCTGATATCTGGTCTTAATTTCTGGCTCTCTCAGCTTGTAGGTCTTAATGCTCATTTCTCCCGTTTGTTTACTTGGTTTCTTGCATGATGTTGGGCAGTTCCTAGGCTGAGCAACTCTTTCAGTTGTTCTTTTGATTGTAAGCAGGTAGTGATCACTTCCAATCTCTGGCCCCCTCCAGACTCTAGCATCCCGGACATATTTGAATGAGCTCCTCCTAACAATGGCATAGTCGATCACTGACTTCTCATTCTTTGTTGGTTCACATCTAGTGTATGCATGTTTGCGCTTATGGGGGAACTTTGTGTTTGTAATGATCAGATTCTGCTCACTGCAGAATCTAAGGAGTCGCTTTCCATTGTCATTGAGAGTATCTTCTCCATATCTTCCGATAACTCCACCCCATCTAGCATGGTCATTTCCAACTCTGGCATTGAAATCTCTGAGCATGATAATTTCATCTAGGCAGTCATCCACTGTCCATTGAAGCAGCTCGAAGAATTCCTCATTGACCTCTGCTCTCTCATCCTCATTTGGCCCATACACTATGACCAAGCTGACTATGGTTTCTCCTTCTTTTAGTTTTACAACCATAATGCGCTCCGAGACAAAGTTCCATCCCTTGATACTATCTTTCTGGTTTTTGGCCACAATGCAACCCACGCCCCCTTTAGCTCTTTCAGACGTGGGTACACCACTGTAGAGCAGCGTGTTGCCATCGAGATCCATGACTCCTTGTCCCTTTTTCTTTGTTTCCATTATAGCCAGGATTTCTAATTTTGCTTTCCTCATCTCTTTCACCAGCTCCTCTTCTTTCCCATTTATACTTCTTGTGTTCCATGTTCCATAAGTCGTAGTCCGTAGTCCGTTCCAGTTCATCGCCTTTAGAATCAGTCCGGTTTTCTCTCTTCTAGTTCGTGTAATCATGTTTTAAAGCAAACAGGTGATTGGCCTGTTGTGCCTTTGCATGGTGGAGGGGCTGCCTCCTTACGGCCTCCATGCAGGCCACCCTCCTCCTTTTTCAGCCGGGCTTGGGACCGGCCTAGGCGGAGTTAGTTTAGTTGTCAAGGGATGTAATTGTTTACCCTTTCTTGGATTTGGATTTGTTTAATGTTTGTATCCATAAAGTGCATGTTGCAGACATACGAGAAAACTATCAGCGCATACTATTTATGCATACATTTAAAATACATTTTTCATCTTTTTTGTTTTGAAACCCGAATAGCAACTCACACATTCTTTTGTTCAGCTCATTTTTTGAAATTTCACGAATAATTCACGAATAATAATTCACGAAATTGCGTCCTATAAAATAATTGTTATGCAACGCAACAAAAATCAGTTATTTGTGCATTTTGAGACATCAGAACATTAGTATCACAAGAGAGGGATCCAAAAAGTCATGCTTGTTTTAAAATGAAATATCTGAAATGTCATATAATGAAACAATTATGTTAATTTGATGTTTCTGAAAAAGTCAGTGCTTTCAGACTGATCATGATAAATATATTTAAATTCTTTTTTGATACTTGTAACATATTCCATTTGACAGCAGAGAAGTTAAAGCTTTATAAGATATCCATCCATGGATCCACTGAGTGATAAAGCAGTCCGCAGCCATAATACTCGTACCGGTGGTGTCTTGTAAAGCAGCAACAAACTGTATTCACTTATTCAGTCCATAACCATTCTTCGTACCGTGTCCCAGCTCTGGTTTATAATTTTTATCTCAGCCTCTGCAGTTCTCCACCAAGTAGGATTTTGGTCTGCCTCTGTTTGCCTTCCTTCTGGGGTCCATAGAGAAGTAGTTTTGGTAATTGTGGTCTCTTTTAATAAGATATAAAAATATCAAAATTTGTGTGTTTAATCAACTGACGGGATTTTTTTAAACATCTTTCTGTAACTCAAATATGCCCCGATATGTTACTGATTATATATAGGATGGTATCACAGTTATTTCTGATTATGAAAGCTTTCAGTACATAATATCATTGTCCCTGGTACTTCTTACAGAGCATGGAGTTATCATTGCAGCTGGGGCCCCCCCCCCCCCCGGCAGGCAGCTTGCACCAGGCAGTAGTCACATGCTCTTGCAACAGTGGTTTCTGTGTCAGTTTGTTTTACATGATGAGGTTGCTAGGCCCCATGCACAACCTTGTATTAGTGCCTTGTAGGACATGCCTGAAATACAGTAGTCCTGTTCTTTCTTTGTCTCTTCAGAGATCCCAATGAACTACGTGGTGCATTATTCATAATATGTGTAGTGTTTATGGTTTAAATAATTTTATATACGAACAATTCTCCAAAGGAAAGAGTGAAATGTGACTCAGCACACATGAAGATAACAAGAAATGACAGCTTGTCATTTTGCACATTTCTCACTAGATAACAGAGGCTAGAGCAGGGTTTCTTAACATGTAGTCCGTGAATCCCCTGGGGGTCTGTGAATGATTCTAGGGTGTCTTGTACATAATCTAAAATATAAGATTTTAAATTATGCTTTTACTTACATTTTTTACAAGAAGGGGGGTCCATAACACTCATCGGACAGTCAAAGGGGTCCAAGGCACAAAAAAGATGTGGGCTAGAGTGTTATAATCTATAAATAGCTTGCTAGCTATCACACATTAATAAGTTTTTGCCAAAAATATAATTTCATTTATATTAGAAGTGATAAATGATGTGAAATTAATGTTTTGTATTGATAAAATGATAGAATGTGATTCTTTCCTCTTTTGCTGATGGGAAAGTCTTAATGAAGTTCACTTTTTCTTAAATAAAAAATAGGTATATTTACTTCTAGTTCATCTGCTGCAAATGAAACCACAATAAAAAGTTGTCACATTTAAGGTTTTTAAAAAATGCTTTTTTCAGTTCGCTTGAACAAAGTGAAATTATGCGAAAAGTTTTTCTATCATGCCTATTCACTTGCAAATCAATGTTTACCTATTTATTGAAATTTAAAAATTTCTGTAAATAAATTAATTAGTTCTATAGATTCTTAAGATTCAAAATATTTCAGCAGCGTGAGCTTTTTGAAAAATCATTTTGCTGATGACAGAAAACATAAGTGATCCGATATTTGTTGATTGAAATAAATACTGTTACATTCTTTTCTTCCAGCTATTTATGTTAAAACCAACGGGCTGATCACCCGTTTGCCAGACACTTCGATTACGGAAACAACGGCAAATGGGTTGATTTGCCATTGCCCTTAAGACGCCACTAGGCGTGATGGGAAACAATGGCAAAGAAAACCTATCTGCTGTTGCCCTAAGACGCCACTAGGCGTAATGGCCACTGACTGCTTTGACGGTCGGTGGCTAAGGACAGAAGAAGAAGAAGAAGAAGATTTATGTTAAAGAAAATAAAATGTGACTTCAATGCTCTACAATAGATATTTTAATGTAACAATATATGAACAAGCAAGAAAGGTTTTTAAGCGTTCTCTTGACTACATGTGTTGTGCGATACGTTTTTTAATATTTCTTCTTTCACATTGCCAAAACATTATTTTTACATCTGCCAACAGCAGAAATAATGTATATTTCTTTATTAGTAGTACAACATACTGACATTTAAATCAGAATTTTTAGTTTTTTAAACAAAATATTTGTCAGATATCTCTTCATGCCATACACCTTTTGAGTTTGACTTATATATGGAATACGGTTAAGTTAGCTTGTAATGTTATGAACAATTTAAATATTAGAAAAGGCAGTTCTCGTTTTGTTTTTACACCTGAGATGGTCAACCTTTCATTTCAGATGTTATAAATAGACAACTTTTAATTCTGCTGCTTGACAAATTTTCTAGGAGTCACGTGTCACATAACCTGCCCACAAGTGTGGCAGCATCACTATCTTGGTCTGTACAGCATTGTATGTGTGTGCAATTTGTTTTAACAAGTTTAGTGCATTCAGCTATTACCAAAATAATAATAATAGATAAGAGAGGATGAGAGTGCTGATAGGAGCTATGTACATCATAAGCTTTGCACAACTGGAACACATTATAATGAGGTGTGCCAAAGGTTATCCTGAGTAAACTTAAGCCAACTGAAAATGTAAGACTTATTAAATTATTGCAGTTTACAATGAAGGTGCAGTGATTGAGGAACCATTAAAATAATGAAACAAGGAATAGTTCTTGTACGTCTGTCATTCGTTCTGATCAAGTCTGTGAGTTTGTGTGGTGGCTGCAAGATATTTTTTAAAGAAAGTGTTGTAAATAGAGAGGGATTCCCATGATAACATAAAGGTCTGTTTGCTCATTGTTCTAAGATGTACATGCTGAATCATTTTCAGACATTACAAACAAACATTTAACATGGAGAACAACAAGCATGATAACCAAGAAGTTGATAAACTTTCATAAATGGTTGCTATTCAGGGTAGGATTAAAATGGTATGGAAAGATCACCAGTATAGAGCTGATTTTTTTTTTTTTTTAAACTAAAGTTTTGCCTCATTTTGGCGAGACGCGTCCTGTTCAACCTAGTCGGTTATATTAGGGCGCATGTCCAAATATAAAAGACCCTTAGGTCTGAACGTTAATGTTATAGACAGTATATAGAGCTGATGGACAGAACCAAACACTAGTCAAATGAGGTGAGGAAAAGGCGCTGTCTTTGAATAGGACACGTGTTGAAGAAACCAGTTTATAGCATTGCAAGGCAGTCCTTGTTATGGAATCCCCATGGTAAGAGAAATAAAGGGAAACCAGAAAGTGCATGGAGGAAGACAGGCTTAAAAGGAATCAAGAAGATACAAAAAGACTTGGAATAGATGGCACAGAATAGGAGCGACAAAGGATTTTGAATAGATGTCATCAACAACCAATACCCCAGTTCACAGTGGATTCATGTCTTCACCGAAGGATCTTCAGAAGAAGCAGTAAGGAAAGGAGGAGCAGGGATCCAAATATTAATGCCAAATGCTCTAAAAATAGAACAGTCAATTGCTACTGGAGAACTCTCAACAAACTACAGGGCAGAGCTACAGGCAATCCTAGAGGCTACAAAGATACTGGAGGAACAAAGACTTAAAGGATCAAACATAGTCTTCTTATGCGACTGCATGTCAATTCTCCAGACTATTCAAAATGAACCTGAAGATCTAACCAGAACAGCCATAGAACACCTGAATCAGCTGTCCATCAACAACAAAGTGTCCCTGCAGTGGATTCCTGCACACTGTGGTATTGCAGGAAATGAGGCAGCCGATAGACTGGCAAAAGCAGGCACCCAGAAGGAACAGTTTCACCACAGAGTCTCACTGAAGGAAGCAAAGACACTTATCAAAAGAAAGTACAAAAATGCATGGAGCCAGAGAATAAGCAGCAATTACCCACAAGACCCCATCCTAAAGCTAGACAGAAAACAGCAAACCATCATTTTTAGGCTCCGCACAGGACACTGCAGACTACAAGCCCATCTCCAGAAAATAAAAGCTGACCCATGCACATACCAAAATGGCCCACAGACTCTGGAACACATTCTGCAAACGTGCCCTCTCTTTGGCGATTTGAGAGCTCAAACCTGGCCCCAGGAGACGAAAGTGGAAGAGAAACTGTGGGGCACCCGCGAGGACCTCCTGCTGACGACTGGATTCATGGAAGCAACTCATCTCCTTGTTTAGACTTGGCCGAGCATAGGAAACTGATCGCAGAAGAAGAAGAATAGATGTCACAGAATAGGAGCGACAAAAAGACTTTGAATAAAAGTCACAGAATAGGAGGGGTTTTTGCCTGAACTTTTTTGAAGGCCTATGCTTCACAGAGCTGAAGGATAATGATAAAGATGACATCCAGATACTGAGGACTGTTTTTATCAACTTTTTATAAAAGAAATCCTTGAGATAAACTTGAGGAGGTTTTCATTATGCTTGCTTAGTTTAGTGCACATGATATATGTTTTTTTTTTATGTGTTGAGCACATACTGGCAATTTGATCAGTGCATTACATCTTCTTCTAGAGGTTTATGCTACATATATCATAAATGGTAATTTAATCTAAATACATTTCTTATCGATTTCTTTGTATGTTTGTGTGAGATGTTTTTTTGTTCCTTGTTTTATAGTAGTTCCTTGCCAATTTTTTAAACTGCTCTTTTAGTATTTCTTTAGCCTGTGTTATTTTTTAAAATTATTGTACAGATCTGTTGCCGTTTTACATTGTTTGTGCTGGAAGATGTTGCAGTGAAGTGTCTGATATTAGCTGTTGTTGTGCGGATTAAAACAAACATACATCCTTGATCATTTTCTGTCTTTTTTGTCCAAATCTGCTTTTTTCTTTCATTGTTTGTGCTGGTAGATGCTGAGTGTCTGATGTCTGTTTTTGGACACCCTTAACCAGCATACATGTGTGCCATCTTTGACATTTACAATTTCTCTGTGTTCATGACAATTTCTCATCCAATCTATGTTCTTCGCACTTTTCACTCAATGATTATGATGTCCATCCTTCCTATACTTGTTAAAAGACCTTTCATATTCTTTGGTACCATAGTTATCAGTTAATTTCTTTTTAATTTTTTGTTTGTTACATTTTGCTACCTGCATATTTACATATCTTTGATCAATTTATGTATAATAATAACTTTTTTGTAACATGTTTTTGTGTGTTTTGCCTTGCAAATACAATGATGAAAACTTAATAAGCATTGTCTTAATATAATTTCTTGTTTTAACATATACTATACATGCTACAACTCTATTTTCTTTAGAAAAAAGAATAGGTAATAGCACTGTAGATGACAAAGAAATCAGTTGAGGAGATGTAAGTTCAAAACAGTCACAAAAATCACCGCTAACACTACAAGTAAGAATTATAATTCGCCAGTTTCGTTGCATATGTTCTTAGGAAGGAGAGCCTGGAAACCATAGAAGTACAACTGGAAGGATCAAAGGAGAACAAAAGCAGAGGATGATTTAGTGATAAATATCTGGGTTGACATAACAAGATTGGCTAGAAAAAAAGCAAGAATGAGAAGTATTGTAATGCTAAAGAAAAATAACAGTGAGGTAAGATAGTCCCATAGCAGATACTGCCACAGGAGAGTGAAGTGTTAGAGACTTCACTATACTAAGTCCATCTTTATTAGGTGGGGTGATCAGTTCCCTTCCAAGGTTTGGTAACTGTGTCTCAGCCCCTGGTTTTAGCAGTTCATAGCGAGCGAGGCTGTATGAGCTGCATTCCAAACCTCTTCTTCGTGCATCTTAACCTGGCTATCTATGACCTTTTGAGTTATATCCTTCCATTCCCGAGAATTTCTGCTTTCTTTCTATATGTCACTTTCCATAATTGGTTCTGCTATTGATTTTAAACCAATTTTTAAAGATGAACGACACAGCAGCATTCGTTATAATGACACGTTTACTTGCACATTTCTCCAAAAGTACTCCTTCCATCCATAATTCCTTTGGCAAGAATATACAAGGGGATTGACATAAGTCTTGGGCCTGACCATGAAGGAGTCACAGGAGGAAGATGAAACTTGACACATTTAAAGTTCATTATATTTGCACTGAATGTGTGAAGTACGCATTTGTTTCTTCAATGGGTTTTCCCGCCACGGTGCACGGTGCAATGTACCCTATTGACCGGATCTGCTGCTCCAAAGATTTGACAAAACAATGGAAAAGAAGGAGGCCAGAGCTGTGATAAAATTTCTGATGTTTTAGGAAAAAACACCTACAGAAATACACAGGGAGATGGAACCAGTGTTTCGTGATTCTTGTCCTTCATATACTTCGGTAAAAAACTGGTGTCAACAGTTTAAGTGCGGCCGCTCAAATGTTGCTGATCTGCCAAGATCTGGTAGACCAGCCTCAGGGTGCAACAATGAAAATGCAACAAGAGTGAAGAAAATCATTGACCAGGATCAAAAAATGACAATTGTGGAGATAGCTAGTAGAGTAAAACTAAATGAAAGAACAGTTTATAGAATTTTACACAACAGACTGAACATGAGAAAAGTGTGTGCACGCTGGGTTCTGCGACTGTTGACACTTGAACAGAAGCAAACGAGGGTAAATTGCTGTCAACAGTTGCTCAAAAAGTGTCAGTCAAAAAAATTTTTGGAGACCATGGTGACAGTAGATGAGACTTGGGTACACCATTATGATTCCGAATCCAAAATTGCCAGCATGCAATGAAAAACCCCGGGTTCCCCAACACCTGTCAATCCGAGAGCGCAGAAATCTGCAGGAAAAGTGATGCTGACTGTTTTTTGGGACGGCAAAGGTGTCCTTTTCAAAGATTATCTGCCTCGTGGCAACACAGTTAATGGACAGTACTATGCAGATCTTCTCACAAAACTCAGAAAGGTTGTGACCAGGAAACGAGGGATAACGCGCACTCAAAATCTTCCTTTGCTTCAAGACAACGCGCCCTCTCACAAAGCACGGCTTGTGCAGCTAGCAGCCAACGATTTGAATATTGAAATTCTTCCACACCCACCATATTCTCTAGATTTGGCTCCATCATACTTTTTTCTATTCCCAAATCTTAAAAAACAGCTAAAAGGAAATCATTTTGACAGCGATGAAGAGGTTATACTGGCATGTGATGACTGGTTTAGTTTGAAAAATAGGGTGTTCTACTCCCAAGGTCTTTTCAAGGTCAAGCAGAGATGGCAGAAGTGTGTCAATTCAGACGATGGCTATATTGAAAAGGAATAAACACTACAAAATTTCAACTCTCTGTGACATGTCCTTCATGGTCAGGCCCAAGACTTATGTCAATCCCCTTGTAGTTGGAGCTATCCCTTGAAAAATGAACTAACTTTCATCCCTTTCTGGTACTGCATTCGTTTATAGGATGCCTAAATCCATCATCGAATTCATACACTTTTTCTCCATAATAAAACGCCATAGCATTATCGATCGACTTTCAACGAGCTCGTGGTTTCTGATTGGTTGACCTAATTCCCTTGTCTCGTTTACTATAACTAGGCATGTGTTTGCGCTTCTTTCACTTTAACACACAATATACCCCAATTATAACCAACTTTCAGGTTGAACAGGGTATAACAGCAACATAGCAGACAAAAGAACGAACTTCTTTCACTACAAAACAAATCAATATAACCATTAAAGGACAGAAAATATGTACCTCCTCAACAACAAGATTTCTGGGCGTAACTTTAGATAAACAACTAAATTATAATAAACATATAGACAATTTGGTAGAAAGCTGTAGGGGACCCCTAAATATACTAAGGATTGTTAAAGGTAATGGATGGGGGGGCCAGCAATAAAATAATGCTTATGTTCTACAAGTCTTTCATCAGGGGGAAACTGGATTATGCCAGCATAGTCTATGACTCAGCTGCAGCTTCTAACAAAGCAAAACTGGACAGGATTCAAAATGCAGCCATGAGAACCATTACAGGTGCATTTATATCGACACCAGTAGAAGCGCTAGAAGTAGCTCTTGGCATACCTCCCCTTGATCTAAGACGGAAAGAACTGAGAATAAATTATTGGAGTAAAGTAGCACAAGAAGTGACCCACCCAGCACATAAAGCATTTGTCAAAAACCAACCAAGTGTATGGGATGTCCCCTTAAATAAAGATAGATATCCAACAGGGTGGAGAACGATAGAAGACCTAACGCAGTTCAAAGAACTATCAAACACAATTGAAAATAGTAATAAATACAGAAGCAAAATACCACCCTGGGAACTAAAAACACCAACCATAGACTACTCACTTACTGAAAAGATCAAACAAAACATAGAAGATAAGGAAGCCAAAATGATAAGTAGAAAGTTCATAGATCAACTAACTAAACAAAGTCTGGCCGTATACACTGATGGATCCAAGGGTGATAGTGGTCAACTAGGTGCCGGAGTTGTATTACCACAATGGGGAATAAAAAAGAGCTACAGTGTAACAGAAGGGGCTTCGATTTTTACCGCAGAGATGGTAGCAATTCTTAAGAGTTTAGAAATAATCGAAGATAACCCACCAGAAGCTGTTACGATATTTACAGACTCACTATCATCACTACAAGCACTAGAACACCCAGGTAAATGTAGCCGGCCAGACATAAAGGAAGAAATTCTAGCAATAAATACATCACTAGGGCACAGAGGATGTAGTGTGAGGCTAGTGTGGGTTCCAGCACACAAAGTTATTGCTGGCAACGAGTTGGCAGACCAGAACGCCAAGAATGGAAGAACAAGTAAAAACAATATAAAAGCAGGACTAGGAAGGTCGGAGATCAAGAGCCAAGTGAAGATAACTATAAACGAGGAATGGAAGACAACATGGAAGAAAAGTAGAAAAGGCAGACACGCGTTCAAACTGCTGAAAGAACCAACGAGGACGTGCCAGGTCAGAGAAGAATTAAAGATACCATCGAACACAAAACTGTGGCGTCTACGTCTGGGTGCAGCATTCTTTATGGTAGAAGAACCACACTGCCAAGAATGTCAGGAAGAGAATGACATAGAACACTACCTGATCCACTGTAAAAAGTATGAACAACAAAGGCTTGAATTAAAAACTTACTATAGAAATCACAATATAGACTTAACAGGTGATAAGGTTTTAAGTATAGATGCCTCAAGAGATGCCCAATCAATACTTAAAAGATATATACATAAAACAAAGGAAAACATATAAGGTTAGAACTGCAAGGAAAACATCCAACTAAATAGAAAATAAGCAGCAAAAACTAACAAAGAATTAACCAAAAACTAACTACTCATTGGACAAGATAAGACAACAAGGTATTTAAAAAAAAGGGCAACAACTCAAAAAGAACAAATACTAATACAAATTAAAACCAAGTGTAAAGGGCAATAGTTATCTATAAACAATACAAAAGAGAAAATAAAATTGACAAATACTAATAAAAAAAAAATCATAAACTGCAAAAGACAAACGTTATTTAAATTAAACACAATTAGTAAATAAAATGACACTAAATACCCCAATTATAACCAACTTTCAGGTTGAACAGGGTAGACCAAGATGGAACGAGAAGAGGCAACAAAGATCAAACTTTAAGTGCTCGATCTCCACCCATCAACCCATCAAAACAACAACAACAACTTCTTTCACTACAGCAGCTACCTTGCTTAGTTCATTTCTCAGATGAGGGAGTTTACCACCCTTGAGAGCTTGCAGTACAGACAGTGCATCTGTGAGGATGACTACCTGGTGGCAGTCAGAATTGGTGTTGTAAATCATATTTGCAGCTTGCTCTAAAGCTTGAACCTCAGCTGTACAGTTGGAACAGAATTTACCAGTGGGAATATGCCTAGTCTTATAGTGGTTGTCGGGATATGAGATAAAGCACCGGCGCCTCCATTCTCAGCATTTGTTGCTGATCCATCTGTGTAGGCATATATCCATGATTGTTCGGGATAGCTTTCTTGGATCATACTCAATGTAGCAGTTCGTTTTTGCAGATCATTATACTCAAATCCAATTGTGAGACCACTGATTGATGTATTAATTTGGAGGGTACTGCTGGCGTGGTACAGGGTATAGAGTGGGCTTCAGCTTGTTGTCTTCATGGATAGGTCTTCTTGATGCTGTCTTTTAAGTCTTTTTATCCAATGGACAAAGCTGCTACGTTTTAGACGTCCCAATGCCAGATCATCTAGTCTTGCCTTCATTGGGTGTGTTGGCATACTAGAGATGGCTACTGTGTGTATGTGTCGAAAGAATGCTTCGAAACAGCATCGAGTCCGAAAGGTTCGACACACAGCCTGCTTGTTGTTTCGACACAGTTTCAGTTCCTGTCTGCCTCGCTGTTTTGCAGAGACACACTGTCTCACTGTCTCACCTTCAGTGGGCCTTTGTAAAATGTGAATCAACCGTTCGGAACATTAGTATGGAATATCAAACATGTCATATTTTTCAGGGATGTGTTATGATGACTTGATTTTACAAGTGATATTATTTTTGCTGAGAAGTTATAGACACTGGAAATTGTGTCAGTGCTGCAGTTGTCAATGTTTTAGGCACTATGTTAAAGTTGAAAGTGTCCGTGTTTTCGAATAAATGTAATGGACACTTTATTAGCTCTGCTGATATCTGTGTACTCGGTGTGGATTTGAATCATTGTCTACCAAAACTAGCTTACTCTAGTTTGATATCATGTGTTATTATTACTGTTATTATTATTGTTGTTTTTTATTATTTTCACATATACTGCAGCTATCATCATATCTCCGTTTCATTTCATCATAATGAAGACTTGTGTAAAAATATTGAATTGTGGTCACACGAAATGCCATAGATTTTCACACACGACAGTAGCGCGCAAGTAAAAACAGTTCATGTATAGTAATTGTCGTAATTTTATCTGAGAGAGTTCTGATGGATAATGGTCCCTTTAGAGTGTAGAATGATAGTGAAGGCTTTGTGAGAATAAGGATTTAGGAAAGTGAGGTAGTAGATTCACCAGTGCTGGGAAGAGTAAGGACAGTCTATTATTACGACAATATTTGTCTCTCAAAACTATTCCTACCACTCTTCTGAACAAACAATTGTTTGTCAGTTCCAGTCACTCAGGCGCACACACCGATTTGGTGATTATGGCGCACAACGTACATGAATCACAACTACGATAACAAATATGAGGAATGTTTGATTTGGGCCAGCCGACACAAAATGCTAACAAAGTTTTTAATACTTTTATTATCATAAAATCAAGTCACAAATAATTATCAATTTACAGTCAGAAATCAAAGGTTACAGAATACAAATATGACAAGGGGGGAGGGGTTTTGAGGAGAAGTATCCAATACACCTTTTCCCGCTTGTATTTACTAACAGAAAAAAGACCCGGTCCCAAAGACGAGAAGGGTGGGTGGGTGATGATGATCAGAGATAGGCAATTTAACCCAATGGTAAACTTATTACTCTGAGGCAAGGGGTTACAGTGATAAGGGGGTAGAGGAAAAGCTAGGGTTCTCAAATGTTTCCCTTTATTCAACAAAACTTTACGGAAGGGGGGAATGAACACAGTTAAACAATCCCGCAGGAGAAATCCCGTACAATGTATACAATACCCCTTAATACTAGGACGAACTAATTATAATGGTTAAAAAAAAAAGATTAAATCTCCTGTCATTCAAAAACACGCTTGGGCTGGCCAGCACACACAGTCACACACACAGACTTACCAAGTTGTGAATTCTGGCACTTTAGGAATTTTACAACTGCAGCTAATACCGTAGAACAATGGAAATTGTCTTTTTATTTCTTCTGTGTCAGGCCCCAGATTTAACGAGATGGGCTGGTAGCTAATAGTCTCAAAAATTGCCAGACGGTGAAGCGTAAAGGCTACTGTTGGTTTGTTAGATAAAAGTTCCTAATGAATGGCACAGACACTTGGCTAGGTGTGAGGTATGGTGCGGTTTCTAAGATTGGCACAGCTGGTGGAGATAACTTTCTTTTGCCGTAATGTCACAAACTACAAAAACACTGAGGTAAGTTCTTCAGGGGTTGGTAAAATCCAATGATTATGCTTGACAGACAGTGTCAGGGAAATCTATGTTCTTCTTCACAAATAGAGCAGTGAGTAAAATATTGCTACTGGCAACTGTTCTTCTTCCAGTTTGATAACTATAAAACGACTTTATGAATTGGGATTTTAAAACAGTCTTTGGGTTTGCTTTGTTTCTGTATACTTCAGATAGCTGAATCCCAACAGGATCGCCACAAAGATTAAATTTCAAATATGTTCATAAGTCACTGGAGTAATCGAACTGAGTTGGCAGGACCCAGTGTATAATTAATTAATTGCTGGGATGCAAGGTCGAAAGATCAATTCTGTATAGAAGATAAAACATGAAATGCAATAAAATCATATTAAGATCTAACGCGCGATACATTTACAGTTAGACTATTTTCTGCATTCGCGTCTTTAATTAATAAATCAAGAAAAAACTCTCCGTGAGGTTAATAGTTAAAAGCACATCTATTTATACAGAACTAAACTGTATTAAAGTTATAATTCCCTTAATCGGCTGCACAGTTAATTTACGCGGCTATTGTA
The DNA here is from genome assembly GCA_024509875.1 of Oreohelix idahoensis. NCBI lineage: Eukaryota > Metazoa > Mollusca > Gastropoda > Stylommatophora > Oreohelicidae > Oreohelix > Oreohelix idahoensis. The sequence continues at coordinate 373,253 of JAMPIV010014956.1, read as the reverse complement.
TTAGGAAATAAACTTATAGATGTAACATTTAGTTTGAACTAGAACTTTGAAAATGGGTTTATTTAATAAGTTTAAATTTACACCACAATCCAGTGAAATAAAAATGAAATAACTAGACCACTGATCACTCGAAGCTAAAGTATACATTACCGTCTGCACAGAAAAAGAATTCACTCCAATAGCCAACAATTTAGATGAAATCTAGCAGGAATTTAACTATATGCTAGTGAATCTTAGAATTCTGTCAGGACGAATGATAAAGTTGCCCTTTTCAAATTCTGTATATATCTAAAAGGAATGTAAGTTAAATGGGTCGTGTGAAAATGTTGCGCCTCTTCAGATCCCAGGGGAAGTCGAAGTTATTTAGCCGCCATGCTAACCGCGATGGCCCGACTGGCTTCCGATCTTCGTTCGTCTCAGGCTGCTCGCACGAGGATGTGAAATTTCTGCGAGACTAGCCTCGTTCGCGGTGAGTTTCCTGATTCCTCAGATCGTATCCGCTACGCTGAGCGCTCCGTCTCTCCCGTTCCATAGTCTTTCAGGCAAGCCTGCCGGTTGCCACGGAGGTGCGAAGTCTGCAAGAAGCTTTCTTCTGACCGCTCGTGTCCGTCTTGCGAACGGTTCAGTGTTCGCACGGAGATGCTAAATTTCTGCTTCTCTGTTCTGGGGATCGTCTTTGACTGCTTTGATCATAGCCGCTACTCTTCGTTGATGAAAAGTTACAACAATACTGATGTTCAGGGGTTCTAATGTTATGAAAAGCTAAAGTCCCTTTAATTATCCATCAAATCAGGGAAAATTCACTTGACAAACTAGACGTACGTCACAGTAATGTATACTGTCTATTAGAGACTTCTTTCTCCCCGATACGGGCAATAGTGCCGTTGTGTCGACACACTGTTTCGACACAGTTTAAATCACTGAGCCGACTGTCTCGAAACAGTGGAGTGTGTCGATTTGCCCACCTGTATGGCATACTGTTGTACTTTTCCATCTGGATCATGCTTTTTGTGTCTCTTCTATAGAACAATGTCTGTAATCTAGTAGCTTTCTGCATCTCTGATATCGGTGTAGTTTTCATGGCTCCTGTAATGAGCCTGAGAGCTTGATTTTGCACCTTATCCAACTACTGCAGATGTGAGTTAGCAGCTGATGACCATGTTGCTGAGCCGAACTCTAAGTGTGGTCTTATTACTCCATTATAAATCTTCTTTAGAGTTCGTTCATTTGCTCCCCAATTGGTATCTGCTAGTTTTCTGAGTAAGCATAGTCGTCTTCGGGCTTTTCCTTCTGCATTTTCAATATGTTTATTCCATGTAAGCTTTTGGTCAAATGTCACCCCAAGATAGGTGGGGTAGCTTTCTTTCTTGATTATGGTTGTCAATAGGTGTGTGTTAGCTGCTTTGTCCTTGGGGGAGAGGGAGAACAGCGTTGTGGAGGTTTTATCTGTGTTTATTGTAATAAGCTATTTCTCTGCCCATGACATTAGCATGTCTGCTGCCCGCTGCATTCTATAATTATGTTGTGGTGACGTATTCATCGGCGCACCAGAGTACTAAGTCGTCTGCATATAAGGCAGCTTTCACTCCAGTGGGGAGATCTTTTACCAGGTCATTGATGTAAACAGGGAAGAGGGTTGGAGAAATTACTCCTCCTTGAGGTACCCCCTGATAGAGCAACACTTTTCTGCTCTGCAGACCATCAAGAATGACTAGTTCTCCTGTTGAGCAAGTATGACTGGATCCATCTTATCATGTTGCCTTGGATTCCATTTCTCCTAAGTTTTGCAATAAGGCCATCATTCCACGCCTTGTCAAAGGCCTGCTTGAAGTCGACCCAGATCGTTAGGACCTTTTTTCTTCTCCTGGAAGGCATCTTCTACTGCTTGAGACAAGTAGGTAACTTGGTCTTCTATACTGTAGCATTCTCTAAATCGAGCTTTCTCCGCACCAGGATCTGTTCAGACTCTAAATACCATTTCATTTTGTGGTTGACTATTCGCTCCATAGTCTTCCCAACACATCTTGTGAGACTTATTGGCCGGTAACTTGAAGCCTTGGTCTTACATTTCCCTGTCTTTAGTATGGGTATTGGGATGGCTTCTCTCCATTCTTGGGGTACCGTTCCTATTACCCAGCTGTGGTTGAATATCTCAAGCAGTTTTGTCTTTGCTGCTGAGCTCAGATTTATTAGCATTTCGTTGCTGATTTCGTCTGGGCCGGGTGACTTTTGGAAATAGCGTTCTGTAGTTCTCCTAGTATGAAGGGTTCCCTCATTGGGGCAGGAGTATCTGTCTGTCCCTTGGTTGCCCGTATTTCTTTTCTTATCTCTCTCTGATGGTCTATGTTAATGGTTAAGTTGCTTTCTGAACTGTATCTTCTAGCAAACAGGTCTGCAGCTTGTTTTCCTCTGAGAATTTTGCCACCTTCATCTAATGTGACAGTCTGCCTAGGCGAGGAACACTCTTCATTTAGAGATTTAACTAATCTCCAAAGTTTTTTGCCGTCTTTCTCAAGGTTCAGCCTGCCGTATTATTTCTCCAGCTTTTCCGTTTTTCTTCTAGCTTTGTTCTCTGAAACTCTGCTACAGCCTTTTTCCATTTATTGTGAGTTTCAAGTGAAGGCTGAGACTCTGTGTCCTTTCTAGCTTTGTCCATAGCTTCCTGGCGTTCTTGGAGTGCGCTGGCTCAGTATGGTGTGTAGTTACACCGGAATCCTTTAGGAATGGTTTCTTTTGCAGCTTGAAGTATGCACTTGTTGAAGTCTTACCACTTCACTAATGTCTCTGTTCTGCACTTTGAGGTCAGACAGCAGCGTATTCACCCGATGCCTGAATAAACCCCAGTAGGCTTTTTTTGTAATTCCATCTTGTAATGGCTGGGCCTGTATTGAGAGTTACACTCTGGACAGTAAGAAAGATTGGGCGATGGTCGCTTCCTTCTAGTTGGTCTCCTACTTCTCTACTTATGAGTCCAGATGTATCTGGGGTGGCGAAGGCAAGATCTGGAGTTGAAGTTGTGTGTCATCCTCTGGAGTAGAAGGTAGGAGTATCTGTGGCAGTATTGACTAGGATTAGGGTATGGTCATCTTGCCATGTTTCAACCTCTTCACCATTGTGATCTAGATGGTTATAGCCCCAGCTCTGAGAGTGGCTATTAAAGTCTCCAACTGCTATAAAGTTGGTGGCTGGTACTTGTATAGAGCTGAGACTCAGGGGTTTGTTGTTTGGACAGTAGTAGTTCAGAAGTTCTATTTCCATCTTGTCTACCTTTAGCTGCAACAGCTGATATTCTGCTCCATCCATGTAGGTTTTCCTTACATGTACGTGAATGTTATTCCTTACAAGAGGAAGTACTCCTCCTTTTCGTCTATCTTGTCTGTCGGATCTGAAGCATTGATATCCCCTTATTTTAAAGGTTTGATCTACTTTCAAGTGAGTCTCTTGGATACAGCAAACACTGACTTGCTTCTCATACAAGATGTTTTCCAACTCCGTCTTTTTGCTGTATCCAGCCTGTCTGATGTTCACTCCCTCTGCATTCCAGTGCATTATGACAAGTGACACTCTGGGTTTCTCTCGTTTTGTTTTGGTCAGTAGCTCTCCTCCGCCGTCTCCTGACTCCACAAGACGTTCTAGAGGGTCCTCCAGTAGCTGAGGGAGGGCTCTGTCGAGGCTCAGAGCCTTGCACTGCACCTGCGTGGTGGAGCTCCACAGGGCGAGCACCAGCACGAGATTTATCTGACGGTGTACTCATCCATAGAGTAGAGAGCGAGTTGCTTGATACTGTGGTTTCCGGTGCGCCTTCTGTCCAGTATCGACGACTTCAGCACCTCTTCAGTGGGAGAGTGGGCTCATCCCTGTCCCAACTGGCTGGGAAAATGATTTCGCCTGTACCTCGTCTGCTGTCCCATCTAGCTTCCCGCTAGGGATTGAAACCCCAACCTTCAGCTGGATTACTGGGGAGAACAGGGTCCGCCGCTTGTAGGTGAGGTAGGCTTTAGCATGAGAGGCTGAGAGACATTGTGAGTCTTATGTTGCACATAATGCCCCATGGACCCCTGGCATGAGTTAAATTGTACGGTGATTTCCGAAAAAACAAAAGCATTATATGCAACAGCTCATATTCATCTGGAAGTAAGAAAGAGAATTATTCACTCGTTTGGAAGGGATTATGAACAATCAGCAAAACAGGGAAAGGGGGTGGGGGGTTGGTGGTCATGAGCTATCAGCAACACAAACGGGGGTTATGAACGATCAGCAACACAAACGGGGGTTATGAACGATCAGCAAAACAAACGGGGGATATGAACGATCAGCAAAACAAAACGGGAATCATGAACAATCAGCAAAACAAAGGGGGTCATGAACTATCAGCAACACAAACGGGGGTCATGAACGATCAGCAAAACAAAACGGGAATCATGAACAATCAGCAAAACAAAGGGGGGTCATGAACTGTCAGCAACACAAACGGGGGTTATGAACGATCAGCAAAACAAAGCGGGGATCATGAACAATCAGCAAAACAAAACGGGAATCATGAACAATCAGCAAAACAATAAGGGGTCATGAACTATCAGCAACACAAAGGGGGGTTATGAACGATCAGCAAAACAAAACGGGAATCATGAACAATCAGCAAAACAAACGGGGATCATGAACAAACGGGGTCATGAACTATCAGCAACACAAACGGGGGTTACGAACAATCAGCAAAACAAAGGGGGGGGGGGGGTATGAACTTTCAGCAACTAAATGGGGGTTATGAACGACCAGCAAAACAAAGGGGAGTCATGAACGATCAGAAAAAACTAAGTGGGATCATGAACAATCAGCAAAACAAAGTGGGATCATGAACAATGAATAAAAGAAGTGATAGGCCTTCACGTAATTAGGGAACGGATACCTCGCTGGTCTCTATTTTGCCCCTATGAAGCATGGGACCACCACAGTAGCTGGCCCCCATACAGAAAGCACACACACATGCTCTTACAGCGGTGGTTTCTGTAGGAATTTGTTTTAAATGATGAGGTTTCCAGCCCCATGCACATCCTCATATTAGCCGCCCTGTACGACATGCAGGAGGGAGCTGTTGTCGTATTCGTGAATGCTTGGTTAATCCTTGCACAGGACACATTTAAAAATGGTACTGGCAAATAAAAACGAACGACAATTTCTGTATTCATAAATATGGTGTGTCCATACTGATAATGTGAATCCTCCTTTCATAAACGTAGCAGGTGTACATTCCCCGTCTCAAATGGAGTTAAACAAGGGTGCGTACTTGCACCGACTCTGTTCAGTATCATGTTTTCTGCTATGCTGACTGATGCTTTTAGAGACGGGGACACAGGAATCGACATTAGTTATCGTATTGATGGGAAATTGTTTAACCTTAGGAGGCTTCAAGCAAAAACCAAGGTCAAATCACACACCATCAGAGATCTTCTGTTTGCTGATGATTGTGCCCTCAATTCCTTCTCAGAGGCTGATCTGCAGCATAGTGTGGATAGATTCTCCGAAGCCTGCGCCAACTTTGGGCTTACCATCAACACGAAGAAAACAGAAATCATGTACCAACCAGCTCCTGGCACAGTTTATACTGAGCCAGTCATCAAGGTTAATGGTGAGAAACTGAATGTTGTGAACAGATTCACATACCTTGGTAGCACACTATCCCAGAACATTGTCATTGATGATGAGGTGAACACCAGGATCTCCAAAGCCAGCAGCACATTTGGCAGACTATACACCAACGTTTGGCATCGAAGTGGCATTAGTCTACAGACAAAGCTGAAGGTATACAGAGCTGCGGTGCTTCCAGTGCTGCTATATGCATGTGAAACATGGACTGTATACAGGCGCCACGTAAAGAAGCTAAACCACTTCCATACAGTCTGTCTCAGGAAGATAATGAACATCAAATGGCAAGACAAGATCCCGGATACCGCCGTTCTTGACAGAGCTGGTATCCCTAGTATTGATACTATTCTGATGCAGTCACAAATTCGCTGGGCAGGTCATGTAGTCCGCATGCCAGACCATCGACTGCCAAAGATACTCTTTTATGGTGAGATGCAGAAGGGTAAACGCTCCCATGGTGGCCAAAAGAAGCGCTTCAAAGACACGTTAAAGACGTCATTGAAAACCTTTGACATAAACCCAGACACATGGGAAGCTGCTGCGCAAGACCGAACTGCTTGGCGCACATCTCTTCGTAAAGGTGCAGCAGCATGCGAATCATCCAGAAGAGCAGCAGCAGAACAGCGGAGACAAGCTAGAAAGGACCGTGAAATAAAACCTTCACATGAAGCAAACATTCCCTGCCCACACTGTCCAAGATCTTTCCAGGCCCGCATCGGGCTCTTCAGTCACCTTCGTACCCATAGACTAACCTAACATATTCTTAAATAATTGGATGAACAGAGTGGTCTTCATCACCCGTGATGGACGAACAACCAGGTGTACATTCGACACCGACTCTGTGCTTAGTACTGCGAATATTGTCTTGCTTTATTCGTGGGGGGGGGGGGGGGGGGGGGGGGGGGGGGGGAGAGAACACATACGAGGGTGTGGTGGATTTTGATGTTAATTGGAAAATGTGAATTTTGTGCAGATGTGAGGTCAAGCTGTGAAGGCCCCTGAGTCTAATAGATAATAGGGTTTATGTTTTCAGGGAACCTTTCTGCTACCACCCTACAACCTCAACCTGCGACGTATTTTATCCTAAGTATAATAATGGTGTATGTCTGTTATCTGGCTAGTGTCTAGGGTAATGTGAAATGTGCTGTAATAAAATGACAACAAATACACCTGAGAACTCTATGAAAAGTAATTAACAACACCCAGAGTTAAGTTTAAAATGTGAAATCTTTTTTTTTTACAATTTATTATATTGTTCCAGTATCACAATTTTGTGTATAATGGCATATTGAAACTCAAAATGATAATTCAAAGTATTTACATAAATTTGATTCAATTTATAACTGAGTATATTATTTTTCACAACTTTAATTAAATATGTCAATCTGGAACAGTGTCAATTTACTCTTGCTCCTATGAATGGGTAATGATTGAAAGAACTCTGTCTTCATCATAATCTGAATGATCTAATACACATTTAGGAAATGAGAGTAGTTGAGTTTGATATATCAAGTGCCCGGAGACGATTTCTTAACTTAGTATCCTCTGGTATGCAGGATGAATTATGTTCACATCACCAGCTTCCACTGCCAAGTCAGGATTCTGCTCTTGAAATATAACAAGGGGGCACACAGTCGATACTGCCTCAAGTCTTTAGATGCAGAAATATATACAGGTATAGGTTTACCTGGGCTCACTTTGAGTCATAGATGAAACCCTGGAACGATATAAATGCGTCCTACTCAACCTCTGATATACTCTCTCTTTCCCTAACTAATAAACATTTTCAATCATATTCAGACTCAGCATTCTTAATTGGTTTGTTACCCCATTCATGGTCAAATAAACTTCAAACTATAGTTTGACACTTTCCTTGACAAAGGAAACACTTTAAGTTAATAATATCAAGTCATGTACAATCACGGTGACTTGCTGAAGACGACGGCCAGTGGTTTTCCTGGTCTTATGTCATAATACTGTACAACAATTTCCCCATTAATATTTAATTTTACTTTCTCCCAAAGTGTCAGAAAGCCTGACTGGCTTTTCAACAACATGTTAATATATTTCCTAACAACTCTGTGAAACAACACAAAGTTTGATGTTGACTTCCCTCTAGATACACTTCTACCCACATAATTTTCATACATATTCAATAATACATACATAATAATAATAATAATGATGATATAAATGTTTTTTTTCTTACCGCATCAGAGAAATATTAACACTAATAAGTTTGATTTGCGATAAATATGGTCAAATCCAGATCGCTTGCTGGTGCAGATCAGCAAAACAAGATCGTACTAATATCTTGTCTTCACACAACTTTAGTGTAATACAAATTTTTTTCAAGTGGCGACTTGCACTACCTTCAAACCAGTTTTATTCCTCCGTTAGTATATTAGACTCCAGCCAACCAGGGACTGTTAGGCTTCTAGCGTCCTTTTTTTCAAAACTGAACTCAATTTTCAAATCTTGGACTACCCTACCCTTTCCCAATATCTGTCAAGCTGAGAAAGATGTAGTCTGTTAGTCCATCTGTCTTCTGTCAATATCTCCTTTATTTATTGAGTGGTTCAAATTCTGATAAATAATTATTGATCCCGTTGCTGTCTGTCACACAGTGCTTATATTTTTATACGTTTATTTATTATATTTACTATTATCGTTTTTCTTCTTCAATTCTTCAAATAACATATTTTCCGATCTACGGTAAGATACATTTACACTTTACTCTTCTATTACCCAATGAATGTCACTGTATTCGTCCCTGTCTTTTATTTTAGCATATAAGAAAATTATCTAAGTTTTTCTTCTATCTAACCTTCTATGCCCCGCTTGGGTGCCAATTTCAAATTATGTAAACAACAAAATCGAGACACTACCAACTATGCTCCTTTTCTCACCCTCTCGTACTATATTTTCAAAAAATTTCCACGTTAAATCGTAATTTTTTCTTTAACTGTCGTTCTCATTCAGAACGAAACAGCGCTTTTGTAGTACGTCACACAATTCGACAACGCGTTGGCCGTAGGTTACATTATAGTTACTTTTTAGCCCGAAATACACTGGTGTGTGTGTTTATATATTCTGGCGTTTCCAACAGCGTGGATATAGGCATAGAACTGCGTGTCGAGCGAAGAGGGGTTTTGCAAGGCGGCTTTAATATTTGCGTTAATTCTTACTGCAGTTTCGTTCTACACTTCTGGAAAATGTCCGAATTGCTACAATTAGTGGCGTTAAAGTTAAAATCTTACGTTAATTCAGAACGGCAGTTTGGTGTCGCAGTTCTGGCACATGTTAATTGTAAGTCTCAAGGACGAAACTAGGAAAGCGTGTAAGATTTGACGGCGGGATCATTGTCTAAGCATTACTACGGTATACAATTCAGCGCTCTACTGGCGTAGAGGACGACGATAGGCAAACACACACGGGCGGGTTTATTTATTATCATAGGAGTAAAATCTTACTGAATTTAGCGATTGTTTCACAGATTTCGCTACACACCTCCCTTCCTAAAGCATGCATTCATTGCAGGTTATAATCTGTGAGACAACTTAGCGCAAATGAAATCCTATGTCCTAAGCGTTTTTCTGATAGTCATCATAAGGATGCCTACTCAAGAAGTCTGCTCCCACATTTTGCGACCCCGATATGTATTTGATTGTAAATGAATAAGGTTGGATAAGTAATGACCACCTTAATAGACGAGCACTTTCATGCTTGGCCTGTGACAAGAACACGAGGGGCTGATGATCCGTTTGGACCACGAATGTTCTACCATAGAGATAGATCTGGAACTTTTTTATAGCCCAGATTAACGCTAGACATTCTTTTTCACTTGTTGAATAGTTTTGCTCCGCCTTATTCAACTTGCGGCTAGCATAAGCAACTGGGTTTAATTCCCCATCAAGTGAAGTGGACCTTTGTAATAATGTGGCCCCTAATCCGACGTTGCTAGCATCCGTTCTCACCACAAATTCCTGACTCAAATCAGGCAATTTCAATATCGGCTTGCTGGTGAGTTTCTCTTTTAACTCTTGGTATGCCAATTCACACTGCGCTGACCAAATAATTTTATCAGGTTGACCCTTACGAGTTAAATCTGTCTGCGGAGCACATATAGAGTTAAAGTTCTTTAAGTATTTCTGATAAAACCCACACAAAGATACGAAAGATCTCACATCTTTTTTTGTTTGTGGCCTCGGTGCTCTTTGCAATTTCTCCAGGTTCTTGGGGTCAGGGGTCATGCTTCCCTGATATACTGTGTCTCCCAAGAATTCCAGCTCTTTACAACCCACACAACATTTGGTTGGTCTAGCAGTCAAATTTGCTTCTCTGAGCCTATCGAATAGCATATTCAGAGAGTTAATGTGTTCTTCGAATGTTTCAGTTGCAATAAGAATGTCATCCATGAAATTCGTTATATTAGGATTATTCAGTGGATCCAACAATTTCGCATCATCCTGGAAAACACACTCGTGGCATTTTTCAACCCAAACGGCAACATGTTGAACTCATAATGGCCTTCCGAGGTGCTAAAGGCTAAATAAGGTCGAACCTCAGGCTTTACTGGAATTTGGTAATAGCCTTTGCTAAGATCCACCTTAGAAAAATATTTTGCCTTGTTCAGCCTGGCAAACAGCTGATTTGTATCAGGTAATGGATCCACCTGACTTTCTGTGACAGCATTCAGTTTTCTGTAATCTATACACAGACGATGTTCTCCGGAGGGTTTCCTCAGCAAAACCACACTAGAGCTATAAGGAGATTCACTGTGAGAAATGATTCCTTCCTTCAACAAATAATCGATCTCCTCTTTCAAAGCTTTTTCCTTAGCGAAAGGAATAGTATAGGCTCTCATACAGATAGCTGCCATCAATGGTACCTATACCTTGTAGCGGTATGGCAGCTTGCGTACCCTGATAATCCCCAGAGCTATGCCAGTGGGAGTTTTACTCCTGGTAGGTTCAACCAAGCTGGACTGGTCTGTGTGGGTAGGGGTCAGACAAAAGCTGGTACCCTGGTCCTCCAGGTTGGGGGTTTTAGCACAGGGCTGACACCCCTGTCTGTGTAAAAAAAAACAATGAAGTTACGGAAACAATAATAAATGAACAAACTTTGCTGCGGGATGGACATTCGGAGTCTGTGGCTCGTATGACTGTCAGTGGTGAAAGCCGAAAGGAAGCCACTGACATGAAAACGGATGTCCTGACCGCAAAACAGGATACAAGAATAGGTTTTTGGAATGTCAGGACAATGTACGAGACAGGTAAACTAAGACAGGTCACGGCAGAAATGAGAAACTATAGGTTACACATTCTAGGGATAAGCGAGAGCAGATGGACAGGGGCAGGAAAAGTTAAAACAGCAACAGGAGAAACAGTACTTTACTCTGGAATAGAGGATGGACAACACAATGAAGGCGTAGCCATTATTCTACAGAAAGGAATGGAAAGGACATTACTGGAATGGAAACCCATCAACAACAGACTGATAAGATTAAGATTGAGAGGGAGATTCACCAACACTACAATAATACAATGCTACGCACCAACGAATGATAGCGATGAGGAGGTCAAGGATGAATTCTATCAACAACTGCAGAAAGAAATGGAAGACACACCTAGATATGATCTTGTTATAGTAATGGGAGACCTCAATGCGAAAGTTGGTACACACAATACATATAATGAAAGAACAATGGGGAAATGCGGCAGCGGAACAGCAAACGAAAATGGGGATAAACTAATAAGTTTCTGTAGCATTAATAACCTGGTCATTGGAGGAACACTCTTCCCACATAAAGAAATTCACAAATTAACATGGGAATCACCAAATGGTCGGGACAGAAACCAGATAGACCACATCATGGTTAACGGTAGATGGAGACATGCATTACAAGATGTGAAGGTAAGAAGAGGTGCAGATGTGGGAAGTGATCACCATTTAGTAGTAGCAAAACTGAAAGTGAAACTAAGAAGGGCTGCACCAACTGTAACTACACAGAAAAGGTTTGACATCAGCAAATTGAAGGACTCCCTTACCAGAAAAGCTTTTGCGGCCGACATAAAGAAACGATATCAATTTGCCAAAAGTCAGGAAAAGACATTGACTGATGATATAGACCAGAATTTCAACACCATTTCAACAATATACAAAGAAAGCAGCAAATCATGCTTGGGATTCCAGGAAAGGAAGAAGCAAGACTGGATAACACCAGAAACTTTAAACACCATAACACTGAGAAAGGAAATGAAAAGAAAGAAAACAGAAGCGAAGTCCCCCAGGTTAAAGCAACTATATAGCGAACAGTACAGTCAGCTGGACAAGGAAGTTAAACGCCAAACCCGAGCCAACAAAAGGAATTTCCTAGACGATCTTGCAAGACAGGCAGAGGAGGCAGCACTGAGAAATGAACAAAGCACAGTATACAAAATAACTAAATTCATCAGCGGAAAACGAGGTGCAAACAATATTACATTAGTAAGAGATAAGCAAGGTAATCTCATCACGACAGCAGAGGGACAGGAAACAAGATGGGCAGAGCACTTCAGAGAAACTCTGAACAAGGAACCACCAGAGACACAATTGAATGTTTCTGAGGCTGAAAACGATCTAGATGTGAATACAGACATTCCACGAAAAGAAGAAATCATCACAGCAATCAAAGGGTTAAAGAACGGCAAAGCTCCGGGCCATGATAACTTAAATGCAGAGCTATTTAAGACAGACCCTGAGCTAGCAGCAGAACTATTAGAACCACTATTTGCACAAGTCTGGAAAACGGGGACAACACCATCAGAGTGGAACAAAGGAATAATTGTCAAATTGCCCAAGAAGGGAGATCTTGCAGACTGCAATAATTGGAGAGGAATCACTCTTCTCTCAGTTCCCAGCAAAATACTAGGCAGGATAATTATACAGAGAATTTCAAAGGCAGTAGATCACAAACTGAGGAAAGAACAAGCAGGATTTAGAAAGAACAGGAGATGTGTAGATCATATATTCACTCTCAGGAACATTATAGAGCAGTGCTCAGAATGGCAAAGACAGCTTTACATTAATTTCGTTGATTTTGAAAAGGCTTTTGACAGCATACATAGGGACAGTTTATGGAAAATACTGAGGGCTTATGGAATTCCAAGCTGCATAGTGTCAATCATAAAAAGCCTCTATGCAAACTTTACGTGTAGTGTTGGGCAGAGCAACCTAACCTTTGAGGTGAAGACAGGAGTACGACAGGGATGCCCCTTATCAACCACTCTATTTTTAACAGTCATAGACTGGGTGATGCGCCAGACAACAGAGGGCAGTCCAAGAGGAATAAGATGGACAACATTTTCTACATTGGAAGATCTGGAATATGCAGATGACATTGCACTACTAGCACATTCACATCAACACATCCAGGAAAAAACGGATAGACTTAATAAATTTAGCCAGCAGGTGGGCTTGAACATCAATTTAAAGAAGTCTGAGGTCATGACGCTCAATGTGAGCAACCCTGAGCCCATATCAGTAAGGAATAAGCAATTGGTACAGACAGATACCTTCACATACCTAGGAAGCATAGTAACACCAGACGGCGGGGCAGGCAAAGACATCAACATCAGAATGAATAAGGCAAGAACAGCCTTCTTTAGCCTAAACAACATCTGGAAGTCCTCCCAATACAGCACAAGCACAAAATTAAGATTATATCAGAGCTGTGTGCTTTCTGTGCTTCTCTATGGTGCGGAATGCTGGAGAGTTACAGAGAAGGAAATGTCGAAATTGTCCTCTTTTCACACAACATGCCTAAGAAAAATTCACCGAATCTTTTGGCCGAATACCATCACTAACCAAGATCTGCTTACTCGTAGCAAGCAAGAGGACATGCACACCATCATAGCTGGCAGACGCTGGAACTGGGTTGGTCATGTCCTCAGAAGAGACCCCGATGCCATCACAAGAACAGCTATGCTTTGGACCCCTGAAGGAAAACGAAAAAGAGGCCGACCAAAAACAACCTGGCGGAGGACTGTGGAGGCTGAGATGCAAAGAATGAACCAGAGTTGGGGCACTGTACGAAGGATGGCCACCGACCGAGCAAAGTGGAATCAATTTGTTGTTGCCCTACAAGACGCCACTAGGCGTGATGGCCACTGACTGCTTTGACGGTCGGCGGCTAAGGATCAAAGAAGAAGAAGAAGTCATACAGATGGGTGTTGGATCTATTAGCTTCATATCATATTCTAACAGATTTGTGTGCCCCGGTTTATCCGTTAACACGTCTGTATGTTCAATCAGAACCTTTTGAACCTGCTCTCTCTGAGCTTTTGTCAGGTGCTTACTGATTTTCACCTGTACCTGTGTTTCACATGGTTTTAGTGGGTACTCGTGAGAGTCGAGTGGTTCTTTTTTCATCCCCGTTGCTATCGACAAGGTCATTAGATGTGTTTCATCCTGGATTTCTCTGTCCAGGTACTTCTTTAAGAGGTTCACATGATAAATTTTCTCTTTCCCCTTTTTGTCGATTTTATAATTAGTTCTAGACACCTTCTCTAGAACCGTATATGGACCTTGCCATCCAATTTGCAACTTGTTACTGCTGCCGGGTAGTAGAAGGAGCACCTTCTCTCCCACAGCTAATTCCCTATCTTTCGCTTTCTTATTAAAATAAGCAGCATGTTTTTTCCTGGCTTGTCTGAGATTATCATTAGCAAGTTTCCAGCCAGTTTTGAGACGAGTGGTCAGCTCGTTCACATACTGATACGATGAGGTAACAGTCTCTCCTGCCTTCTCATCTGTCCACGTCCTTAACAAGGCTTCCAATGGACCTTTTATTGGCCTCCCAAATAACAGGGTTACCTACATATTTTTCATGGCACCGGCAATTTTCATGTAGATGGCAGTGTGGTGGTGGTCACTTTTCTTCCTTTTGTCATCACATAAGAACCTTCCACTAACAATTTTTTTCCTGGGGTTGTCTCCCCTCAGGTTCAAATTCAAAGTGAGAGAACTTCGCTCTCTTTTATTTTTACCCAGTTCACGAAATTCCGACCAAGGGATTGTCGGGTGAGACTGGATTGATATCATTTTTTGTACTCGACGTATAGTGGCCATTCTAACAAATTCAATTGAAGACTGTGTGTGAAAAGGGGGTTCCCATTCCACCATGTCTACCTTAGCATAGTTATTTTTAGATCCAGGCCTAGGTTTGCCCCGTGGCGTTTCTAGGTCCTGATTATTTTCCCCACGTGTGGGTGTTCCCTCGTGCCATTGGCCGCAGGCCTCCACAAAATTCTCAATATCTTCCTTTACGCATGGCCAATAATATTTTTGGGAAACTTTTTGGCAGAATACCTATTTTCTCATGGTCCCCATCTATGCCAACATATAAACTCCTTATTACGTCTGCCCTAAACATCTTGGGAAGTACCAGTTGTCCGTGACCATTTGAACGAGTTCCGGTCTTCCTATATAAGAGTTTATTCTTCATATAGTAATCTCCCTTGCTTGGAGGTGTGTGACATTTTGGCAACTTTTTAAAACATGGCTTGAGGGATCTGTCCTCCGCCTGTGCCTTCCTCATCTCCTCTGGATGAGTATTTATAGGTTCATCCTCCTCCTTCCTTGACTGTGACCTGGTCTGCACTGTTGCCATGATCCAGGTCTCTTGGGATTCCCCAAGAAGACATATCTACACCCCAATATTAGAGGGTAGATTGGTTCATTTATCACTGCTGCTCTAATCACTCCTTCCACATAGCGAGTTTTTACACTTATTCTTGCAATGGGAAGTGTCATGGTTGCTACGTCCTTGGTTGCTCCTTGGATCTCCACTGTTTCTGTGGTGTATTGATCTGGACGCACCAGGTGAGAGCTCACGACTGAGTCATAATCTAAACCTGTATCATAAAGGCACCTAATGGTGACCCCGTTACATATAACATTGTCACGAAGTGGTTTTACTTTTATAGAGTGTGCCTGAATGAAAGCAAGACCCTAGTATGAGAAAGTCTGAGAAAATAGAATTTAGATGGAAAATGACATGCCTGTGGACAGATGAGACTATTGGCTCAAGGGCTAGACCCAGGATTTGAATCTCCCTTGCCACTTCGTGACTTTTTAGAATGGCTATAGTCTCGCCCTCCTCTGACTCCCTTGACACACAAGGAGATAAGGTGTATAAATACGACCACAAACACCACTATACAGACAACATAGAGTAAGTATAGTAAAGAGTAGAAGCTGATCCAGTGTACAGTAAATATATATATTTATTTACAAAATAAGGCATAAAAATTCAGCATACATCAAAACGTATCAGTGGCGTGCGCTGTTGCACGGCCTGAAAACAAAATAACAATTAAATTAAGAGACACTAGAGACAAAAAAAAAACCCCCAATCACATTCACTTTTTCTGTCACCCTGCTGAGGAGCAATAAAAATGGTTAGTGATTAAAACCAACTCTAATTTGGTGGGGCTGTCACTTTAGCCTCCACTCTCTACCATTAATAAGCTTTCTACTGTCTCAGTCCTGGTGACTCTTCCTCAACGAACGGCTACACAGCTTTCTACTTGTTAGGCGATATGCGCCGATAACTACACCACAAGAAATGCTAAAATAATAGACTTGGTTTTTCGAACGCAGACTCAGTGTCTATCCGTCAAATGGATACTGAACAGACCCTACTGGTCCTGTCTATTGTCTCCCTCCTTCTCTAACTCTCTCTCTCTTGGTCTCAGTGTCTCTCTAACACTCGAGGACTGATCATGCGGCGTCTCCGGTACTCTCTTCTCTCGTTTCTATCAGGACCTAGGTATGGTAACCCTGTCACCTGTTCCTGATTTTGGTGATGACGATGTTCGGATATCAAGCATGAGGGACTTGATTAACTGTAGACGCTTCTCTGCTGCTGAACAAACTTTCCCCTTTTCTCCCACTCCGGATTTAGAGGAAGACACAGCCTTGATTTCTGGCTGTATGAAATTACACCAGTCTCCGACCTCGTGTCGTTGTTGGAGACTATAATAGCGACGAGCTCGGGCTGTATGATAATTAAACCCGTTCCCACTCCTCACTGCAAAAAAAAAAAAACACCGTAGGTTAAGTTTCTTTTGCTTCTGACGATAACTCGAGTCCACTGACTACTGAGGTATGTCCGTGTGCCGTGGGTAAATTGGTATTTCCAATTTACGCTCCCCCACTGATTCGCCGGGACTCGCTGAAATTAAAAGAAACAGCGACTCATGTACACCCACTCTAAAGTCACTTATCTCTAACATATACGATACATAAAATAATTCTATCCACGTGTCACTTCATTCTCACTCCTTCTCTCCCCTTCTCTCGTTCTGCATAACAATACATAAAATAATACTATCTCACGTGGCACTAAAATCACACTCCTCCTCCCCTTCTCTCGTTCTGAAAACCGATACCTAAAATATTCCGACCCACGTGTCTCTCTATCTAAAATCTGCCAGGTAAAATAAACAAAAGCCCAGACACCGTCTGACAGGTTACATGGCCGTTACGCATGGCCGATCACGTGTTCACATATGACAAAATAGGGAAATCCTTTTACCCATTAACACAGGAGTTTCCCTGGCTTACTCCAATTTAAATTAAACCTCGCTGTAGGACTGATTTATTTCCCCAAGCCGTATAATTCACTGATAACATAAGCTCACTGCATTCCTCACATTTAAGGCTCAGAAAAATTAACGTACACACCAAGGATTTCCCAATAAAATTACATTAGAAAATATACAGGAATAAATGGGGGTTTCCCAATAGTCTACCATTAGGAGCACACGTGTCTCTCATAACTTCAAACTCTCCGATCTACTGCCAAAAAATCCTAAAAAGACTTATGCACACTTTTTACGTTTACATCGTTCTACAAAGATAATAATTAATGGCGCTACCGTTTAAACTTTAAGTTAATGTCTCCCCCGAACTTAACTTACGGGCCGAGATTTCTCAAAAACCCACTAAGTAAAACGATTTAAAAAAATAGTTACATACCTATTATCGTTTTTTTGTTCCCACAATGGAGACGATAATACGAAGTCTTGCGGCTGACACTTATTTCTACATAGAGACCGAATCCCCGTTTTCTGTCTCATTATCTGCTCGGACCAATGGCAGCTCTAGGAAAAATCAATACTAGCCCTTACGCAAATCCCGCGTTGTCCGAAAATTTGCGTCACATTACGTGATGGCCACGTGTGTCTGGCGCGTCATACAGGCGTGCCCGAAAATATCGATTTTCGTAAACAATGAAATTTACGGGAATCGCGAAAAATCAGAAGAAAGTAAAACTGGCCGAGTGAAAAATAAACCTACCGACCTAAAACGAACCCATTAAAATTACCTCCTCAAAAATACCGAACACTATATATTCACATGAGAAGAAACAAGGCAAACCCATATAATTACAAAGTGAAGAGAAATTGTGAAAACTCAAACTAGAACCACAGAATCGGGCCTGTTAAAAGACAGAATTACAGTGTAGCATCACAAACATCTTCACACACTGGGGGGTGACAAGGTTCCTGCTGTCCAGTAGGCTTCACCTTTAATCCCTGATTTCCCGTTTTCATAGCAGCGAAGGTAGAAGGTTTCTTAGTATACACTTTGGTGTCACGAGTGTTCCTCTTGCACCATTTACACCATTTATTTCCCTGAGGGAAAGTTTTTCTTTCACTGAATTTCGGGTTTCTATCGCGTTGGTCAAAACTTGGCTTATCATAATAGGCTTTACCTTTATTAAACTTGTCTTACTTACTTACTTAGTCGTTCCCCTTCTACCGTGAGGTGTAGAGGTTTGGAAGAGAGAGCGCCAGACTATCCTATCGGCTGTTTTCCTCCTGGCCTGGTTCCATTCTAGTCCTCGGTCCTTCAAAGATTGTCTAATGTTGTCCTCCCAGCGGACTCTGGGTCGTCCTCGGGGTCTGGATCCTTGGCTCTTTGTTTCCCATGCTTGTCGTGGTATCCGATCTTCTCCCATTCTGCAGACATGGCCAAACCATCTTAATTGGGACTGTTCTACTTGGGTCTGCAGGGGGTAGGATTTAAGGCCTTGACGTATCGTCTGGTTGCGTACCATGTCTCTTCTTGTTACTTCAACCACCTTCCTCAGATACCTCATTTCTGAGGTTTGGATCTGGCTTTTATGGGTTGTAGTCATTGCCCATGACTCGCATCCATATATCAAGACTGGGACATAGGTGGAGCGGTATACAGCCATCTTCGTTTTCTTACCAACCTCTCTCTTGCTGAGGAATCCTCGATTTATGGCCTGAAAAAGTCTCTCAGCTGCTGCTTTTCGAGTGGCCAACTCTTCTTTGATGCCTCCCTTTCGGTCTATAATAGCTCCGAGGTATTTAAAGTGTTCGACCTGCTCCAGGACCTGTTCTTCCAGCTTAATCTGATGTCTTCTTTCTTCTCGTGATATCACCATGGATTTTGTTTTAGAGCTGCTTATGACCATCCCTCTCTTCTCCAGCTCTTCCTTCCAGACTTGCAGGTTGGATTGGAGATGTGCCTCTGATTTAGCAATCAGGGCAACATCATCAGCAAATGCCAGCTCCGAAATATAGACCTGTCTCATCTTCCAGTACCCCACTGAATACTTTCTTGTTCTCTCCTTACATGCCTTGATGACATCGTCCATAAGGAGTATGAAGAGGTAAGGTGATAGGATATCACCTTGTCTTACACCAGTGGTGGTCCTGAACTCTTCTGACTTATGGTTTGCTGTCCTCACATAATTTATGCAAGACTTGTAGAAGCTCTGTATAGCATGAATCAGAGGTGCTGGAATATTCTTCCTTGCCAAACAGTCCCAAAGTTTGCTCCAGGGGGACCCTGTCAAACGCCTTTTCCAGATCTATGAAACAAAGATGCATCTCACTCTTATACTCAAGGGCCTTTTCACTCAGCTGTCTGAGTGTGAAGATTAGGTCTTGAGTACTTCGGTTTGCTCGGAATCCGCACTGGACCTCATCCAATTGTGGCTCAGCTAGGCGTCGGAGTCTCTGCTCTAGGATTCTAATTAAACTTGTCCCTATGTTCAAATTTAGGTTGGTTTTGGGTTTGTGGGGCTTTATTATGGTCTATAGGCTTCTTCTTTATGCCTGCCATCTCAGACTGGGCTGCCTGATATCTTTCAGCCACATTTAAGATCTCTCCCAGTCTCTCAGCACCCTGTTCCGTGAGAAATTTTCTCAAGTCTGGAGCCATGGACTCTCTTAACTGCTCAGTCATAATCATTTCCCTTAAATCTTGGGTTTTCCCCAGAGCAGTCCATTTCTCCAGGTATGTCTCCAGGCGTGCAGAGAACTGGTGATAAGTCTCCCCAGTCAGCAGTTTGGCATTTCTAAATTTTTTCCTATAAAATTCGCTATTCTTCTCATACTTAACTAGAAGCGCTTTCTTAAGAATGTCATAGTCGTCTTGGTCATCTTTGCTCAGCTTGGCGAATAACTCATAAGAGGTTCCCCTAAACCCCTAGGATACCTTCAGACTCCATCTTTCTTTCTCTAACCCATATATGGAAGCTAGTCTTTCAAAGCGGCTTAAAAATGATTCAATATCATTGTTGCGTGATAAATTCTCGCAACATCGTTTTTTACAATATCTATTTTATAACGCAAGGGCAACAACTGCTTGAAATTTATAGTCACTTTTCTCGGTAAGCATTTGTCTTCTCGCGTTGGTATCGAATGCAGTTAAGTTTTGAGCTGTGGTCATTTTGCGCTGGACTGCGCATGACTTGTCTTGCTTTTTGGTCGATCGGTTTCCGCCCACCACTAGTGGAGTGAGCGATTTGGAATGGCGAAAGAGATGCCTCGTTGAAGAGGGGATCTCCGCTATTTTTTTGTTCTGTCAGGGATGTGTAGTCCTCTTATGGATATTTCGTTTATTCGGGATAATACCTCTAGTGTATTTGCACATGTCGGGAGGCGTGATATTTCTGTGTATTTCATGAAAGCAAGGTAAATTGACTTTTTCATTAACTCTATCGATTTTGGGTCGTGAGCGATTTCGATTCATAGCCTGTCTTCGAAAGTCGTCGTCACGAGATGTTTTCCCAGCTCACATGTCGCTGTATTGTACTGCATCGGTTGATGCATGTTCCAAGGACCATTACTTGCTACTTTGTTAAATGAACTAGGTTTGGAAAACCTTTATTATCTAGAGGATATTTTTGAGGACATTATTTATACTTCGGCAGACGTGTCTGTCTTGCTGAAGTCAGGCTAAGGAGAGTGAACTGATCTCATACATCTGGTTATCTCCTGGCTGTTATAGAAAAGGATGGAGTTTTCACCTGACTATATTTACAGCACTATGAAATATAACATGCATCTGACTCATCATTGTAATGCTGTCTACCGTCTATTGCTGTATTGAATGTTGCTGTGATAATGACTGTTTGATGTGCCTACACATTTGCGTAACCATTTTGTCACTGTGGCGTCCACAATAAATAATGAAGAAAAACGTCAACGGCTGTTTCAAGACTCATTGACTTTATACGTCGTGAGTTTACTGACGTCCTATGTGGATTGCCCTGTTATTGTTGTATGAACATTGTTTTGACTGAACACATCTACACACTACACAAAACCAGACATGCGGATACCATCCATCATCATATGGCATCACGCATCATTTGGTGGCCATAAGCTGGTTTGATTCTGGTACTAGCAAACACGGGGTCCCTTACCCACTTCATTTTCAACAAGAATTCATCAGCATCCTTCAAGAAATTAACATTCTTCAATACAGTCAACATCTTCAAAATTTTCAAAGTACTCGGCGTTGCCCGGTAAAAGTCAAAATTTCAACTTTTTGACGGAAACAAGAATTTGACAGTACCCGGCGTTGTTACATGTTGCCGGATAACTCGGACTGCTGTTATCTTTTACGCAAGTCAAGCAAGTTGCTGCTGTCAAGGTTCCAGTGCTGTCGTTTTTTGAGAAGGTCAAGTGCCGGTTGAAACGGGTTGTTTTCTGAAGAAGGCCAAGTACCGATTTCCATCAACTTACTTTTGGATTAGAAGGTCAAGTGCCGAAACAACTCAACACACAGTATTTCAGAAGCTCTTGTACCATCGTGTTAGCAGTGGAAGCAGTTCAGATGTGCCATCATCGTTGGAGCTTCGCTCTTTAGGACGTTGATTGACATCCGTTTTTCTGCTGTTCTACGATTGGAAGCCTATAAGTTAAGTGGCCTGTTTGTATGTAAACTGTGCCCTTATACTTCTGCTGAGTCTTCTGTGTATCATCTCATTCTATATGTTATATGTTTATATGTTATTTGTATATTTATATGTTTATATTTCAGCGGGTTCTCGGTTGGGTGGTGTCTCCGTTAGATTATGCCACGTCATAGAGGTCGTCTATTGTGAGGGTTTTCTGTAGGGTTTGCAAATTTCCGATACTGGAATTTGCTAAGCGACTTCTGTTGCTATTTATGTTAGCTGTGATGACATGTTTTAATATTGTTTTCGTTATTATTTCGCATTCTTTAGTTTTGTTTTGATTTGTTTGTATTTGTTAGCCTACTCTTGTCTATAATTTAGTTTCATACAACATTTTTGTTTATACACTGTGGTGTCATGTATTTTGTTTAATTCTATCGCAGATATCGTCACATTTTTTGTGATATTTCATTAATTTCTGCTTTATTTTTAGTTGATTTCTGCGAACGTTTTTGTATTGTTGCTGATCTTTGTTATTGTTTACATTGTTATTGTTTACATTGTTTGTATTGTTTACATTTTCAATGTTTACATTCTGCATGTGTTTACATAGTCATTGTTTACAGTTATAGTAATTAGTTAATGGGCTATGCTAATGCACTGTTTCTACTACACTGATGATAAATGAATGATGAATAGTGTCGTGCACTATTGAATGAGAAGTGCACTTATGATCAAGAATTGAGTGCTGATATTTCATATACAAGTTCTTTGATTGGAGACTTGTTTCCCACAGAGACTGGGATAATATAAGGTGATGTGAATATACAAGTGCTTAATTAAGACTTGTTACACTTAGGTTTGAAATAAATTAGTTAATTATTTCAGGTTTTGGACTCATATGTTAGACAACATGTCTACATTTGAGCACTTTATTGTGCAGGGTAAATTGCTTGGGAAGACTGGTGATAAGTTAGAAGAATTTGCAACTGCTCGATATGATAAAGCAATGGAAGCTGAACAAAAGAAACTGCATATGGAAGCTGAACAAAAGAAACTGCAGATGCAGGTGGATGAAAAGAGATTCCAAATGGAAATGGAAAAACAAAAAAGGGAATCAGAAGCTGAGGAGAGAAAACTCCAGCTACAGCTAGAGGCTGAGAATAAAAGACTTGAAAAAGAAGCTGAGAATAAAAGACTTGAAAAAGAAGCTGAAAATAAAAGACTTGAAAAAGAAGCTGAAAATAAAAGACTTGAAAAAGAAGCTGAAAATGAAAGACTTCAAATGCAGGCTCAAGCTGAAGAAAGGAAGTTACAAAGAGAGTCTGATGAGAGGAAAGCAAAAATGGAACATGAAGAAAAACTCTTAGCTTTAGAGTTGGAGAAATTGAAATTGACGAGCATGAGTAATGGTAATGATTCAAACAAGGGTTCATCTTCTGGTAAGGCTAATAATGATACTTTTAAGATTAAGTTACCAACATTTAGTCCTTCCAGTGATGACATAATGTTCTATCTGGACAGATTTGAACAAGCATGTACAGCTCATAACATAGACAAAGCAAAATATGTTTATCAGTTATCAGGGATACTGACAGGTAAAGCTCTAAGTATATTAAATATGGTGGATGAACCTGACAAGAACAATTATGAGGTTGTCAGGGCCGCTTTGTTAAAGAAATATCAGCTTAACGAAGACGGCTATCGTCTACAATTTAAAAACATGTTACCTGAAAATGGAGTTGAATTCTCCGAGTTTATTGCAAGAATACGCATTACTTTCTCACGATGGGTTGAACTATCTAAGACGGAAAAAACTTATGAAGGACTTATGGACTTAATACTTAGAGACAAAGTCATGTCGTCTGTCAATGAGTCTTTCCTTGCTTTCCTTCATGAACGTAAACCTAAAACAATAAAAGAAATGGAAGATTTCTGTTGCCAATACGTAACTGCGCACCCACACATAACCATGGGTAACTCTAAGGTGAAAGAAGGTTTACCAGTTGCTTCGGCAGCTCCGTATGGTCAAAACTTTGCTCGTAGATTCCAACAAAATTTTGATAGAAAGAGTAGCGGTAATTTCTGTCAAAATCATGGAAACCAATTTCATGGTGATTCTTCTTCGAAGAATTGGAGACAACCTGATAGTGGTCGTTACTATCACCCTAATAATTATAAGCATTTCAAAAGAGGATATGGTAATAGAGGTTATTCCTGCCGAAGACCTCAGAACCAAACAAATAGATGTTCGCATCAATGTGAACATGATAGTAATCGTGGAAACTGGAATTCGAACCAGGATAACAATTACAATAGAGACAATAATAACTGCAGAGATAATAATAACTCTGATAACTTCAGAGGTAATAATAGTCGGGGTAGATCTCAACACAAAAAAAAGAGATATCAGCAGGCTAATGCTGTACAACAGGAAACTGAGGGAGCCTGTAATCATGTTGTTGATAGTAAAAACTTTGACGCTGTCACTGGTTCTGCTTTTGACTTTGAGAGAGCAAACAAATGCCCCCAATGCAGTACTTTATTCGAACCGGGTACCATAACTACTTTGAGTTGTGGTCACCCACTTCCCGCTCTTCCTGCTGCTGTTGCGCATGACGGGAGGGGTTCTTTAATTCTACATAAGGGTCTTGTTAATGATACTCCGGTCTCACTACTTTTCGATTCCGGATGCACCACTATTGGTGTTAGACAATCGCTTGTAGATCCATCTTGTGCTACAGGAAGGGTTATTAAATGTGTCACATTTGGCGGCACTCTAGAAAAATATCCTACTGCTGTAATTCGCATTGCCACTCCTTTCTTTACTGGAGATGTGCATGCTTGTCTCTTACCTAATCCTATTGCGGACCTTATTATTGGTCGTATTCACGGAGTTAGGGAGTGTACCCCACAGCAGATTGCTGCTTGGGAAGATAATAACATGCAAGCTACAAATGCAGTAGTTACAAGAGCACAAGCTCTACAAACACCCGAAACTTCACTGAATAGTGATAATGAAGTTGATAGCCAAGATAGTCACTTAGTAATCACTCGTGACTCTTTCATAAAATTGCAAGAAGAAGATCCTTCTTTAAAAAAATTCTTCGTTCTTGCGAAGAAAGGTGATCCGAATCAGGATACAAATAGAAAATCTTGGATTGCAATGAGAAACGGCGTACTTGTACGTATGGTACAAGATTCGACTACGTCGGCACATTCGCAAATTCTTGTTCCCAAGAGCATGAGAGTGCAAATATTACAACATGCTCATGACTCGCAATGTGCTGGACATATGGGTTTTGCCCGTACGAAGTCGAGAGTCCTTGCGGCTTTCTTTTGGCCTTTTGTCAATAAGGACATTCGTATTTACTGCCGATCATGCAAGGTATGTCAGGAGGTCAAATCTAGAGGACCACGACATGCTGCGCCTATCCAGGCTGCTGACATTCCTATTCGGCCGTTTCAGAAAATGGCCATAGATATTATTGGCCCTTTTAAGGTCAAGTCGGCCAGAGGACATCAGTTTATCCTTACATGTGTCGATATGTGCACACGTTGGCCAGAGGCTATTCCTCTTAAGAGCATATCTACTACAGATATCGCAGATGCTCTTTGGTTGATATTTTCTCGCTTGGGGTTCCCCAGAGAAATATTGTCAGACCATGGCACTCAACTCATATCTGACACTATGTCACAGGTAATGTCTACCTTACATATTGAACGATCTCTCAGTAGTATCTACCATCCTATGTCTAATGGGTTAGTTGAGCGTCTGAATAGAACGCTCAAGACTTTGCTTGGTAAGATAACTGAAGATCATCCTCAAGATTGGGACAGGGTTTTACCCGCGGCTCTCTTTGCCTATAGAGAAGTCCCTAATGAACACACAGGATTTTCTCCCTTCGAACTTGTCTTTGGCGCGCGTCCACGCGGCCCTATGTCTTTATTACACGATCTCATCACTGCCGATGATATTAGCGATGAAACTCAATCCTCATATGAGTATGTCATTGCTCTTAGACAAAAGATCATTGAGGCATGTAAGCTAGCAACTGCTTCATCAGAAATTGCTAAAGAGAAGGCAAGGCAGTTTGCTAACAAGAATAGATGTCTACGACAACTTTGTCCAGGTGACAAAGCATTCGTCCTACTCCCCAGTAGGGAAAATAGACTTCTTATTGCATGGAAAGGTCCGTATGCAATAGTCTCTCGGATTTCCGATGTTGACTATGTGGTCGATATTGATGGAAAGCATAAAACTTTCCACATAAACATGCTTTCGGAATTTCACGAACGTCCGGACTATTTGCTGCCTATTTTCCAGGCAACGGATGATGCTCCTGCACCTCACGGTCATTATTCATCCCTGTCTGTCATTCAGGATGAGGAAGCTACCTTCTCTGATGTCAACCTTCCCCTTCCAGTGGTTCCATTACATTCCACGGAATCTTGGAAAAACGTTTCTGTTTCTCCTAATCTTTCTGGTGACGAACATCGACAAGTCTCGTCGATGTTACAAACATTTCAGGATGTTCTCACTGACATTCCTGGACACACAGATGTCATAGAACATGACATAATTCTTACCGACAATAATCCAATTAGGGTTAGGCCGTATCCTATTCCTATACACTTTCAGTCGCAAGTGGAAAAGGAATTGGATGAAATGATTCAATTAAATATAATTGAACCATCGACTTCACCATATTCTTCTTCCATGGTTATTGTCCGGAAGAAGGATAAGAACATACGAATTTGCGTTGATTATCGCAAATTGAATCAGGTCACAAAGTTCGACGCTGAACCGATGCCTTTGTTAGAAGATCTACTGATTAGACTTTCTAATTCTAGATTCTTCACTAAACTTGACTTGTCTAAAGGTTATTGGCAAGTGCCTTTAGCAGAGCATGCCAAACCTCTTACTGCTTTTTCTACACCTAGGGGTCTATTTCAATGGAATGTTATGCCTTTTGGTCTCATGAACGCCCCTGCCACTTTCGTTCGCATGATGCGTCGAATTCTGTCACATCGTTCGGATGTCATCGCATACTTAGATGACATCTGTCTCTTCAGTGATACCTGGGAAGATCACTATTTAGGGTTATATGACTTACTGTCCACTCTACGTGAGAATAATTTGACAGCAAAACCTTCTAAAGCTTTTGTTGGTTTTGGTGAAATCTCTTTCCTGGGTCATCGTGTTGGTCATGGTCTCTTGAAGACAGAAGACCACAATACTTCCAAAATACTGAACATCTCTGTTCCTAAAACGAAGAAACAAGTTAGGAGTCTCTTAGGTTTAATTCAATTTTATGGGAGATTTATTCCAAATTTATCTTCGATCATGGCACCTCTCTCAACATTGTTGAAGAAAGGTTCGCCTAATCTGGTCCGTTGGTCTGAAGAATGCCAATCTTCACTAGACCAAATCAAGAATATATTTTCTTCTCCTCCCATCTTAAGATTACCTACTCTTGATAGGACTTTTGTTCTTCGGAGTGATGCTTCATCCACTGGGATTGGAGCAGCACTGATGCAAGAATATGCAAATACTCTGCATCCTGTTATGTACATTTCTAGAAAACTAAATGCGGCAGAGAGGAACTACTCGGTTTTAGACCGTGAGTTGTTAGCGATGGTTTGGTCAATTCTAAAGCTACAAAGATTCCTCCTGGGCGCACATTTCATTCTAGAGACTGATCAGAAAGCTCTTACAGCTATTCAGACTAAGAATTTGAAGAGTTCGAGATCCACTCGATATGCTATAGCTCTTCAACCTTTTCACTTCACGGTACGAGCTATCCGTGGTGCGGATAATGTGATGGCTGACATTTTGTCTAGATGCCCACATGACTCCAACTAATACTTCTGTCCTATATTTCCATATATTACAGAGTCATAACACACCTATATTTCTACAATAGATTAGCACATCTGTACTTACTTTATATGTACACACTATCGTGCTTTGTTGTCATCTTCTTCTGTTCGTTTTTTAAGATGATAGAGGAGGACTGAGTAGTTAATATAAGGGCCGTTAGTTTACTAAACAGCCACAATTATTAATAATGTATTGTACCTTATGAAGCATATTAGTTATTAATTAGCATTATATTGCTTGTACTTTCTCAGAATGTCATTGTTGAGCTGAGGACTTACCTTACTAGTTTCAAGCATGACGAGTTCTAGATTGTGTACTTACCCTCGGAATACCAGAGCATATATCCTGGATCGTCATGTAGTTTAACTTTACTATGTACTTATGTCATTACATGTCAAAGAATGTACTATTTAAATTTTCCTATCAGATTTGTACATCCATTTTTAAAGACAATATTAGAGTATGCTGTTTAATGATGATTATGGTAACTTGCATACGTATATTGTGTTTACATGCTAACGTGATGTGTGTTGGTGACACCTCCCCGATGTGAATATTTTTTGAGACATATTTATTTTTCTGTTGAGGTATATCCTCACCAGACACTCTATAATTAGCCTCATGTTAGGCAATTTAATTAATTATCAGCGCATAATTCGTGCGTTTTGAGCCGCTTATCGCATGCTCTTTGATATTTAAAAAAAAAATATGTTCCACATTTTTTTTTTATCGGGAGGAGGTGGTGATATGTTGCGTGATAAATTCTCGCAACATCGTTTTTTACAATATCTATTCTCTCCACATGTAAGCCTACCTTGCCGTGGTTGGAGAGCTTGAGCGCCTCAATGATCCCGGGAGCTATGCCGGCGGGAGTTTTACTCCTGGCAGGGTCACCCAAGCCGGACAGGTCCTGGGTGAGGGGCCAGACTAAATGGGCTGAGGAGTGGGTGGAACCCTATAGGTGTAGATGCAGAACCCACCGGCGAGTGGTACATGCTCTGGTCTGCACCAATCCACCCCCACTTCATGGGTTAAATGCTTTCTTGCCTCATTCTTCACTGTTTGTCGTCTATCACGCCCATGGCGACCGTTGCCTCAATTGGCTGTGTGTGGTGTACCCGGAAACGGGGCCTCCCAGTACTGAGGCAAAGTTAAGTCCCCGATGTCACTTATCGGTGCAGAATTGAGAGAGATGGCTGAGCATCACAATCCCTCCTGTGTTGCAGCATGATGAGAACCCAGCATTGCACACTGAGCTTGGGGGGATCACTTGGGCACCAGACTTAATACTGGCTCTTGACTGGATGGCCGCATGCAGGAGATTTCTACAATGGAGGGTTGGCAGGTGGTGGGTATCGGGAAGTGGCTCTGTGCAGGACGTGAGGATTCCTTGGGAGAGCCCAGAACCAGAGCACAGCATTGTGCAAGCTCTGCATAGTTGGAGAGCCCCCTGGATGACGGGGAATGCACAGTGTGCTACCCCACCTATCCCCAACTGCTAACTTAGAACCAGAAGTGGGGTCCTCTGTATGCGTGCCAGGCCAGGATAAAATGCCTGGGAAAGAGACTGGAGCTCAGAACTCCCTAACTCAAAGTTGCAGGATGGCAGAAAAGCCACGGGAAAGACAGGGCTATTTTGAAGATAACGCAACCATATTTTCACCATACGAGCTCGGACGCCGCCTCGGTAAACAAGGTCCGCGCAGAGCAGTGACACCCCCAGGCTGCTTGCGAATAGTCTACTACTGGGAACATAAACAGATTAGGGATGAGCCCACTCTCCCGTTGAACAGGTGCTAAAGTCGTAGATACTGGGCCAGAAGGCGCACCGGAAACCACAGTATCATGCAACTCGCTTTTTTTTTTCTATGGAGAGTACACCGTCAAATAAATCTCGTACTGGTGCTCGCCCTGTGGAGCTCCACCAGGCAGGTGCAGTGCCGGGCTCTGAGCCTCGACAGAGCCCACCCTCAGCTACTGGAGGACCCTCTAGACCGTCTTGTGGAGTCAGCAGACGGCGGAGGAGAACTACTGACCAAAACAAAACAGAAAAAGAGAAACCCAGAGTGCCACTTGTCATGATGCACTGGAATGCAGAGGGAGTGAACAGCAAGCAGGCTGGATACAGCAAAAAGACAGAGCTGGAAAACATCTTGTATGAGAAGCAAGTCAGTGTTTGCTGTATCCAAGAGACTCACTTGAAAGCAGATCAAACCTTTAAAATAAGGGGATATCAATGCTTCAGATCCGACAGAAAAGATAGACGAAAAGGAGGAGTACTTACTCTTGTAAGGAATAACATTCCTGCACACGAAAGGAAAACCTTCATGGATGGAGCAGAATATCAGCTGTTGCAGATAAAGGTAGACAAGATGGAAATAGAACTCCTGAACTATTACTGTCCGAACAACAAACCCCTGAGTCTCAGCTCTATACAGGTACCAGCCACCAACTTTATAGCAGTTGGAGACTTTAATAGCCACTCCCAGAGCTGGGGCTATAACCATCTGGATCACAGAGGTGAAGAGGTTGAAACTTGGCAAGATGATCACTCCCTAATCCTAGTCAATAATGCCACAGATACTCCTACCTTCTACTCCAGAGGATGGCACACAACTTCAACACCAGATCTTGCCTTCTCCACACCAGATATAGCTGGATCTATTAGTAGAGAAGTAGGAGACCAACTAGGGGGAAGCGACCATCGCCCAATCTTTCTTACTGTCCAGAGTGCAACTCTCAGTACAGGCCCAGCCATTACAAGATGGAACTACAAAAAAGCCAACTGGGGTTTATTCAGGCATCAGGTGAACACGCTGCTGTCTACCCTCAAGGTACAGAACAGAGACATTAATGAAGTGGGAAAAGACTTCAACAGATGCATACTACAAGCTGCAAAAGAAACCATTCCCAAAGGATGCCGGCGTAACTACATACCATACTGGTCCAGCACACTCCAAGAACGTCAGGAAGCTATGGACAAGGCTAGAAAGGACGCAGAGTCTCAGCCTTCACTTGAAACTCACAACAAATGGAAAAAGGCTGTAGCAGAGTTTCAGAGAACAAAGCTAGAAGAAAAACGGAAAAGCTGGAGAACTAAAACGGCATCGCTGAACCTTGAGAAAGACGGCAGGAAACTTTGGAGATTAGTCAAGTCTCTAAATGAAGAGCGTTCCTCACCAAGGCAGACTATCACATTGGATGAAGGTGGCAAACTTTTCAGAGGAAAACAAGCTGCAGACTTGTTTGCTAGAAGATACAGTTCAGAAAGCAACTTACCCATTAACATAGACCATCAGAGAGAGATAAGAAAAGAAATACTGGCAACCATGGGACAGACAGATACTCCTGCCCCAATGAGGGAACCCATCACACTAGGAGAACTACAGAAGGCTATTTCCAAGCTTAAGTTTCAAAAGTCACCCGGCCCAGACAAAATCAGCAACGAAATGCTAGTAAATCTGAGCTCAGCAGCAAAGACAAAACTGCTTG
This sequence comes from Oreohelix idahoensis, assembly GCA_024509875.1. Classification (NCBI taxonomy): domain Eukaryota; kingdom Metazoa; phylum Mollusca; class Gastropoda; order Stylommatophora; family Oreohelicidae; genus Oreohelix; species Oreohelix idahoensis. The sequence goes on along the minus strand of JAMPIV010014956.1, from coordinate 342,024 downwards.
AGATATTCAACCACAGCTGGTTGAAAGGAACGGTACCCCAAGTATGGAGAGAAGCCATCACAATACCCATACTAAAGAAAGGGAAATGTAAGACCGAGGCTGCAAGTTACCGGCCAATCAGTCTCACAAGCTGTGTTGGGAAGACTATGGAGCGAATAGTCAACCACAGATTGAAATGGTATTTAGAGTCTGAGCAGATCCTGGTGCCGGAACAAGCTGGATTTAGAGAATGCTACAGTATAGAAGACCAAGTTACTTACTTGTCTCAAGCAATAGAAGATGCCTTCCAGGAGAAGAAAAAGGTCCTAACGATCTGGGTCGACTTCAAGCAGGCCTTTGACAAGGTGTGGAAAGATGGCCTCATTGCAAAACTTAGGAGAAGTGGAATCCAAGGCAACATGATGAAATGGATCCAGTCATACTTGCATAACAGGAGAACTAGAGTCACTCTTGACGGTCTGCAGAGCAGAAAAGTGTTGCTCCATCAGGGGGTACCTCAAGGAGGAGTAATTTCCCCAACACTCTTCCTTGTTTACATCAATGACCTGGTGAAAGATCTCCCTGCAGGAGTTAAAGCTGCCTTATATGCAGATGACCTAGTACTCTGGTGCGCTGATGAAAATGTCACCACAGCAAATTATAGAATGCAGCGGGCAGCAGACATGCTAGTGTCATGGGCAGAGAAATGGCTTATCACAATAAACACAGACAAAACCTCCACAACACTGTTCTCCCTCGCCCCCAAGGACAAATCAGCTAACATACACCTAGGGACAACCGTGATCAAGGAAGAAAGCTACCCCACCTATCTTGGGGTGACATTTGACCAAAGGCTTACATGGAATAAGCATATTGAAAATGCAGAAGGAAAGGCCCGAAGACGACTAGGCATACTCAGAAAATTAGCAGGTACCAACTGGGGAGCAAATGAACGAAATCTAAAGAAGATTTATAATGGAGTAATAAGACCACACTTAGAGTTTAGCTCAGCAGCATGGTCATCAGCTGCTAACTCACATCTGCAGTCTTTGGACAAGGTGCAAAATCAAGCTCTCAGGCTCATTACAGGAGCCATGAAAACTACACCAATAACAGAGATGCAGAAGGTTGCTGGATTACAGACATTGTCCCATAGAAGAGACACAAAAACCATGATCCAGATGGAAAAGTACAACAGTATGCCAATGCACCCAATGAAGGCAAGACTAGATGATCTGGCATTGGGACGTCTAAAGCGTAGCAGCTTTGTGCATCGGGGGAAAAGACTTATAAGACAGCATCAAGAAGACCTATCCATGAAGACAACACCACTGAAGCCCACCCTATACCCTGTACCATGGGAGCAGGCCAGCAGTGCCCTCCAAATTAATACATCAGTCAGTGGTCTCACAAGTGGATGTGAGTATAATGATCTGCAAAAACGAACTGCTACATTGAGTATGATCCAAGAAAGCTATCCCGATCAATCATGGATACATGCCTATACAGATGGATCAGCAACTAATGCTGTTAGGAATGGAGGTGCCGGTATCTTTATCTCATATCCTGACAACCACTATGAGACTAGGCACATTCCCACTGGTAAATTCTGTTCCAACTATACAGCTGAGGTTCAAGCTCTAGAGCAAGCTGCAAATATGATTTATAACACCAACTCTGACTGCCACCAGGTAGTCATCCTCACAGATGCACTGTCTGTCCTGCAAGCTCTCAAGGGTGGTAAACTCCCGCATCTGAGAAATGAACTAAACAAGGTAGCTGCCAAAAAGAGAACCATACTTCAGTGGGTACCATCTCATTGTGGTGTACCCGGAAATGAAAAGGCAGATAAACTTGCAAAAAAGGGAGGAGAATGTGAACAAGAAGATAATGAAGTCACATACTTTGAGAAAAAGAGAGCTATCCAGACTATCAGAAGAGAACAGAACCAACCCAAAGACGACTATCACACTCTCGACCGGCAGGGACAGATAACTATTTTTCGACTCAGGACAGGGCATAACAAACTGAATAAACACATGCACAAGCTACGATTGTCTGCTTCACCACTGTGCACATGTGGATTAAACGAACAAACTGCTGAGCATGTTCTACAGGACTGTCCTCTGTATGACCAGTTAAGAAAGATATACTGGCCCAATGACTCAACACTAAACTCAAAGCTATATGGAGTTAAAGAGGAACTTCAAACAACAGTCGAATTCATCATGAGAACTCGTCTGACGGTGTAATCATCAAAGGTGCGATCGCAAGAAGAAGACAATATCTATTTTATAACGCAAGGGCAACAACTGCTTGAAATTTATAGTCACTTTTCTCGGTAAGCATTTGTCTTCTCGCGTTGGTATCGAATGCAGTTAAGTTTTGAGCTGTGGTCATTTTGCGCTGGACTGCGCATGACTTGTCTTGCTTTTTGGTCGATCGGTTTCCGCCCACCACTAGTGGAGTGAGCGATTTGGAATGGCGAAAGAGATGCCTCGTTGAAGAGGGGATCTCCGCTATTTTTTTGTTCTGTCAGGGATGTGTAGTCCTCTTATGGATATTTCGTTTATTCGGGATAATACCTCTAGTGTATTTGCACATGTCGGGAGGCGTGATATTTCTGTGTATTTCATGAAAGCAAGGTAAATTGACTTTTTCATTAACTCTATCGATTTTGGGTCGTGAGCGATTTCGATTCATAGCCTGTCTTCGAAAGTCGTCGTCACGAGATGTTTCCCAGCTCACATGTCGCTGCATTGTACTGCATCGGTTGATGCATGTACCAAGGACCAGTACTTGCTACTTTGTTAAATGAACTAGGTTTGGAAAACCTTTATTATCTAGAGGATATTTTTGAGGACATTATTTATACTTCGTCAGACGTGTCTGTCTTGCTGAAGTCAGACTAAGGAGAGTGAACTGATCTCATACATCTGGTTATCTCCTGGCTGTTATAGAAAAGGATGGAGTTTTCCACCTGACTACATTTACAGCACTATGAAATATAACATGCATCTGACTCATCATTGTAATGCTGTCTACCGTCTATTGCTGTATTGAATGTTGCTGTGATAATGACTGTTTGATGTGCCTACACATTTGCGTAACCATTTTGTCACTGTGGCGTCCACAATAAATAATGAAGAAAAACGTCAACGGCTGTTTCAAGACTCATTGACTTTGTACGTCGTGAGTTTACTGACGTCCTAGGTGGACTGCCCTGTTATTGTTGTATGAACATTGTTTTGACTGAACACATCTACACACTACACAAAACCAGACATGCGGATACCATCCATCATCATATGGCATCACGCATCAATCATCTTTCTCCACAAATGGGTCTAAATGAAACCCCATGGCTGAGGTTGAGGCCCCCTGGCTTGCAGCAGAGTCGGAGATGGATGGGCTATCTCCATTTTCAGGAGCATGGCCTTGCAACTCTAACTCCCTTAGTCGTAGCTCATGTTCCCTTTGGAGTCTTTTATCTTCAGCCTCCCGTTCTGCAGCCAATCTCTTGTCTTCCCTTTCAGCCTCAAGTTTCTTCTCCTCTAACTGCAGCCTCTTGATCTCAGCCTCTAATTTCTTAGTCTCCCTAGCATCTTCTAATTTTAATCTTTTCTCTTCTTTATCAGCCTCTAACTTAATAAATTTATCACATTCAGCTGTTACATAAGCAACTAGACCTTGACCGTCCATCCCCCTTTCCTTTGCAGCCTGCACAGCAGCAGATCTGAATTTGGCCAAGTCTGCCATCTTATTGTTAATACTATCCAATGTTATCAAACTAACTTAAAATATTTAACCAATCTCTAACTAAACACAATACAATGGGCCATGATACCTCAAACCAACTCTCCAATTAATCTTTAATTTCCTACTTTTAAAATCCCGGAACGAGAGACCCAATCTATGTCGTGGATTTTGATGTTAATTGGTAAAATGTGAATTTTGTGCAGATGTGAGGTCAAGCTGTGAAGGCCCCTGAGTCTAATAGATATAGGGTTTGTGTTTTCAGTGAACCTTTCTGCTACAACCTCAACCTGCGACGTATTTTATCCTAAGTATGATAATAGTGTATGTCTGTTATCTGGCTAGTGTCTAGGGTAATGTGAAATGTGCTGTAATAAAATGACAACAAATACACATAAGAACTCTATGAAAAGTAATTAACAACACCCAGAGTTAAGTTTAAAATGTGAAATCTTTTTTTTTTTTACAATTTATTGTTCCAGTATCACAATTTTGTGTATACTGGCATATTGAAACTCAAAATGATAATTCAAAGTATTTACATAAATTTGATTCAATTTATAACTGAGTATATTATTTTTCACAACTTTAATTAAATATGTCAATCTGGAACAGTGTCAATTTACTCTTGCTCCTATGAATGGGTAATGATTGAAAGAACGTCTGTCTTCATCATAATCTGAATGATCTAATACACATTTAGGAAATGAGAGTAGTTGAGTTTGATATATCAAGTGCCCGGAGACGATTTCTTAACTTAGTATCCTCTGGTATGCAGGATGAATTATGTTCACATCACCAGCTTCCACTGCCAAGTCAGGATTCTGCTCTTGAAATATAACAAGGAGGCACACAGTCGATACTGCCTCAAGTCTTTAGATGCAGAAATATATACAGGTATAGGTTTACCTGGGCTCACTTTGAGTCATAGATGAAACCCTGGAACGATATAAATGCGTCCTACTCAACCTCTGATATACTCTCTCTTTCCCTAACTAATAAACATTTTCAATCATATTCAGACTCAGCATGGTAACTAAACAATTAGTTAGCGTTCTTAATTGGTTTGTTACCCCATTCATAGTCAAATAAACTACAAATTATGGTTTGACACTTTCCTTGACAAAGGAAACAATTTAAGTTAATAATATCAAGTCATGTACAATCACCGTGACTTGCTGAAGACGACGGCCAGTGGTTTTCCTGGTCTTGTGTCATTATACTGTACAACAATTTCCCCATTAATATTTAATTTTACTTTCTCCCAAAGTGTCAGAAAGCCTGACTGGCTTTTCAACAACATGTTAATATATTTCCTAACAACTCTGTGAAACAACACAAAGTTTGATGTTGACTTCCCTCTAGATACACTTCTACCCACATAATTTTCATACATATTCAATAATACATACATAATAATAATAATAATGATGATATAAATGTTTTTTTTCTTACCGCATCAGAGAAATATTAACACTAATAAGTTTGATTTGCGATAAATATGGTCAAATCCAGATCGCTTGCTGGTGCAGATCAGCAAAACAAGATCGTACTAATATCTTGTCTTCACACAACTTTAGTGTAATACAAATTTTTTTCAAGTGGCGACTTGCACTACCTTCAAACCAGTTTTATTCCCCCGTTAGTATATTAGACTCCAGCCAATCAGGGACTGTTAGGCTTCTAGCGTCCTTTTTTTCAAAACTGAACTCAATTTTCAAATCTTGGACTACCCTACTCTTTCCCAATAGCTGTCAAGCTGAGAAAGATGTGGTCTGTTAGTCCATCTGTCTTCTGTCAATATCTCCTTTATTTATTGAGTGGTTCAAATTCTGATAAATAATTATTGATCCCGTTGCTGTCTGTCACACAGTGCTTATATTTTTATACGTTTATTTATTATATTTACTATTATCGTTTTTCTTCTTCAATTCTTCAAATAACATATTTTCCGATCTACGGTAAGATACATTTACACTTTACTCTTCTATTACCCAATGAATGTCACTGTATTCGTCCCTGTCTTTTATTTTAGCATATAAGAAAATTATCTAAGTTTTTCTTCTATCTAACCTTCTATGCCCCGCTTGGGTGCCAATTTCAAATTATGTAAACAACAAAATCGAGACACTACCAACTATGCTCCTTTTCTCACCCTCTCGTACTATATTTTCAAAAAATTTCCACGTTAAATCGTAATTTTTTCTTTAACTGTCGTTCTCATTCAGAACGAAACAGCGCTTTTGTAGTACGTCACACAATTCGACAACGCGTTGGCCGTAGGTTACATTATATACTGAAGCACATTAAAAACGCACCACCTGTATAATCCAGGAACAGAGTGTGAAATGTAAATATAAGTGTGTACAAGTTTACATATTTGGAATCTTTATTCATTTTCCTAGGAATCCATGCTGGTCATTAATTTGTACATTTGATTGTTATGAAATTCATTGCATTCTGTGCAGGCAAGGGAGAAAACCAAAAATACAAAAAAAAAAATGCACGTGCGTTATCCTGCTGGAGAAGCTGCAAGTCTGGATAAATTGTGAACGCAGGAGCAACCAGTGCATCCAGAACCTCATCTCGATATGTCACAGCATTAACATTTCCACGGAAGACGTGAAGAGGCAAGCGATGGTGAAAACTGAATCCTCCCCAAATGTGAATACTGCCACCTCGAAATCGGTTGACACAGCAATCTGCAAAGCGCTCTTCACACCGTCGCTAAATCCGCATACGTCCATCTGCAAAAGATATGTTGAATCTGTTCTCGTCTGTGAATAGGACAGCATTGCACTGCAGTCTAGTCCATCTGATATGTTGCTCTGCCCATTGCAGGCGCTGCTAACGATGTCTGTGAGTCATGTTTGGCCCAACATAAGGTCGTCTTGCAGTAAGGCCTGTATCTCTGAGTCGTCGTATGACTGTCATTCGAGAGACTTGCCCATGTCTACCCACTATTGCTCTTGCTGTTTGACTTGCCGGGAGAGTCAATTCCTTAGGTGACTCAGCACAATATGACGATCTTGCGCAGGGGTAGTAACTCGTGGTTGGCCACTCCGAAGTCTATCCCGGGCCCTGCCAGTGGTTCCGTAACGTTCATTGAGACGTACAATAGTGCTGTGGTGGCAATTCATCCTTCTGGCAATGGCCCGCGAGCTCATTCCGGTCTCCAACATACCAATGGCTCGTTGGCGGTCGTTTTCAGATAGTCGTGGCATTTCAAGCACATGTACTGGGTGTTTTGTCTCAACGGCCTTTTTATACCGAGTATACTGCCACAACGCGTACACATTTTTAGGGTCATAGCTGTTGAGAATCGTGTTGCACGTGTAACTTTCATCGTTGTCATGTAGTCTGTACACACACCCATGGGTTGAATCTTGCACTTTCCATTCCAGCAGCCATTCGCTCTCTACCTCATGGCAAACACGGGGAAAATCCATTCCCACACTTTTTTGTACCAGCTTCTCGGCATCAGTATATATAATAGTGGTGCGTTTTTAATGTGCTTCAGTATAGTTACTTTTTAGCCCGAAATACACTGGTGTGTGTGTTTATATATTCTGGCGTGTCCAACAGCGTGGATATAGGCATAGAACTGCGTGTCGAGCGAAGAGGGGTTTTGCAAGGCGGCTTAATATTTGCGTTAATTCTTACTGCAGTTTCGTTCTACACTTCTGGAAAATGTCCGAATTGCTACTATTAGTGGCGTTAAAGTTAAAATCTTACGTTAATTCAGAACGGCAGTTTGGTGTCGCAGTTCTGGCACATGTTAATTGTAAGTCTCAAGGACGAAACTAGGAAAGCGTGTAAGATTTGACGGCGGGATCATTGTCTAAGCATTATTACGGTATACAATTCAGTGCTCTACTGGCGTAGAGGACGACGATAGGCAAACACACACGGGCGGGTTTATTTATTATCATAGGAGTAAAATCTTACTGAATTTAGCGATTGTTTCACAGATTTCGCTACAGAGGGCTGTCCGGAAAAGAACCGGCCATAATTAATATTAGAAAAACCGTTTGCGCGACGTCGATGTAACTTGGCAGCCAAATAGAGTGACCTGTTATGCACATACGTGTGCAATGTTGACGTTGCTGCACCCGTCCGTGCGACCGTTAAAAGCCGTTTAGTGAGCACGTGTACTGTGTGGTCGTCGCATTCAAAATGGCTGAACGAGTAGAGCAAAGAATCTGCATCAAATGTTGCGTCAAGCTGCAACATTCCTCCACTGAAACTATTATGATGATTCAGAAGGCTTTTGGAGACGATGCAATGAGTGCTACACAAATAAAGGTGTGGTACAAACGCTTCAAAGATGGTCGAGAATCTGTTGAATGTGATCCCATTTCTGGAAGTCCTTCTTCGGGCGTGGAAAACCAGGCGACTTCCACTGAGACGACTGAGCCTTCGTTTTTGGATCATAGCAGTAGATCCACGATTCATCTCCGGTTATGACTTTCTTCATGAAATCTGGGTTATTGGTTGCGGTTTGAAGCAAATCATTAGCAACTGTGGCATGAAGTTCCTTCTGCTCTGGTAGCAGAATCCGCGGAACGAATTTTGCCACGACATGTCTCATACCCAGATCCTGGGTCAGAATCTCGGATACAATAGTTTTTGGAATTCCCAGATCTTTTTCTAGTTCTCGCACTGTCAGTCGCCGATCTTTGTTGATTGCAGCCCGTACACGTTCAACATTTTCCGGTGTTCTGCTTGTTGCAGGCCTTCCAGAAATGGTATCACATTCAACAGATTCTCGACCATCTTTGAAGCGTTTGTACCACACCTTTATTTGTGTAGCACTCATTGCATCGTCTCCAAAAGCTTTCTGAATTATCATAATAGTTTCCGTGGAGGAATGTTGCAGCTTGACGCAACATTTGATGCAGATTCTTTGCTCTACTCGTTCAGCCATTTTGAATGCGACGACCACACAGTGCACGTGCTCACTAAACGGCTTTTAACGGTCGCACGGACTGTTGCAGCAACGTCAACATTGCACACGTATGTGCATAACAGTGTCGTGGAATATTCTAAATCCACATATATAAATTAAAAAGTAAATGTAAAGCCTAACGAATTAATACAATAAAAGGGAAAGAAGAATGGTAAAGAACAGTGCTGTCACAATGACTGTACTCGAGATCCCCCTTTTCTACTTCGTCTGCATATTGAAACGCTTTCACGTTTGATAGTAAAGCCTATAGCAGCATACACGCCTTTCTAACAATAAAACGTGTACTGTATTTCTTAGAAAACCTTGAGATACGCAAGCTGATTAATGACCTAGATTAATACTAGCATTAATTTCATTTTATGCACTGCGTAATGAAAAGACAGATGAACTTAGGGTAGAGAGAGAGAGAGGGCTGAACGGAGGAACGTATGCAACACTAACACGCGTCTCGCGATATAAAATTAATGCCACCCCCAAGCGTAAGGCATGAAGCACTAACTTTTTTTCAAATAGACAGTGATAAAAAACACTACCAATACGAGGGTTAGGTTTAAAAACCTGTTTAATGCTTATTAGTAAACATGACATTATACTGTTTTATGTCTGAAAGCCTGACAGTACCGAGACACCACATCGTATCGAAGTGAACGGGAGGTAGAAGAAAATGCATATTTTGAACGCAGCCACTTAGCTCCATTAAATTTATATATTTGGGTTCCTTAGGACTTGCTGACAAAGAATATGTTAAGTGTTACGCAAATAGTCTAGGAATTAACAAATTATAGCCAAAAGAAAATAGTGAGGGTGTCTGACAGCACCAAATCATAATCGCACAGTGGCATGTTTTGAAACCACCATTTTACGGGAAATAGGCCACCATGTTAAATCCGATTTGATTGGCGGGAATGATATGTAAGGATAAACATGATTAGTCGGACTGCAAATACTATTTTTGGTTGTTAGGGGAAACGTAGGAAGGGTAATTTTTTTCAAAAGCTTGTAAACATGGTCCTATTGGCTAGACCCGCTGATATAGTCAATTAGGAGCGTCTGTTCAGTGCCACATTTTAGAATAAACTTACTAAGAAACAGTGCGTTGAGATCCAGCTCATATTTTTCTAAATAAAAGCCTGGGACAGAGGCAGATCGGAATTTGTGCCATAATTCATCGCCAGTCAACGTATTTGTTTATTATTTCCATGAATTGTGGTAAGATTGACATATTTGATATCTTTTTGATGAAAATTGAATGTGAATTGATAATTTATGTCTGTATATGTGTGTGGTTCAGTAGCAAACATGAGGCAAAGCCTAAATATTGCTCCAACCTGAACAAAACTTGTCGGAGAGAAGTATATCTGCATGGGATCGCCAAATAGTACACTGACACCTATCTTATTGACTAGAAGGAACTAATGCTGGAATTGCAGAGGCGTAGTAACCATTAAGGAGAAGAATACTGGTGTAAATTGTTTCAGATGAAGCTAGCAGTTGGCCTACCGCTCTGAACTCAGTGTTTGTTATGTATTGTGTTCAGTGTGGAAATAGATTATAAATTAGTTCTGAAGTAGGAGGTACAACCTTCTTGTTTCAGGGACCGTGGTCCTAACTTATTGAAGCAGCACCTGGTCTGAGTTTTGCTGAATCCAGAGGCTGATAGCATACCCTTGGTCCAGATAGCGACCAGTGAGGTGTCTCAAGAACACAGTGAAGCAAGCGAGCAGAGGAGACTGTTTCCTGCCGCCATCACAGAAGATAAGATTCTGTGGCCAGAGCAGCTCAATCCTATGTGCCCCCCCCCCTCTCTAAAATTGACAGTAGATTAATTAAAGAGGGACAATAAATTGTTTCAAATGACAGGAACTGTGAACTTTTCCCAATACGATTTCCACCATAAGCAAACACTTGAAGTCATGATGACAAACAACAACCTAGCTTGAAAAAGCCAGTATTACCTCATAGTACTACTTCACAACTTACACACATAGAATAATAATAATCAAATATGTCAATACAAAGATCATATCGATAAATTGTGTACATACAACTTGTAATTACATTTGATTGTGATTCCTGGTTCACTGTGTAGTTGAATCAGGATATCTATTATTGAAAGGAATTAATACATATATTTTTAAACTTTAACACTTGACTCATTTAAGATAGTCTTATAGAGTGTTATATGTGTGTGAGTGTCACAGTGTTGTAAAGTGTTGTGGAATAAATTAAATTGTTTATCTGTCTGTTGTTGTTGTGACTTACACTTCATCATTATCATAACCCTAGACATTCAACGTAGTCATCACAATATTCCAGAATAATTCTGACTGAGGTATAAATGTGGTAGCAAGTAAGGTCATCTGTAATACACCACACTTATTAGATACAGATACCTTCACAGCTGATCTCAGTCAGTACACTAAGTCCCCTATAAATATTTATATCATCCCACTTTACCACATATATTGGGGTCTCGCTCCCGGGATATTGAACTTTCTCCTATTATATATATTGGGAATAATAAAAATTTAAAAGGTATCCTTGGGTGAAAATAAATAGGGTTGAGCTCTCAGTGCTTGTGGTTGTCCTTAGTTAATTAGACATAGATAAAATTGTTTGGTTAAATATTTTATACATTTACCTGTTAGAAAATGGCGGACCTGGCCAAATTTCGATCTGCTGCTGTGCAGACTGCTAAAGAGTTAGGAATGGACGGGCAAGTTATGATTGCTTATGTCACTACTGAATGTGACAAATATATTGAACGTGAAGAAAGAAAATTTGAAGCCGAAAGAAGATTAGAATCTGAAAGATTAGAAAAAGAGGCTGAAAGAAAGTTAGAGGCTGAAAAGGAAATTAAGAAGTTACAATTAGAGCCTGAGGCTAAGAGGCTGCAGATTGAGGCTGACAAAGAGGCTAAAGCATTGGAGGCAGATAAGGAGATTAAAAGGCTTCAGTATGAAGAGAAGAAGCTGGAGGCAGAAAGAGAAGACAAGCGACTGGCTACAGAAAGAGAGGAAAGAAGATTGACTGCAGAGAGGGAAGCAGAAAAGGAGAAGAGATTACAAAGAGAACATGAGTTACGACTAGGGGAGTTTGAGTTTCAAGGCCATGCTCCTGAAAATGGTGCCAGTCCCTTTACCTCCGATGCTACTGCTAGTCAGGGAGCCTCAACCTCAGCTATGAACTTTCATTTAGATCATTTTGTTGAGAAAGACGATGATATCGAGAGCTATCTAAATAGATATGAACTGTTAGCTACCACGTATGGGTTAGAGAGAGAAAGGTGGAGCTTAAAGTTATCTCAAGGGCTTCGTGGTGCAGCTTATGAAGTTTTTGCCAAAATGAGCAGAGGTGATCAAGAAAATTATGACATGCTAAAGCAGGCTCTTTTGTTAAGATATGAAAAGAATGGTGAATTTTATAGAAAAAAATTTAGGAATGCTAAACTACTGTCAGGTGAAACCTATCACCAGTTCTCTGCACGGTTAGAGACATACTTGGAGAAATGGACTTCTCTGGGGAAAACCCAAGATCTTAAGGAAATGATCCTTATAGAACAACTAAGAGAGTCCATGGCTCCAGACCTGAGAAAGTTTCTCATGGAACAAGGTGCAGAGAGACTGGGTGAGTTACTAAATGTCGCTGAAAGGTATCAAGCAGCTCAGGCAGAGGTATCAGGTAATAAAAAGAAACAGGTAGACAATTATCAGGCACCACAAAACTTTAATGAATTTGATCATAGAGATCAAAACAAAGGTAAGCACCCGTTTGATAGGCCACGTTATGATAATAAAAATAAAACCCCACAATTCAATGAAAGGAAATATGATAACAGGAAACCCTTCAGACAGGAAGGAAAATATTGTCAAATATGCAGGATGCATAATCATAATACTAGTGAATGTGGTAGGAAAGTTCCTCCATATCACGCGGCATGCATGATAACAGTGGACAAGGGGAAGAAGAAACTGACAGAGAATCATATAAATCTTCAACATCCCCCATCTGTGAAGAAGTGACATGTAATGGTGCCAAGGTTAGGTGCCTTTACGATTCAGGTTTAGAATATGACTCAGTTGTGAGTGCAACCCTAGTGCACCCTGAACAGTATACCACAGAGAAAGTGGAGATACAAGGGGCCGTAAAGGGAATATCCACCATGACACTTCCCGTAGCCGAGATCAATGTAGAGACAAGGTACGTGGAAGGAGTGATTAGAGCAGCCGTGTGTGACGACCCTAATTACCCGCTGGTGTTAGGAAGCAAATATGTTTTTCTAGGAAGCCCTGTAAAACCTGTGGTAATGGCCACGCTTCAGGTCAGGTCGACCCCTAGTAGAACGGAGGAGGAACCACCACTAGTTTATTCTCATAAGCAGATGAGAAAGGCCCAGGCAAAAGATAAAATATTAAAACCTTGCTTTGGTAAATTGCCAACAAGCCATGCACACCCTAATAAAGGACAATTTTATTTGAAGGAAGGACTGCTCTTCAGGAAAGCTAGAGCCGGATCCAAAGAACAGGGACAATTTGTATTACCAACCCCCTACAGGGAAAAAGTGATGGCACAAGCTCATGTTGTACCAGACGGTGGACACCAGAGAAATGGGACCACCCGTCAAAGGACATCGGAAAAATTCTATTGGCCCCAAGTAGCTGCTGATATTGCACAATTTGTGGGGGCCTGTGAAAAATGTAGCAAGGTACAGTCCCCAAGTTGGGAAAATCATAATCAGATGCCAGCCAAGCATTCTGAAACATATGGGCCTAACAATAACAAGGAAAATAAAAATAATAAGGTTGACATAGAGGATAGGTATCCACCTTCCTCCCAACAGTGTTCACCAAAAATAATTAGATTCGCAACTCTGAGAAGTGCATCCAGAGAAAATAGAAACTCAGACCAGTCAACCCAGGAACAGTTTGAAGCCGCAGTTAGGGAGCTGGCTGACATTGACATTGAAGATGATCCGCCTAAGTTAAAACCGAAACAAATTGTTAACAGAAGAACAGTGGGCAGTGGACGAGTGAGCAATTCGGAAAATGCTCACAGCGCTTCACAATATGGCTATTAACTTAGCATTAAAAGGGCACTGGTGACATTGGTAGTCACCCGACCCTACACCGTCCAAGGGGAAGTAGTGTTCGGACCCTGGATGGAGATAACCCACACATCTTATAGCAATGCTAAGGGCGAATTGATTTCTGATGCAGAAACTCATTTCCCCACATATTATCTTAATTCACCAGATTGTCGGTAGGCGGAACTATAGTTGGTGAATATGGCCTCCATTTGAGTGGCACATTATAGAACATTATAAATATATTATTAGAAGGGTGTTTCCACATTTAATCACGCCTGAGATCAGACCAATTGTTGGCTGTGAACATTTTGGAGGAGCAGAGTGTCTCCATTGTTGCCTTTTTGAATTGAGGATAGTCCGAGTGTTTATTAAGGCTGATCAGGAAATATTGGATCCCCTACACAACTCAGATATCACCATATAGATCAACTCCTCATAACGTACAAATTGAGGAACATCTAATATTCTCGGGACATGTCGTTGAACAGACTCAGAGAAGAAAAATGGTGAATATTGATTGCTAAGCAGTAGTAAGACAAGCCGTAACACTTGCAGCTGTACAGTAATATAACTGAAATGGATTCTTGGATTGCAGAGGTCTGGGGCAGATTTCTTCAGTAGTGCTTACTTTGAATTGACCCACCTGCATTAATCCATGATCAAAATGAAATCAGAGAAACGTTGATGCAGATTTTCTAAGCCGCCATCCGTGCGATGAAAATCAAAGAAATCACCAGGCATAGACCTAAATTTCTCTATGTGTATGTAGAATTACAGACTGACGTATAACGTCTGTTTTAAGTGGGGAGAATTTGTCGTGAAATGTTCTAAATCCACATATATAAATTAAAAAGTAAATGTAAAGCCTAACGAATTAATACAATAAAAGGGAAAGAAGAATGGTAAAGAACAGTGCTGTCACAATGACTGTACTCGAGATCCCCCTTTTTCTACTTCGTCTGCATATTGAAACGCTTTCACGTTTGATAGTAAAGCCTATAGCAGCATACACGCCTTTCTAACAATAAAACGTGTACTGTATTTCTTAGAAAACCTTGAGATACGCAAGCTGATTAATGACCTAGATTAATACTAGCATTAATTTCATTTTATACACTGCGTAATGAAAAGACAGATGAACTTAGGGTAGAGAGAGAGAGAGGGCTGAACGGAGGAACGTATGCAACACTAACACGCGTCTCGCGATATAAAATTAATGCCACCCCCAAGCGTAAGGCATGAAGCACTAACTTTTTTTCAAATAGACAGTGATAAAAAACACTACCAATACGAGGGTTAGGTTTAAAAACCTGTTTAATGCTTATTAGTAAACATGACATTATACTGTTTTATGTCTGAAAGCCTGACAGTACCGAGACACCACATCGTATCGAAGTGAACGGGAGGTAGAAGAAAATGCATATTTTGAACGCAGCCACTTAGCTCCATTAAATTTATATATTTGGGTTCCTTAGAACTTGCTGACAAAGAATATGTTAAGTGTTACGCAAATAGCCCAGGAATTAACAAATTATAGCCAAAAGAAAATAGTGAGGGTGTCTGACAGCATCAAATCATAATCGCACAGTGGCATGTTTTGAAACCGCTATTTTACGGGAAATAGGCCACCATGTTAAATCCGATTTGATTGGCGGGAATGATATGTAAGGATAAACATGATTAGTCGGACTGCAAATACTATTTTTGGTTGTTAGGGGAAACGTAGGAAGGGTAAATTTTTTCAAAAGCTTGTGTAAACATGGTCCTATTGGCTAGACCCGCTGATATAGTCAATTAGGAGCGTCTGTTCAGTGCCACATTTTAGAATAAACTTACTAAGAAACAGTGCGTTGAGATCCAGCTCATATTTTTCTAAATAAAAGCCTGGGACAGAGGCAGATCGGAATTTGTGCCATAATTCATCGCCAGTCAACGTATTTGTTTATTATTTCCATGAATTGTGGTAAGATTGACATATTTGATATCTTTTTGATGAAAATTGAATGTGAATTGATAATTTATGTCTGTATATGTGTGTGGTTCAGTAGCAAACATGAGGCAAAGCCTAAATATTGCTCCAACCTGAACAAAACTTGTCGGAGAGAAGTATATCTGCATGGGATCGCCAAATAGTACACTGACACCTATCTTATTGACTAGAAGGAACTAATGCTGGAATTGCAGAGGCGTAGTAACCATTAAGGAGAAGAATACTGGTGTAAATTGTTTCAGATGAAGCTAGCAGTTGGCCTACCGCTCTGAACTCAGTGTTTGTTATGTATTGTGTTCAGTGTGGAAATAGATTATAAATTAGTTCTGAAGTAGGAGGTACAACCTTCTTGTTTCAGGGACCGTGGTCCTAACTTATTGAAGCAGCACCTGGTCTGAGTTTTGCTGAATCCAGAGGCTGATAGCATATCCCTTGATCCAGATAGCGACCAGTGAGGTGTCTCAAGAACACAGTGAAGCAAGTGAGCAGAGGAGACTGTTTCCTGCCGCCATCACAGAAGATAAGATTCTGTGGCCAGAGCAGCTCAATCCTATGTGGCCCCCCCTCTCTAAAATTGACAGTAGATTAATTAAAGAGGGACAATAAATTGTTTCAAATGACAGGAACTGTGAACTTTTCCCAATACGATTTCCACCATAAGCAAACACTTGAAGTCATGATGACAAACAACAACCTAGCTTGAAAAAGCCAGTATTACCTCATAGTACTACTTCACAACTTACACACATAGAATAATAATAATCAAATATGTCAATACAAAGATCATATCGATAAATTGTGTACATACAACTTGTAATTACATTTGATTGTGATTCCTGGTTCACTGTGTAGTTGAATCAGGATATCTATTATTGAAAGGAATTAATACATATATTTTTAAACTTTAACACTTGACTCATTTAAGATAGTCTTATAGAGTGTTATATGTGTGTGAGTGTCACAGTGTTGTAAAGTGTTGTGGAATAAATTAAATTGTTTATCTGTCTGTTGATCATTATCATAACCCTAGACATTCAACGTAGTCCTCACAATATTCCAGAATAATTCTGACTGAGGTATAAATGTGGTAGCAAGTAAGGTCATCTGTAATACACCACACTTATTAGATACAGATACCTTCACAGCTGATCTCAGTCATTACACTAAGTCCCCTATAAATATTTATATCATCCCACTTTACCACAAACAGGCCACTCTATTTGACTGCCAAGTTACATTGATGTCGCGCAAACGGTTTTTCTAATATTAATTATGGCCGGTTCTTTTCCGGACAGCCCTCGTATACACACACAAAGACTTTTCAAGTCCATGTCAACATTTACCGGCACTAGCTATCAAAAAGCGAACTAGAGATCACGCGAAAAGTGGGACGAAATGAAACATATTTAAAGTGTACAGAAAATAAAGAACAGAAGAAATAACGAATAATGACAATCAGTCAGAAATTTCGTTAGTATTTGAACATACGCCCGAATATAACAGACGGATATTTTGTCTAGGTTGAAAGGGACGTGCGCCAAAACTCATACCGGTAGTTGAAATAAAAAGAGGAAGAACATCATTTTCAATGGTACCGTACCAGCAATGTATGAGATCAAAAATATAGTCAAACAATATTTAACACGAACAAATGTTCGTGGCTGGGAATGTAAAGGTCTGATGCTGTTCTTACAATGCATATGACTTTTAACAGATGAAACTTTCATCTGTTAAAGTCAGTTATATAACTGGAACCACCAGGCCTTTACACCCCTCCACTTTAATATTATTCTCGTTCAGAGTTTCTTCTTGATTTTGTTTGTGTTTTTTGTGTGTTTGTTTTTTTGGTTTGTTTATTTATTTAACGTATAAGCACAATTGTGATTGTCCCTATTTACAATGATTTGACAAATGTGATGCCACTTTCTCATATCGGCAGTTGTTCATATTATTTGGAATTGAAAACAATATATGTCCTAATTATAACCCATCAGAGGTTGAACGGGATGTTTTTCTTCATTAATATTTAAAAAAAAAAAAGATAAAAAATATTAGATCTACATTACAGCTAGCTTTCGATGCAGGGGAGGGGAAACGGGTTGCAAAACAAAAGTTGACATTCCAGACATTGTTTGACTCATCTGCGTATTGTTCAGAACACAATGTTAAAAAAAGGCGAAATTATCTATCTTTATTAGCAATGAAATATAGTTACATATGAATTGGTCAATTGTAGAAAAGATATGTATAAATTGCAGACTTCATTTCTTTCTTGATAATGCCGTTGTCATGTACTTTATAACTGTTCGTCTACTTAAAGAAGAAATCACACGTGCGAGAAAAACAAGACATGACCGTTTGGAAAAAACTATGTAAGAGAACACATGCCCATGGGAACATTAAGGATTCAGGGAGTATAAACTTGTTTTAAGGAAGAACAAGAACAACAAAGCCTATGTATTTACAGAATTAGATAACTAGTGCTACGAGGAGAAAATGTTCTTTTTGGTAGTTCAAAGTATTCATTCATTCACGATAATATATTATGAAAGTCAGTACAATGTGCGCATTGAAAAACGACTTTACATTTGCTAGCTGCCTTTCATTCATCCAATCACGTAGAGTTTCTCTTAAGGCATAACAGGAAGCGATCTTCATTGGACAACTTCCTGTACATGTACGAACTTTCAAACTATAGGAATAAATAAAAGATGGTGAAGGGGGGAAATATTAACAATGACCTGACTCGATTGTTCAATACTTAACGTTTTCTGTGCAAGAACAGAGTACACTTGTGTTCATACCATTTTCCCAGTGTCAGAAGACTTTAGTCACTCTTCGGAAGTTCTTCGTTAACACACTAGCAGCACAAAAATCATCAACAAACCACGATGGACGAGATTCGGTCAGTTATAATTAGGCTAGGCCTACTGATTAATAATAATAAATTCTTTAAGCACCAAACACGGCGCATAAGGCAGAAACCAGTGCTCTCCAGGTTGTTCGTTGTGATGCCACTCCTCTTAGCTCTTGCACATTGTTTAATCCCAACGTTCTTCCTTCTCTTATTATTGTTCTTCTGAGTGTTTCTTTTTGGTCTTAATTTTTTCCTCTTACCCCCAGGAACCCAAGTGAGTGCCTGCAATGGTATTCTGTTGCATTCGTAGGACATGACCGATATATGACCATCGTCTTTTCCTTATATAGTTGGAGACATATTTCTGCCTAGAGTCTTCTCTTATTTGTCGATTAGTCTTGAATTCTTTCCAACTGATGTTCATGAGTTTTCTAAGACATTTGTTCTCGAATGTATTCAGCTTGTTCTCCAATGATTTTGTTATTTTCCAACTCTCACAGCCGTATGTTAATACTGACTGAGATAACATTTGAATTAAACAGACGAAGCTTGGTATGTATATTCAATGATCGTAATTTCCAAATGTTAGATAGGCCTAATCTATTGAAGGCGCTAGCTGCCAAAGCAATTCTAGTATGAATTTCTCTTGTTGTGTCACCATCCTGAGTCATTTTACTGCCTAAATAATTGAAACTTTCAACTTTCTGTAGTTTTTCCCCGTTCAGGATGATATTAAAGGTCTCATTAGAAAAGTTCATAACTTTAGTTTTAGAGGCATTTATTTGGAGACCTATTTTAACCGAAAGATGACACAAATTATTTACTGCTTCTTGGGATTGTCTGGGTGTTGAACTTAAGAATGCTAAATCATCTGCGAAATCCAGGTCCCCCAGGAATTTTCCATTTGTCCATTTTATACCTAATTGTTCATTGTGGGTATAGTTTCTCATAACCCAATCAATAGCTATTCCAAAAAGTAGTGGTGACATAATACAGCCTTGTTTCACCCCTGTTTCTACTGTAAACCATTCTGTATTCCCTTTATTTGTTCTAACACAACATCTTGCATTGTCATATAGCGCTTTGATTATATAAACATATTTTGTTGGAAAACCATAGATTGTAAGTATCTTCCACAATGATGGGCGGTGTAGACTATCAAAGGCTTTTTGAAAATCGACGAAGGTGATATTAAGTGGCGATTGCATTTCCACTGATTCTTCTATTCTGATAGATCACCTTTCTTCGGTAACTTTACAATAATACTGTCTTTCCATTGTTGTGGTGGCTGTTCTTCTCTCCATACTTCATTTATAATATCTAAAATTCTCAAGAGGTTGTTGTCATTAACTGCTTTAATCATTTCACCTGAAATTTCGTCAACTCCAGCAGCTTTAAAATTTTTAAATCTTTTAACGGCTTGTTTGATCTCGTCCAGCGTGAATTCATCGCAAGTTATTGGCAAGGTGGTTGTGGGTGTTTCATTATTAAAATCAGGTGTTACTGTTGGTGGTGGTCTGTTTAGCACCTCTATGAAGTGCTCAGCCCATCTCTTCATTTGTTCTTTTTCTGTTGGTATTGGATTCCCTAATTTATCTTTAACAGGTGTTTCCATATCAGTAGGCTGGTGACATAGTTGTTTTGTAATTTGATAAAGGCACTTACTATTACCAGTTCTTGCAGCATTTTCAGCTTCTACGGCCAGTTCATTGATAAAATGTCTTTTATCTCTTCGAGTTTTTGTCTTCACTTCTTTATTTAACAAGTTATAAGTTAGTTTGCAAGATTCAACTGCATTATGTGTACTTGCCGCTAGTAGTTTAAGTTTTGCTGTTTTCCTTTCTTGTATTTTATCCCAAGTATCTTCTCTCATCCATTTTTTCTTTTTATGTACTAGGTATCCGGTGGTCGCTACAGCTGCTTCTGTCATTGCTGTTCTCAGTTGTTCCCATTTAGTATCGATTGTCTTGGTGGTGACATTGTTGTCAATTTTGCCTAAAGCATCGAAATAGTTGTTCATTTTGACATTATATTCCTCTTTTACATCGTTTGATTGCAGTCTGTGTACATCTATTCTTCTATTTTTATTCGGTTGGTATAACTTCTTCAGTTTAATTCTCAGTTTAGCTATAGTTTAGAAAACTGAATGCTGTTACAGAAAGTCAGGTGGATCCATTACCTGATACAAATCAGCTGTTTGCCAGGCTGAACAAGGCAAAATATTTTTCTAAGGTGGATCTTAGCAAAGGCTATTACCAAATTCCAGTAAAGCCTGAGGTTCGACCTTATTTAGCCTTTAGCACCTCGGAAGGCCATTATGAGTTCAACATGTTGCCGTTTGGGTTGAAAAATGCCCCGAGTGTGTTTTCCAGGATGATGCGAAATTGTTGGATCCTCTGAATAATCCTAATATAACGAATTTCATGGATGACATTCTTATTGCAACTGAAACATTCGAAGAACACATTAACTCTCTGAATATGCTATTCGATAGGCTCAGAGAAGCAAATTTGACTGCTAGACCAACCAAATGTTGTGTGGGTTGTAAAGAGCTGGAATTCTTGGGACACACAGTATATCAGGGAAGCATGACCCCTGACCCCAAGAACCTGGAGAAATTGCTAAGAGCACCGAGGCCACAAACAAAAAAAGATGTGAGATCTTTCGTATCTTTGTGTGGGTTTTATCAGAAATATATAAAGAACTTTAACTCTATATGTGCTCCGCTGACAGATTTAACTCGTAAGGGTCAACCTGATAAAATTATTTGGTCAGCGCAGTGTGAATTGGCATACCAAGAGTTAAAAGAGAAACTCACCAGCAAGCCGATATTGAAATTGCCTGATTTGAGTCAGGAATTTGTGGTGAGAACGGATGCTAGCAACGTCGGATTAGGGGCCACATTATTACAAAGGTCCACTTCACTTGATGGGGAATTAAACCCAGTTGCTTATGCTAGCCGCAAGTTGAATAAGGCGGAGCAAAACTATTCAACAAGTGAAAAAGAATTCATTTCATTCATAACCCTCCACTCCCAAAGGAGCACAGGCCCCCAACAAACACATGCCAAGTCCTCCTGTCACGTGCCATCACCCCAAGCCCCCTCCACGCTCTCCTCATCATTTTCACCTCCGCCTCCAACTCTCCTCTCCATGTACCCCCTGGTCCTCCCCCGCCTCTCCCGCCCCGGGGGCCCCAGAACAAGGACCGCCCTGCAATGCTATCAACAGGTTTCCTCAGTGTGTGTCCTATCCATCGCCATCGTCCTCCTCTCATCTCCCGCTCCACCGGCACCCGTCCAGCTCCCGTCACCAGCTCCACATCGGCAACCCCGCCATACCATTCCAATCCCTCCACTCCACGCAAGCACCCACCCATGAAAGTCTGTAGCCCCTTGGCCATTGTCTCCGTTGTTCTCCATGTCTCCGAGCCACACAACAGGACCGACTCCACACTTGAGTTGAAGATTCTTATTTTCGCGCTGGATCCCACCTCTCCCGATCTCCATACATTTCCCAACGCAATGAAAGCCCCTCTTGCCCCCTGTATTCCCATTTTGACATCGCCGTCTGTCCCTCCAACTCTATCCACACTACTGCCAAGATATGTGCACGACCCCACATCCTGCACCGGCGTCTCCCCAAGCTCAACCCTGTTCTCACCACCTGCACCTACTCGCATTATTTTTGTCCTTTCCCTGTGTACCCTCAGACCCAACTGCTGTGACCTCTCATCGAGTGCCCTCAACCTGTCCCGCATCTGACCACGGTTATGGGACAGGAGAGCCAAATCATCAGCAAAACCCAGACCACCCAACTGCCCAGTCAGAGTCCACTGGACTCCACCTCCGTTGTGTGTTGTCGATGATCTCACAACCCAATCTATTGCCAGCAAGAAAAGAAATGGAGACAAGAGGCATCCCTGTTGCACTCCTGTTCCCACCCCAAATGGTTCTGTAAGCTGTCCCTCATGAAGAACTCCGCACGCCATGTCTTCATAGGCTTTCCCTGTTAAATTAATGATCCCCAGGGGAACTCCATAATGCCTCATCAATCCCCAAAGTGACTCCCTGTCCACACCGTCAAATGCCCCTTCGTAGTCCACAAATCCGATGTACAGTGGTGAATTCCATTCCAGACTTTGTTCAACTATTATTCTCAAAGTGGCTATCTGGTCTGTACATGACCCGTCCTGTCGAAAACCTGCCTGCCCATCCCTCAATCTCCTGTCCATGGACTCCTTTAATCTCTCAAGGATAATCCCGTCCAATACCTCCCCTGGCACTGATAGCAACACCATTCCTCCACAATTTGTGCACTCTTGCAGATTTCCCCTCTTAGGCAACCCAACCAGACATCCCTCCCTCCACTCCGCTGGCATCTCTTCCCCCTCCCAGACCCCACCAAGCAATTTATACAACACCTCTGCAGCCGTGTCGACACCTGCCCCGATGGCCTCCGCCGGAATGCCACCAGGTCCAGACGCCCCTCCATCTCTCAGAAGCCTTATGGCCCCCCTCATTTCTTCCCTCGCCGGTCTCCCACCGTTAACCCGTAGCCCCCCCCTCCGCTGGCCGGACGCCCGGCGGGTCCTGTGGAGCCGGTCCACCGAGAAGGTCCCCAAAATATTCTGTCCACCTCCCCATCTGCTCCTGCACACCGCTGAGCAGCTTCCCATTCTTATCCCCCATGAGGCAACCTGTTTGCTTGCACCTCCCTGTCAGCCTCCCTGTGCTGCTACACAGTTCTCTCACATTTCCTTTGGCTGCAGCATCTTCTGCCTCCCCTGCCAACTCCTCAATATACTTCCTCTTGTCTCTTGATACTTCTTTTTACTTCCCTGTTTGCCTCCGTGTACACCTCTTGAGCCTTGGCTTTGGAACTTCTGGTTTTGCTTGTGTTTAACTCTGCTTTCTTGCCTTTTCTATCCTTTATCCTACCGATGGCCTCTGTTGCCATCCATGCCCCCTGTTGTCCTTCCCCCCTCCCCAGCACTTTCCCACATGTCTCCTTCCATACCGCTTTGACCTGCCGCCAATAGTCTTCTGTATTCTCCACATCCTCCAACCGCCGGAGCACCCGGAATCCGTTGGATACCGTGACCGCAAACTTGTCTCCCGTCTCCTGATTTCCCAGTTGTCCTACACCAAACTGCTGTCTATAATTTTGCACTGCCGCACATCTCCTGAGTCTCATTTCCACCCTGGCCATCAGAAGATGGTGATCCGACGCTACATCCGCTCCTCTACATACCTCTACATCCTGCAACGACGATCCAAACCTCTTCTCTATGCATACATGATCGATCTGACCCTCTGTTCCACGGTCCGGTGACACCCATGTCGCCCCGTGCACTCTCCCATGTGGAAACATGCCTCCCCCCACAGCCAGTTGACCCGAAGCACAGAAGCCTGCGAATAGCTCTCCATTTTCACTCACCACTCCTAGCCCATGTTTTCCCACGACTTCTTCAAATCCAGCATCGACTGCACCCATCTCCGCACTCATATCACCCATCAAAATTGTGATGTCTCTTCTTTCCACCCCATCCACAACTTCCTGTAGTTTAGTACAAAATGCCTCCCTCACAGACTCCCCCCTGTCATCAGCCGGCGCACAACACTGGATGACATTGACATGAATTTTCTGGGCTATAAAAAAGTTCCAGATCTATCTCTATGGTAGAACATTCGTGGTCCAAACGGATCATCAGCCCCTCGTGTTCTTGTCACAGGCCAAGCATGAAAGTGCTCGTCTATTAAGGTGGTCATTACTTATCCAACCTTATTCATTTACAATCGAATACATATCGGGGTCGCAAAATGTGGGAGCAGACTTCTTGAGTAGGCATCCTTATGATGACTATCAGAAAAACGCTTAGGACATAGGATTTCATTTGCGCTAAGTTGTCTCACAGATTATAACCTGCAATGAATGCATGTTTTAGGAAGGGAGGTGTGTAGTGAAATCTGTGAAACAATCGCTAAATTCAGTAAGATTATGATCGCTTCCAATCTCTGCACCTCTGTATGCTCTGACGTCTTGAACTGATGAGTGAAATTTTGCGCTTATGTAGAAGTGATCTATCTGGTATTTAGTTCTGCCATCAGGTGAATTCCATGTTATCTCTTGGATATTCTTATGTGGAAAGATGGTGTCCGCCACAACGAGGTTTGATATTTCACAAAGTTCTAGAAGTCTTTCACCATTTTGATTCATACAGCCTATGCCATGAGTACCGAGATATCTTAGTACTCCATCGTTGTTGTCACCTACTTTGGCGTTAAAATCGCCCATGACTACTATTATGTCATGCTTGGGTATTGTGTTGATGGTACTTAGAAGTGCTTCATAGAAGTCATCTGATTAGCCTAGTAAAAATTTAGGTTTTCTGGGAGAAGGAAATAAGGGGGGGGGGGGGGGAGGGGGGGGGGGGGGGGGGGGGGGGGGTGGGGGGGGGGGGGGGGTAATAAGTATATAACTGGGTAATTTCCTATTACTCGTGCTTTTTTGCTCCGCACAGAATATCTGTAGTTATGTGTTGTTTCGTACGATTAGGGTTAGGGTTAGGGTTAAGGTTAACCCTAATCCTAACTGTAAATGCTACGAAACAATTTATAACTAAATGTATTCTGTGCGGAACAAAAAAGCACGAGTAATAGGAAATTGCCACTGAGTTTATTATTCAAGTATGCATATTTAAACGTTGTGACCCAGAAACATCTTGGTGATAGGCCTAATGGTTGAAATGAAGAGCAGTGGGTTGACGTTCTTTGGTCAGCTAAATAAGTCGCCATGTCATTTTTTTTTTTTTTTTTTTTTCTTAACCAGCGGCACTTGGGCTTTCAGCCCTTCGGCCCAATGACATGTCATTGCGAGGCTGGGGAACCTGAGGACTTTCCTTCCAACCCGGTCAGGAGCTTCGCTCCTTCCCATCCACAGAGGGTTTATCACAGGAGCCGTTCAGGCTATTCAGTCAAATTTCCGGCCGTAAACATTTCTTCAAACGCTGACGCTCGGGTTTGAACCATGAACACCTGGTCGCCAGTACAACGCCGAAGCCATTACACCAGCGCCATGTCATTAGAGTTAGGTTTAGGATTCCAAACACCGACCACTTTTTAGCCGTGTCTCTATATTCTTTTTTTAAGGCCGTATCAAACAGATGGCCCACTGCTTTTCATTTCAACCATGATAAATGATTATATTATTAGCCTAATGTTCTTGTTCATCATGACAGTGACAAGAAATTTTCTTGATTCACAGTGATAAAGCAGATAAAAAATGTTGAATATGAGTGTTGATTATATACACTCACTAACATGAAGGTTGGTGCATTGATTAGCATATTTAAAAGCATTACGAATACTGAAATGCCAATTTCACATTGCCATTGAAACATGTAACATCATACCAAAAGCATAAATAAATAACTACACATAAACAGGTAATAGCAGGCACTCGTAGGAAATAAAGAAATAGAAAAATAGACAACAGAAAACCAACAGAAGTGATACCGGGACTCAAACCCAGGGCCATCCGAACAGCAACACCGCCCCGCTTCGAGATTGAATTGTGATCATCCGCCGTGCTAAATAGGCACCACAAAAATATCGCTTTGTGGATAGGGGTCATTAGCAGGAACTCTGCACGTAACTCACAAAGGACAGAGGAACGACTCAGACTAATTATAGACGCAGTCACTTCTATAGCTTTCCTAGTAGACCCCAGATTAAACACAACAAAGGCCTTAATACTATGTCTAATAAATTATAGAAGGAGACAAGTAGGCTACAGGATAGGTAGGTTTGTATGGTTTTTTGTTTAGTAAATAAAGAGAGAACCGCAAGGCCTGTGAATATTAAATAAATACACATAACAAAAGGTAATAGCAGGCACTCATAGGAAATAAAGGAGTAGAAAACTAGACAACAGAAAAACAACACAAGTGATAGGCTTACCAGGGACTCAAACCCAGGACCATTCCAACGGCAACACCACCTCGCTACGAGAGAATCGTTGGCAGGGTGGATAATTAGCCTATATAGCATTGCACTTGTTAATTATATAATCATTTTACTGTTTGATATCGGTACTATGTTACGAATATTTTGTGTGTTTCTGTTGCGGTGTAATTTGAAAAGTCACACTGTTTCATTCATATGTTTTAAAAACTTATTGTCAGTTGGAAAATGTAGGCTTATTTCTTATTCATATTGTATTTGATCAGGTAAATGAAACTGGTTGTGTTGTTTTTCAGGTCAGTGTCACAAAAATTGAAAGGAAGAGGGAACGAGAGAGAAACAAAGTTCAGGATGGTGAAGGACAGAAACATAAAAATATTGTAACTTTGATGAGCTTTGAAGAAAGATTCTGAGATGATAATACTGTCAATGAAACTCTTGCAGGGTCAGATAGATTTAAATGGTATTCCTGCAACTAACTACTGAAATAATTTGAAATTATTTAGATAAACAATGAGTTATTGATCTTACAATTTAAGTTGCCATATGCTTTCTTCAGTTTTATGTTCAAGCTGCTGACATTTTATAGTTAAAGGATGGATACAAGACACCAAAGTGTCAGCAATGAAGAAAATGTCATCAATATACTTGTAATCAAACAAGCTGACGATAATGTCCCCATTAGTTCACAAGCCATGTTGACACCTGCTAGCACGTATTTTCAAGATAGTTTAAATCAGTTCTCAGTAACAGCATCTCCTTTTTTAAGAAATCATAGATTAACAGATTCTGTAACCAGTTGTCACTTAAAGGGCAAGATCCCATCTTGTATCTTGTCTGACCAGACATCAAAAGCCAATTCAAGTCCTCGACCAGCTTTATACAAATCGCAGAGCTTTACTGTTGGACAGCAGTCTAACAATGAGATAAATTATCCTGGTCTAAAGAACACTCCAGTATTCAATCACAGTTTCCCCATCTGTAATATAAATGTATCTAGCAATCAAGCGGCATTGATGGAAAACAAACCAATGTATTCTTCTCAACAAAGTTTCAGTGTGGCTTCAGACCCACAAATATACCAGCAGAATAAGAGATTCACCAAGCACAGAAGTATCAATATTCCTATAAATCACAGTGGAGCTGATGTGTCATCGCCTACCTTGTTGGTGAGCAATTTGGGACAAGCTGCTATTAAAAGTTTGACTGCCACTCCTGACTCTGGATTCTGCACACCTAGTTCTGCTAGAAGTGAACATGCTTGTGCTGGGAATCCTGTTGCTTTAAGTGAAGTGTTTAATGCAGGTAGGAAATGCAGTTTTGTTTTAGATGATGTTCTTGTTTTATGTGTGTATGTACTTATTTATTGTTCAAGCTGTTAGTAATGAACTTTTTGTTTGTTGTTGTCATTTTAAACATATTTATGTTTGACTTGTACTCACTTTCGTGCTTGATACTAATATAGTTTTATATAGTCATGGTTTCATTGTTGTTCAGGCGTTTTAAACCTTTTTATGTTTTTTTTATTAATTAGTGTGTGTTTCTTCTTCTGCAGCCTTTTATTGATGTCAGTGGTAAATGCTTCTGTGGTCTTACTATTAGTTATTAAGCAGACAGCACTTCACACTTTTGTGGCCTTTGCAAAGTCTGAAAATTATTACTTATTTTGTTCGTTGAGTTGGCAATAGGTATCAATTTTTACATGGTCTAGATGCTTTGGATGTTCTTGCATCGGCTCTTGGCAAATCTAATGGACTCGTTGATATGATAACATTTGTAATGATCGGGGTAGTTGTCCTCCTTCCTTTACCAGGTGCCAGCCTTTTACTTTCCCAGGATATTGCAATGAGTGGGATCCACTGTAAATACTCTTGAACTTCTAAAATACACTATTCTGAGTGTTGCTGTTTGCTGCCTTGGAGTTCTCTCACACTCTTAACCTTGCTTCCAGTTGACACACACCCACCCACAGACCCCCCCACCCCCCCATATATCCCCAGGAACTGTCTCAGTAGCAGCTGTCAGCATTGCAAGGTGAAGAATTTCAGTCATTGATATCCGGCTGTTTTCTTTGATTACGATCTTATGTTGCATGTCTGGCAGCAGCATATACCTGTACTTGTGCAGCTTGCTTTACAATGGTATTTGTTCTTAGCAAACATTCCATGTTTAATACTAGCCTTAAAATGTGTTTAAATACTTTTATGTTTGTTACTTGATATTTTTAAAGCTCCTTTTTGTTTATTTAATTTAATTACTTTATTTGCTTTATTAAATTACGTTTAGTATGAGTATAAATCTGAGAAATCTTAGGAATATAACATGGAGCATGTCACAAATGACAGCAAGGGAACAATAAAACAGACTAAGTCAATATAATGATATATAATCATGAAAACATGCAAATTCAATGAAATGGCAGTGTTTCATGATCAAACAGTTTGACCAAATCTTCAAGGGACAGTGGATCAAAGATACTCAGGGCAGAAAGTATTAATAAATGGACAGAAAAGACCACACATACTAGCACAAGGCATGCAGATGTGGATATTCGACAAAAACTGATGGCTCAAGGACATCTTGGTTACAGATTAAAAGTTGGAAGGATAGAAGCTGTGAAGGTCACATTTTGCAGTGCTAATAAAATTACTAATTTTTATGTTGGTTTTGTTTCTTCTTGGGTTGTTTGTTTTGTTAGATATATTTATTCTTTATTGTGTTTGGTCTGTTGATTAAATTGTTAAAACAAATAAGTGAGTAAATCTCACTTTTGATTTATTCTGTTATGCTGCATTTACTTTTTATTGTGTGTGTGTTTATTTTGGTCTATTAGATTGTACATATTATCTGTTATGCCGATCTGTTGATCAGGTTGATGTGCATCTTGCATAATTCTTGTTAAGCTGAATTTTTAAAGCTATGAAAGTTCCTACTAAATTTTAGCAAGGCATTGATTGTTTAGTAAACAAACTATTAAACTCTCATCATGTTCCATTGTAGTCCAAATGTGAAAAGAAGGTTTTTGTTTTGTTTTTCTTCATCAGAGGTGATCGAGAATGTTGGCCATGAAGATGAATCTCCATTAGATAAATCATTAAATTCAGTGCAGTGGTTGCAGACCTTCTCTGTGGGAGACCCAGGGAAACCCCATGTAATGTCACCATCTAATCAGACAGTAAAACTGGCAGGGAAGTCATTATGTCAAGACCAGACATGGACTGTTCAATGTAACTAGCTCTTGACATTACACTTTAACGCATTTGCTGTATGATGTTATATTACTGATAGCCAAGGGAAATACCATTTTATGAACTTCTTTGTCCTCATTTATGAATATTTATCTTAAAGGTCAAGTCAGTCCTGTGGTATGGCTCTGAAACACGGAGAACAACAAGAACAACCACAAAGAAATTACATACTTTATTTAATAAATGAGCTCTTGAGTCGAATAGGATTTAAATGGTATGACAACATCACCAGTGTGGAACTGATTACAAACACCAAACAAATGCCAATGGAACAAGAGATGAGAAGAAATCTGGCGATTGAGTAGACATACAGTGAGGCAACTTGTTGATAGCATCACAAGGCAGTCCTTGTACTGGAATTCCCAGGATAGAGAGGTAGAAGGAGACCAAAAAATAAAACTTTTGGCATAGAGAACTTGAGACACAACTGAAAGGGATGAGGAAGACATGGACAGACCTTGAGCATTAGGCATAGGATAGTCACGTCTGTCTCACATAACATATACTTTTAAGCATTCTCTGTAAAGAGCAGTCTATCTAGTTTTAGTTTGGGCAGAAGCCTTTAAAATCATGCATAATAAAGACCCTAATAGAAAAAGAATGAGTAAGAAAGAAGCTCATGTATTACAGCTGCAGTCAGAGAAGATGTTGGTCCTTATGGCAAAAAAGAAAGAAAAAGAAGCGTGAATGCCACCCCTCCTAGATTAAAAACCTGTTTAAAAAATCCAATAAACCTGTACCAAGACCCACAAAACCTGTACAAAGACCGAAAAAATGAATCAAGAGTTAATTCCTGTAAAAAAATGTTTTCAATTACAGTGGGCTGCATTGTAATTGAGACACGTGGCCTTTGCCTTCTAAAGCAGTATTTCACTTGTTTTAAAACTCGAACAAGTGTCTGAGTTTATTTGACAAGTGTCTGAGTTTGTGTCCAGAAAAAAAAACATTTTTGCAGGTGAAGAAAAAAAATGAAAATGTAATTTTTGGCACACAGTTACAAAGAGTTTGGGATTTTACATGTTAAATATGACTTGGAAAGTTTGAATTTGATTAGGACCAATTTATTTGTAGAACCAGTTACTCGGAGATCTGCTGTATATTCCTTCACTGGCACTGTTAAATGATGAATCTGATCTTTGTGTTTCCCAGTTTGTTCCTTATAATGTTGTGAGCTGTTTTCTCAGACAACTCTTTCATGTGATGATTTAGCTGACTTATTGTTGTGTTCCCAGGTCTGACATTGATAAAATAAAATGCCAGCATTCATATTGTATTTATAACTTGTATCTTTGTGATCTTCAGATACCATGCCTGGTAGCTAGGTGATCATATCTCTCCACAACTTCCTGTCTCCAGTACTGTTCATCAGTTCTGCTGTTGACTTCTTTCCATGCCATGATGTCAAACACTGTCCAGTTTTTTCTCTTGTCATCCTGTGTTTTCCCGCCTTCATTCTTAGTATCTAGTACTTAACCAGACGCAGTTTGAATTAGGAAAAGAAGAGAGTGCATGAATGCAATATTCATACTAAGGCTTCGTAATTTAAAGTGTTTTGACTTTATGATATGAGTGAAATGCTGAGACCAATGTTGTTGGTATTATGATGCACATGCCGTTTCTAACTGCTGATGTTTTAAATTAGCGGAGCTGCCAAATGCCACAAAACTACTGACTGTGACACCACTGCTCAGCTTTACACAAGTGGCTTCTAGCGGCCAACAAAATGTGCCATCATCGGGTAGTCTTCAGAAACGGAAGGTCTTACAGGAACTTGACAGTAACAGATGTTATAAGCCCGTCACTGCAATGGAGGTATTGGCAGCAGTGTGTCGTCAGTGTTTCATTTAAAAAAAAAAAATCTTGTCCTCACTCATGGCCAACATTCAATGTATTGTGTGAAAATTAGTTTCTTTCATTGTAATAATGGAACATTTTTTTATTGAGCAAAAATATTGTGCTACATGGAGCGGTGGTTACTGTTATTTTCCCCTGCCCCAGCATTTAAATATTGTTACAGGAATATACAGTTGATTATTGAGGTTAGGTACCAGAAAAATGTGGGCATAAGTTGAGTGTGATTTCAAATTTGTAGTTAACAGACAAAACTTGAATCCTAGTGGTTTTCTTAAAATCCTAAAAAAAAAAATCTAGCGTTTTAAGGTTTGTTCTTATATGACAATGGCAAACTACTGAATGAAAAAATTGCCTAGAAAAATCACAAACAGCCAATAAAAGCTGGGGTTGATTGCCACGTCCTGTAAAGGATAAGCAACTAACTTTCTTATATGAATGAAGGTAGAGGCAGCTACTGCTGCCCTGGGATGGTGTTCTGAAACTACACTAACCAGGGCAGTTATTGTATCAGACTCCTCTCAAAAGGTCCATAATGGGTGGTTATGACATGAGTAGAAAGTTGCTAGAGGCCTCAACCCTTCAGGAACTAGTGAATCTATTCTTGTGGTAATGCAGGAGTACATGGCAATGAGAGAACTGACAGAATAGCCTTGAGAGCATCCAAAGTGGGGACATTGGATAAGGTAGATATAATAAGGACAATTAACGACCAACTGTTAGACATCACACTGCAGTTAACAAATTAACACGACTTAGATAGCTGGAATTTGGCATCAAGCTTAACTCTAGCAGAGATTGATGTATGAGAGAACGGGTCATGCAAATATACAACCAGAGTGTTACAGAAACAATGTTCCAGAAATACACTTCGACATTTGCTGATGGAGACTGAGCACCTGTGGGTTTTTCTGGAGTTTAGTGATGTCGATTCTGAATAACAATAAGTTTGTATTTCCATTACTACGTCAAGTTGATGAGCTCTCTCCTGATCCCTCCCCAGACTACCGCTCAACCGTCACACAGAGCACTGCTCTTGCCTATGAGTGCTCTAAGCTCAACATAACTACCATCCAAATGTCTTCGCCTAGGGCAGAAAAAACTGTGATTCACTTAGCTCGTGTGGCTGCTGTAGCTAGTTCTTGCACATGACAGGTGTCAGATGCAGCAACCGGAAGACCAGCCCTAACTTACGCGGTCCCTCTCAGCTTACTTTTGCACAGACGCTTGTGCGCCACTCATATCGCAAGTCTCTGCATCCACGACCAAGTTGTATAGTCCAACCTGGTATCCGCGATCTACTCCCTCACTTGGATGTACGCATTTCTCTCCTTCCGGCAAGGGAGTGCCACTCTAAATTGTAGATGTCTTGTTGACGTTCTTGTGCACATGGCTCCATCCTTCGATGTCGCTCACACTAGAGGATGAGCCCCCGTGGCAGCTCAACCCAACTACCTGCGCGCACCTCCAGTTGCCCGCCTCATGACTGCCTGGATTTGCGAAGTGTGACTAATCGCCTCCCATCGTTACTCAGACAGTTTCCTAAATCACACGAATTCCTTATTCGCACGTTTATCGTCCATGTGCACCCTCCCCGCTCACTGACGCGTGGTCAAGGCGCAAAAGATTGACGGCTTAGGCCGAGTAGACGTCGATTCTTGCTTCGCCTTCCGCAGATCTCTTAGTGCGTGAGTATTTCCCACCCGCGAAGCTTGTCCCCCTTGGTCACCCTAATACAGTAGACAGTCTCCTCATGACATGTATCCGCTCGTTGCGTCTGCTCTTGGCGTCCCAGTCAGCCTTCTGCCCCGGTCGGCATCCTATCAAGCCTCTCTGTTCACATGTGCTCACTATCACACGGTCGCTCGTATGTCCCGAGTCGCATATATCGAAGATGAAGGCTGAAGTGCGTGCACTATACCGCCTGAGCAATGTCCTAAGCACAGTCGTCGCCATATTCAGACGCAGATACTATTGTCTCTAGGTGACGAAAACGTCAATCTAATATCGTCGTCGCCGCACCACATCCACCCTAGTGCCAGTGTGTGCCACTGCTCTGTACCTGTGCCTCACTCGCCGTCCATGCACAAAGACGCCCCGCAGAGTGCGCCGCGTCGCGACCTCTCAAACAATCAGCGTATGTCTATAGATCCTATTTGTAGTGGCGGTAGTGCATTCCTACACTGTGATTAAGCGCCTTCTCTTGGTCTATTCAGTTCTCGGAAAAAGTTTCGCCTTATCGACATTAGTCCAACCTCGGCCATGACATGCTCAATGACGTATATGCGCTCATAGCATGCGGACTTTTTATGATGGGAAACGCAAATGCAGCTGGGAATTCTCATAAGCCCTCAGTATGTTTGTACTTATTATAGAGCGTGCGCACTCTGCTCCGCAATGCCTGCGTGCGAAAATGCAATCTTGTTTTCATAGAAACAGTCAACAAAGTAGTAATGTGGCATAGGCACTCGCTCTGCCTGCCCTCTCCCCAGCAGAGCATCTGCTGCGAGTGATGTCTACCTGAGATGCGCCCTGTGAGAGCTAGCCTGCGATGGTTTCGTATAGAAACACACCTTCTATGTCGGTATTGCATCTCTACAACTCTGCTTCGTCTCTCTTCCGCCTATAGCTGGTGTTCTCTCATGTAGTCACAGTACTGAGTGTACCTCCGAGAACTTATAGCCTTTCTGGATGATCTGTCACCTGTCTAGTGCGTCCCGCTGCTGGCAGAAATGCAGCTTTAACACTGATTTTGGACAGGCAGAACGTAGAGACGTAGTAGCACCTGTGCATCTGTATTCTCCGCCTTCACCGTCCGGCTGCAGGCCAACGCACCCACCGTCGTACCGATAGTTTATGCTCTGAGCCTCACCCTGTGTGTGTCCGCGGTACTGAAGTCCTGTCAAGGTCCGCACACAATTACTTGCCGACGAGAGAATTGTACGCACTAGATATCTCGCTCTCACATCCTTTACTCTCTGACATGTTGCCGTGTGTGTGTCAGTTTGACCGCGAGACCTACGACGTGCACGCAGATTTCCACACAGCATTGCCTCGGTGCAGTGACCTACCTACATTTGTTGTGTCTGCTCCCCCCATTAGTGTGCAGCCTCTGGTGCCCTGTGTCGTGTCGCTCTCAGACTGGTAGAAGGCACCGCCTGAAGTCGCGAACCTCTCCCGCCCCCCATCTCGCCTTATGCCCATTTCCCATCCCGCCCCCCCCACCCTGTTCGCACATCACACTGTGAGCATCCCGTAGTTCCCCCGCATCCCGCACATAACCCACTCTTGATAGCTGTGCAGTGAGAGTTCTTTGCGTCTATGCTACGCTGTGTTGTCCGCTAGATGCACAATCCCCGTTACACCCCCGCGTTGCTCTCGTAAGCGAGAACATAGATACTCTATATGTATGTCACTCTCTACTTCGCCCCCACTCGTCCCAGCGCCTAAGTCATTTCCAGCAGAGCCCTGCCCATTCTATGGCGGTGGTCTGAGCTACCGCTAAAGTTCCACGTAGATTATCATGACTGAAGCTGCTAGACAATTCTGCCCATCTTGATCATGGTGGACAACAGTGCACCATGTGTGCAGCTGTCAACGACTGCCGGTGTGTCAGGAGAGCTAGTATCCGCTCTTTCAGTCGATTTCTTGTCTGTCACTACCAGCACTAACGCGGGGCAGGCACTGCAGGGTACTCGGTTGTGTGTCCCCCGGCCCTTCCCCTTGGGCCACTGTCCAGAGTTCCTCCTTCCCCGCCTTTTCCTCAATGTATACCGCGTATAGTCTGTTCTTCTCTTTTAGTTTCTTCAAGATATGTCTCGACAACTCTTGTGCTTATGACGCTACATGTCACCGACACCACCCCCACCCCACATGTCCCCCCTGCCGCTTTGTCCCCACGCCACACCCCCCCGTGCTGTCTCCCTCGTCACCTCGC
The DNA here is from genome assembly GCA_024509875.1 of Oreohelix idahoensis. Taxonomy (NCBI): domain Eukaryota; kingdom Metazoa; phylum Mollusca; class Gastropoda; order Stylommatophora; family Oreohelicidae; genus Oreohelix; species Oreohelix idahoensis. Next base: position 306,388 of record JAMPIV010014956.1, on the reverse strand, counting down.
CCCTCCTTTGCGCTCCCCTGCTTTCTCCCCCCCCCCGCAAGCCCCAGGTGTCATCCTCGTAATAGAGAAAAGGTCCCTTCCGCCCCCTTTTGTGTAGGCACGGGGTTTTTTTTTTGTTGACACATTTTTTTTTTCATCCTTGTCCAGTTGTCTCTCCTCTACTGTTTTTACTATATATTGCCTTTAACCTGGGAGACTTAGCTTCTGTTTTCTTTCATTACCTTTCTCTTTGCTGTGGTGTTTAGCGTTTCTGGTGTTATCCAGTCTTGGCTCTTTCTTTCCTGGAATCCCAAGCCTTGACTTGCTGCTTTCCTTTTATTTTGTTGAGATGGTGTTGAATTTCTGGTCGACATCATCGGACTCTGTTCTTTCCTGGCTTTTGGTAATCTGATATCGTCTCTTTATGTCGACCACAATCTGGTGGTCTTTTTTCTTATTCCATGAGCTTCTGTGATGGTAGAAACATTTCCATGGCACTAGTTTAGCTCCTTTAAAATCAGTTAGCATTTCCAGAGGGGCTAAGAGGTACGGCGTCCGCCTCATGATCTGGAGGTACCAGGTTTGATTCCCAGTTTGAGGGAAAATAATTTATGGACATTTTTTTTTCAGAACCAGTGGTCCTATTGATGTCATACTCCCCCCTGGTCTACTGGGTAGTGAGATCGGATGCCTAGCCTTCTCGGATAAGGGCGAAAAAATAGGTCCCGTGTGCAAGTTGCGCACGTTAAAAATCACACGGCAGTTGGACATTGTAAAGAGTAGGCCTGTCAGGCTGCTGCCATGGCAAAATTTAAAAATTAGAAACCTACCCACAGCAAAAATGTTTATAGAATGTGTGATTGTAGCAGCTTCTCACTGTGCACAAGCATCTGTTCTTTCTATCTGTCATCAAGGGTGCAGAGGTTGGTATATTTCTCCATTGCTTGAGTTGGAGTGGTCTTCATCCTTCTTTGATTAGTTTAAGGCCTGCATTTTGCATGTTACTAGACATTGGGTTCCTCGTCCCTGTCATGTCTCCATGTGTTATTTGGTCTCCATGGACCTGTCTTACTCTTGAGGACTGCCCTGTAACTGTATCAGCAGGTTTCCTCAATGTATGTCCACATCACCAGTGTGTCTTCTCATCTCTTTTTCCACTGTCGCTTGTCTGGTTTTTTTGTTATCAATTCCACATTAGTAATCTTGTCATATCACTTCAGTCATTGTGTTCTACACAAGCACCCATTTATAAAACTGAACATTTGTAATTCATTTCAGTTGTTGCTTCTTGTGGAGCCACAAGGAAGAGTGCACCAAAGCATTAAAATGCTCTTGCGGTTGTGGTATTTTGTTTTAATGTGAAAAGGTTGCTAACTTCCATATGCAATCTCTTATTAGTTTCTTACAACGTGCCTAAGGGAGGGAGAAGTAGCTTTTATCTTTGTCTGCTCAGAGACCTGTGGGAACTAAAACTGGCGTTATTCCAATATTGGTGATAGAAAATGTTAGTTATTTGTTAGACTAGGTGTGTCTGTTGAAGTTGGTATCTTGGTTGCTGCACAGTGAGTTAACTTTATTACAACCTTTTGAAATCTTAATATCTGTTGTTATTTTCAGCCTCAGAAGTCACATTATGAGCGCCCCAGTTATTCATATATGGACCTGATCAAGATGGCTTTGAAACAGTCTGAAGACGGACAGATGACACTGAGGGAAATTCTCACCTGGATCGAAGAACATTTTCCTTACTTCAAGTACAAAGCAAAGCAAAGCTGGAAGGTGAGTTGTAGTGAGATCACTTCCCCCATGGTTGCATAGTAACACCAGACGGCAGACCAAGCAAAGACATCAACAACAGAGTGAATAAAGCGAGAACAGATTTTGCTAGTCTAAACATCTGAAAGTCCTCTCAGTACAGCACAAACACCACATTAAGATTATGAGAGCTGTACTTTCTGTGCTTCTCTATGGTGCAAAATGCTGGAGAGTTACAGAGAAAGAAATGTCAAAATTGTCCTCTTTCCACAAAATCTGCATACAGAAAATGCTCCAAACCATTTGGCCGAATACCATGACCAACCAAGAACTACTTACTCAACCAAGAGGACATGCACACCATCATAGCTGGCAGATGCTGGAGTTGGGTGGGCCATGTCCTCAGAAGAGACCCTTATGCCATCACAAGAACAGCTATGTTTTGGACCCCTGAAGGAAAGCGTAAGAGAGGCTGACCAAAAACAACTTGGTGGAGAACTGTGGAGGCTGAGATGCAAAGAATGAACTAGAGCTGGGGCACTGCACAAAGGATGGCCACTGACCGAACAAGGTGGAAGCAGTTTGTTGCTGCCCTACAAGATGCCACCGGGCGTTATGGCTACTGACTGCTTTGACAGTCCGTGGCTACGGATCAAAGTAGAAGAAGTGCAAAGCTAGAAGGTGAGTTGTAGTGAGATCACTTCCCCCATGATTTCCTATAGTCTATAATTTGGATTATAAAAACAAAAGTAGAAATGGAATTCAGTTGACGCTGATGAAACAACTCGATAATCTAACTTTTGCTGGTGACCTTAGTCCCATAGGTGAAGCCAGATGTTAGAGAAAATAAAAGTTCTGGATGACATATCACAGCAGTTGAGGCTGACAATCCAGAGAAAAGACAAAGATTATAGGACTAAATATGGCAAATGATATTCTGATTGCACTTTGAGAAATACCTCTTCAAATTGTGGATTCATACATATTTCTTGACAGCAACACAGCCAGAGCTGGAGTAACAGATAATGATATCAAAATGAAAGCTAAAGACAAGTGGGGGCTTTCGTTGCATTGGGAAATATATGGGAAAAGAAATAAAATCCAAACACAAAAATAAGAATTTTCAACTCACCCTTGTGTTCTTCATTCATAACCCTCCACTCCCAAAGGAGCATAGGCCTTCAACAAACACATGCCAAGTCCTCCTGTCCCGTGCCATCATCTCAAGTTCGTTCCATGTTCTCCTCATCATTTTCACCTCTGTTTCCAACTCTCTTCTCCATGTAATACTTGGTCTTCCTCTGCCTCTCTTGCCCTGGGGGTTCCAGAACAAGGACTGCCTTGTAATGCTATCAACAGGTTTCCTCAGTGTGTGTCCTATCCATCGCCATCGTCTTCTTCTCATCTCTTGTTCCACTGGCACTTGTCTAGTTCTTGTCATCAGTTCCACGTTGGTAACCTTGTCATACCATTTTAATCCCTCTATTCTACGCAAGCACCCATTTATGAAAGTCTGTAGCTTTTTTGGTTGTTGTCTTTGTTGTTCTCCATGTCTCAGAGCCATACAATAGGACTGACTTCACATTTGAGTTGAAGATTCTTATTTTCGTGTGGTATCCGATTTCTCTTGATCTCCATATATTTCCCAATGCAATGAAAGCTCCTCTTGCCTTTTGTATTCTTATTTTGATATCGCTGTCTGTCCCTCCAACTTTGTCTATATTACTGCCAAGATATGTGTATGATTCTACATCTTGAATTGGTGTTTCTTCAAGTTCAACCCTGTTATCATTACCTGCATTTATTCTCATTATTTTTGTCTTTTCCCTGTGTATTTTCAGACCCAATTGCTGTGACCTCTCATCGAGTGTTTTCAATTTGTCCTGCATCTGATTACGGTTATGGGACAGAAGAGCCAAGTCATCAGCAAAATCCAGATCATCCAACTGCTTAGTCAGAGTCCACTGGATTCCATTTCTGTTGTGTGTTGTCGATGATCTCATAACCCAATCTATTGCCAGCAAGAAAAGAAATGGAGACAAGAGGCATCCCTGTCGCACTCCTGTTCTTATCCCAAACGGTTCTGTAAGCTGTCCTTCGTGAAGAACTCTGCATGTCATGTCTTCATATGTTTTCTTTATTAAATTAATGATCTTCAGGGGAACTCCATAATGCCTCATCAATTTCCACAGTGATTCTCTGTCTACACTGTCAAATGCCTTTTCGTAGTCCACAAATCCGATGTATAGTGGTGAATTCCATTCCAGACTTTGTTCAACTATTATTCTCAAAGTGGCTATCTGGTCTGTACATGATCTGTTTTGTCGAAAACCTGCTTGTTCATCTCTCAGTTTCTTGTCTATGGACTCTTTTAATCTCTCAAGGATAATCCTGTTTAACACTTTTCCTGGCACTGATAGTAACATTATTCCTCTATAATTTGTGCACTCTTGTAAATTTCCCTTCTTAGGCAACTTAACCAGATATCCTTCCTTCCATTCTGCTGGTATCTCTTCCTTTTCCCAGACTTTACCAAGTAATTTATATAACATCTCTGTAGCCGTGTCGATATCTGCTTTGATGGCCTCTGCTGGAATGCCATCAGGTCCAGACGCTTTTCCCTCTCTTAGAAGCTTTATGGCTTTCTTTATTTCTTCCTTCGTTGGTCTTTCACCGTTAATTTGTAGCTCTTCTTCTGCTGGCTGGATGTCCGGCGGGTTTTGTGGAGCTGGTCTATTGAGAAGGTCCCCAAAATATTCTGTCCACCTCTTCATTTGCTCTTGTATATTGCTGAGCAGTTTCCCATTCTTGTCTTTTATGAGGCAACTTGTTTGCTTGTATTTCCCTGTTAGCTTCTTTGTGCTGCTATACAGTTCTCTCATATTTCCTTTGGCTGCAGCATCTTCTGCCTCTCTTGCCAACTCCTCAATATACTTCCTCTTGTCTCTTTTGATACTTCTTTTTACTTCTTTGTTTGCTTCTGTGTACACTTCTTGAGCCTTGGCTTTGGAGCTTCTAGTTTTGCTTGTGTTTAACTCTGCTTTCTTGTTTTTTCTGTCTTTTATCTTATTGATGGTTTCTGTTGTTATCCATGCTTTTTGTTGTCTTTCCCTTTTCCCCAGTATTTCTTCACATGTCTCCTTCCATACTGTTTTGACCTGCTGCCAATAGTCTTCTGTATTCTCTACATCTTCCAGCTGTTGGAGCACTTGGAATTTTTTGGATACTGTGACCGCAAATTTGTCTCTTGTTTCTTGATTTCTTAGCTGTCCTACATTAAACTGTTGTCTATAGTTTTGCATTGTTGCATATCTCTTGAGTTTCATTTTTACTTTGGCTATCAGAAGATGGTGATCTGATGCCACATCTGCTCCTCTATATACCTTTACATCCTGCAATGATGATCTAAACTTCTTGTTTATGCATATATGATCAATCTGATTTTCTATTCTATGGTCTGGTGATATCCATGTTGCCTTGTGTATTCTCTTATGTGGAAACATGCTTCCTCCTATAGCCAGTTGATATGAAGCACAGAAGTTTGCGAATAGCTCTCCATTTTCATTCATTACTCCTAGCCCATGTTTTCCCATGACTTCTTCGAATCCAGTGTTGACTGTACCTATCTTTGCATTCATGTCACCCATCAAAATTGTGATGTCTCTTCTTTTTACTTTATCCATAATTTCCTGTAGTTTAGTATAAAATGCTTCTTTCACAGACTCTTCTTTGTCATTAGTTGGTGCATAACATTGGATGACATTTACATGAATTTTCTTTTTAGCTGTTTTGAAAGAAGCTGTTATTATTCTGGGTCCAACAGCTTCCCATTCAATTAGTGCTTTCTGTGCTTCTTTAGATAACATAAGAGCTACCCCTTCACTGTGGTGTGAACTTTCGTCTTCATGTCCTGAGGACAGCACCAATTCACCTGTGATGAGTTTCTTCCTGTCTACCCCCTTCCACTTTGTTTCACACATTCCCAGAACCTCGATTTTGTATTCCCTCATTTCTGCTGCTACTTGCGCCACTTTCCCTTGTTCGTTTAATGTCCGAACATTCCAGGTGCCAAATCTGGAAGTTCTCCAAAAGAAAGAATTAGTCACACTGTAACCTACCCTTTCGCTTTCTCTGTGTTTGCATCAACGGTAACTAAGGAGGACCTTTGTCTTGGAGTTGGCTGCTCCATTTTCTGTATTTGACTTGTAAGTTGACAGTTTTTTTAACAAAAAAATTTTTACAGGCGGTGTAAAAGGCCCCCAATGCCCAACCTCAGTCATCCAACGACAGGTGCTTGGTAGGGGACAAAATGTTACTATTCTTTGTAAAATTTGTACGGGCCCCGGTTCAAATGAAACCCGCCCGTGCTGCGCCAAGTGGACATTTGTAGGAGGAGCATGATGACGTCACATCTGACGTAATAAGCACATACGCATGTACAAGTGTGTAAGTGTTCATTCTCCTAGTATTCATTGTTTGTGCTGCAGACCGTTAAAATAATGGCCGGTGTGATACGGAATCCGTCCAAGGTTGATCAGCGAGCGGTGATTCAATTCCTAACAGCCGAAGGATGTCAACCAGTCGACATTCATCGCAGAATGAAAGCAGTGTATGGTGACAAAAGTGTGTCTAAGACTACAGTAAAAGACTGCACGAATGTTTTGAGAAGGACGTCAGTTAACGAAAGATCTTCCGCAGCCAGGTCAGGTGCATATTGTTGCAACAGAAGAAGCCATCGCCGAGATTGATGCAGCAATACGGGTGGACCGTCGTCAGAGCTTACGTTCGCTAGCAGAGGAATTCGCTGTGTCTCTTTCAGTTCAAATGGTGGTTAGGAAGTCAAACTGAAGTATCGGAAGGTGTGTTCATGGGTCCCCACGGATGCTGACCGATCACCATAAGGAAGAACGCATGGGGTGGATGTTTGAACCACCTGCTGCGTTTACGAAGCGGGGGTGATCCAACTGCATTTCTGTTGCGCATAGTGGCAGGCGATGAGGTGGTGCCACCACTTTGAGCCGTGCAGCAAAACAGCGAGCATGCAATGGAAACATCCCGGATCACCAAAACCACAAAAAATTCAAGTCACAGATTTTAAGGTTATGCTGACCGCATTTTTTTCATGAAGGGCTTCTATATGGTAGACTTTAAAGAGCCTGGCGTGAACATCAATGCCATCCGCTACAAAGACACACATAGACAACCTGCATACACCATCAAGAATAAACGACCTGGCATGCTTTCGCGTGGTGTGATTCTGTTGCAACAATGCACGTCCACATGTTGCGAACATCAGTGTGTTGGCCAAGCGTTTTAGCAAGGAAAAATGGGAAGTTCTGCCACACCCAGCCTACAGCCCCTCTGTCACCATGTGACTTTCTTTGTTGGACCCTTAAAAAAAAATCTCTAAAGGGACAACGATTCGACAATGATGCAGGGACGTCAGGGCCTCGGTGACCACATGGTTCAATAAGCAAACAAACTCACTTTTCTCCGACCGCACCCGCCGTCTACCATAGCAGTGGGATGCGTGTCTGTGCCTATGGTGTATTTCTAAAAACACTTGGCTTGCTTCATAAAATTGCTGTATTTAATTCTACTAATCCTAGCTGATGACCTCATTATATTTTTATCGACTGTAAAGCCACAGGACGGGTTTCATTTGAAGCCTGTATCAATCCAATTGTCAGACATGTATTGTCTTTACTGTCTTTAAAAAGCCTCTATGTCAACTTTACTTATATTTGGCTCTGATCAGAAACCTGGTTTACCAACTCTCGAGGTGAAACATGTTTACACAGAGATTCCCCTTCGCTGCAATCTATTTATAACAGCCATAGACTTGATGCGCCAGAAAGTGGGCAGTCCAAAAGGAATAAGATGGGAAATAAATTTTCAACATTGGAAATCTGGAATATGCAGCTTTATGCACAAGTTGCCCAAACCACCAGGTAATTATATGGCACTTAGCTTAAAACCAGCTTTATTTCCTTAATTCATCACTAGAGCTGATATGACAAGAAAGAGTACTCATTTCTATTTGTGTGTGTGTATATTTTTTTGTGCTTGTTTTTTTTCCCCATTCAACTACTCATTTCTAATATACTTGACAATCTTTTAACCCTTTACAGTCACAGCTCTGCTAATAGTAACACCCCCAATGGTGGGGCAGCAAAGACATAACATTTTTCAAATAATTCTTATATTTAAAAAATTATATAGCCTACAATAATATTGGAAGTTCAAATACAGCACAAGCACATTTAACATAAAATGGACAGAGTTTAATACCTTTCTTTTAAATGGTGCGGAATGCTTAAATGTTTTTCACAGAGAAGGAAAAAATTACTTGTCCTCTTTTCATACAACTTGCGCTAAGAAAATATACATTATTAACAGTTTTTCTTGAAACTGTGAATATCAAACAAATTACACTAACGTTGAGAACACAATTTACAACCATAAACTGTCTCTACAAGTGTCCGTTTTTCCTTAATTCTTACAGCATTGAACACATCATTTTTTTTTCTGCTCACGAGTTTGATGGTTCATGCTTGTTGGATGTTGGTTTTAATTACGCTCACACTGAAACAACATAACCAACCCTTTTCAGCTCTGTGGAGTTTAGATCAAAGTCCATCGTCTGGTATAAATAAGAAGAAACAAATAATACGCTGCTGCTCATCAGACAAATTATGTTTAGGCCCTGGGAGCTCATACATCTGGAATAATTCCATACAAGTAAATGTGCCTCTATATGTCCATTGTCTACAATTTTACTAGTTCCTACATCGATTTTCCTACTTTCACTATAGCCGACTCTCCACATGTAAGCCTACCTTGCCGTGGTTGGAGAGCTTGAGCGCCTCAATGATCCCGGGAGCTATGCCGGCGGGAGTTTTACTCCTGGCAGGGTCACCCAAGCCGGACAGGTCCTGGGTGAGGGGCCAGACTAAATGGGCTGAGGAGTGGGTGGAACCCTATAGGTGTAGATGCAGAACCCACCGGCGAGTGGTACATGCTCTGGTCTGCACCAATCCACCCCCACTTCATGGGTTAAATGCTTTCTTGCCTCATTCTTCACTGTTTGTCGTCTATCACGCCCATGGCGACCGTTGCCTCAATTGGCTGTGTGTGGTGTACCCGGAAACGGGGCCTCCCAGTACTGAGGCAAAGTTAAGTCCCCGATGTCACTTATCGGTGCAGAATTGAGAGAGATGGCTGAGCATCACAATCCCTCCTGTGTTGCAGCATGATGAGAACCCAGCATTGCACACTGAGCTTGGGGGGATCACTTGGGCACCAGACTTAATACTGGCTCTTGACTGGATGGCCGCATGCAGGAGATTTCTACAATGGAGGGTTGGCAGGTGGTGGGTATCGGGAAGTGGCTCTGTGCAGGACGTGAGGATTCCTTGGGAGAGCCCCGAACCAGAGCACAGCATTGTGCAAGCTCTGCATAGTTGGAGAGCCCCCTGGATGACGGGGAATGCACAGTGTGCTACCCCACCTATCCCCAACTGCTAACTTAGAACCAGAAGTGGGGTCCTCTGTATGCGTGCCAGGCCAGGATAAAATGCCTGGGAAAGAGACTGGAGCTCAGAACTCCCTAACTCAAAGTTGCAGGATGGCAGAAAAGCCACGGGAAAGACAGGGCTATTTTGAAGATAACGCAACCATATTTTCACCATACGAGCTCGGACGCCGCCTCGGTAAACAAGGTCCGCGCAGAGCAGTGACACCCCCAGGCTGCTTGCGAATAGTCTACTACTGGGAACATAAACAGATTAGGGATGAGCCCACTCTCCCGTTGAACAGGTGCTAAAGTCGTAGATACTGGGCCAGAAGGCGCACCGGAAACCACAGTATCATGCAACTCGCTTTTTTTTTCTATGGAGAGTACACCGTCAAATAAATCTCGTTCTGGTGCTCGCCCTGTGGAGCTCCACCAGGCAGGTGCAGTGCCGGGCTCTGAGCCTCGACAGAGCCCACCCTCAGCTACTGGAGGACCCTCTAGACCGTCTTGTGGAGTCAACAGACGGCGGAGGAGAACTACTGACCAAAACAAAACAGAAAAAGAGAAACCCAGAGTGCCACTTGTCATGATGCACTGGAATGCAGAGGGAGTGAACAGCAAGCAGGCTGGATACAGCAAAAAGACAGAGCTGGAAAACATCTTGTATGAGAAGCAAGTCAGTGTTTGCTGTATCCAAGAGACTCACTTGAAAGCAGATCAAACCTTTAAAATAAGGGGATATCAATGCTTCAGATCCGACAGACAAGATAGACGAAAAGGAGGAGTACTTACTCTTGTAAGGAATAACATTCCTGCACACGAAAGGAAAACCTTCATGGATGGAGCAGAATATCAGCTGCTGCAGATAAAGGTAGACAAGATGGAAATAGAACTCCTGAACTATTACTGTCCGAACAACAAACCCTGAGTCTCAGCTCTATACAGGTACCAGCCACCAACTTTATAGCAGTTGGAGACTTTAATAGCCACTCCCAGAGCTGGGGCTATAACCATCTGGATCACAGAGGTGAAGAGGTTGAAACTTGGCAAGATGATCACTCCCTAATCCTAGTCAATAATGCCACAGATACTCCTACCTTCTACTCCAGAGGATGGCACACAACCTCAACACCAGATCTTGCCTTCTCCACACCAGATATAGCTGGATCTATTAGTAGAGAAGTAGGAGACCAACTAGGGGGAAGCGACCATCGCCCAATCTTTCTTACTGTCCAGAGTGCAACTCTCAGTACAGGCCCAGCCATTACAAGATGGAACTACAAAAAAAGCCAACTGGGGTTTATTCAGGCATCAGGTGAACACGCTGCTGTCTACCCTCAAGGTACAGAACAGAGACATTAATGAAGTGGTAAAAGACTTCAACAGATGCATACTACAAGCTGCAAAAGAAACCATTCCCAAAGGATGCCGGCGTAACTACATACCATACTGGTCCAGCACACTCCAAGAACGTCAGGAAGCTATGGACAAGGCTAGAAAGGACGCAGAGTCTCAGCCTTCACTTGAAACTCACAACAAATGGAAAAAGGCTGTAGCAGAGTTTCAGAGAACAAAGCTAGAAGAAAAGCGGAAAAGCTGGAGAACTAAAACGGCATCGCTGAACCTTGAGAAAGACGGCAGGAAACTTTGGAGATTAGTCAAGTCTCTAAATGAAGAGCATTCCTCACCAAGGCAGACTATCACATTGGATGAAGGTGGCAAACTTTTCAGAGGAAAACAAGCTGCAGACTTGTTTGCTAGAAGATACAGTTCAGAAAGCAACTTACCCATTAACATAGACCATCAGAGAGAGATAAGAAAAGAAATACTGGCAACCATGGGACAGACAGATACTCCTGCCCAATGAGGGAACCCATCACACTAGGAGAACTACAGAAGGCTATTTCCAAGCTTAAGTTTCAAAAGTCACCCGGCCCAGACAAAATCAGCAACGAAATGCTAGTAAATCTGAGCTCAGCAGCAAAGACAAAACTGCTTGAGATATTCAACCACAGCTGGTTGAAAGGAACGGTACCCCAAGTATGGAGAGAAGCCATCACAATACCCATACTAAAGAAAGGGAAATGTAAGACCGAGGCTGCAAGTTACCGGCCAATCAGTCTCACAAGCTGTGTTGGGAAGACTATGGAGCGAATAGTCAACCACAGATTGAAATGGTATTTTAGAGTCTGAGCAGATCCTGGTGCCGGAACAAGCTGGATTTAGAGAATGCTACAGTATAGAAGACCAAGTTACTTACTTGTCTCAAGCAATAGAAGATGCCTTCCAGGAGAAGAAAAAGGTCCTAACGATCTGGGTCAACTTCAAGCAGGCCTTTGACAAGGTGTGGAAAGATGGCCTCATTGCAAAACTTAGGAGAAGTGGAATCCAAGGCAACATGATCTTCTTCTTCTCGTTCGCTGTTGTTTAGAAATGTCTACACAAGAAGTCCGGTTTTCTGGATGTATGTTGCTGTGGTTGAAAGTTCTTCAAGACTCCCAAACAGCTTTGTGTGGATGTGCGTCTCTGTGGGCCAATGTTCAGTTCGCAATTGACTAAGCATGTGGCAGTCTTGCAGGATGTGTTCGGCTGTCTGTGCTGCCTGTCCACACGTACATAGGGGTGATGGGACCAATCTCAGTCTGTATAAGTGACTGTTCAGTCTGTTGTGTCCTGTTCTCATACGGAACAGGATCATCTGTTTTGCTCGATCAAGATATTGATAGTTGTCTCTTTGTTGATCAATTTTCCTGATGGCCTTGATAAGGGTCTTCTTTTCCTGGAATGTGATTGTTTGTTCTTTTTGTTCCTGTGTTGCTCCCTCTTTTGCTAACATATCTGCTCTCTCATTTCCTGGTATGCCACAGTGTGATGGTATCCACTGTAGCACTACCCTTCTTTTGATATTTACTTCGCATAGGACTTTGTTTAATTCTGGCAGTTTATCACTGTTGAGGGCTTGCAGAACTGACATTGCATCGGTAAGGAATACAACCTGCTGACATTGGCTTATTGTGTTATTTATTATTCCTGCAGCAATGCTTATGGCCTGTACTTCAGCAGCATAGTTTGAACAGAATATTCCAGTAGGTGAACAGGTGGATTCATTTTCTTTGTCTGGATAGACCACATAAACTCCTGCGCCTCCGTTCTTCACTGCTCTGGTTGCAGATCCATCAGTATATACTTGGATCCATGCTTCTCTGGGGTATAGTTCTTCAATCATGTCACATGCTGCTATTTTCCTTTGGAGAGTATTTAGCTCTCCCATGGGGCAGGTGGTAGTTATGGAGGTCTTAATACTGAAATTTTGATGTTGTTCCCATGGGGTTGGGAGGAGTGTGGGAGTTATTTCCTTAGTGATGTCTGGTAGTTCATCCTTGTATGTTCTAATTAGTTTTTTGGACCGATGCACAAAACTGCTTCTCTTCAACCTCCCACTGGCTAAATCTCCAAATCTAGTTTTCATTGGATGTGCGGGCATGTTCTTGTACTTTTCTGCTTGGATCAGGGTCTTAGTGTCTCGTCTGTATAATAAAGGTGGAATGCCTGTGATTTTTTCCATTTCATTTATTGGTGTGGTCTTCATGGCACCCGTGATCAACCTAAGCGCTTGATTTTGTACTTTATCTAAGGCTTGTAGGTGTGATTTGGCTGCTGTAGACCATGCTGCTGATCCGTACTCTAATATAGGTCTTATTGCAGCTGTATACACTTTCTTTAATGTTGTTTCGTTAGCTCCCCAACTTGATCCAGCTATTTTCCTCAGTATGGAAAGTTTTCTTCTCGCTTTAGCCTCTGTTCTCTCGATGTGGTGCCTCCATGTCATTCTCTTATCTAATGTAATGCCCAAGTACACCGGTTCCTCATCTGTTTGGACATGTATATTTCCAAAGTCGTATCTCTCCTGCTTTGTCTTTGTTGGAGAGCGTGAAAGTGTTGTTGATGATTTTTCAGCGTTGATCTGCACCATCCATTTCTCTGCCCATGCTGCTATGTTGTCTGCTGCCCTTTGTATTCGCTTATTAGCGATAGTTAGATGTTCTTCTACACACCACACCACCAAGTCGTCAGCGTATAGGGCAGCTCTCACACCTTGTGGCAGATCGTGGATGAGGTCATTGATGAATACAAGGAACAGGGTGGGAGACAATACTGAGCCTTGAGGAACTCCATGTTTTAGGAGGATTTTCTTGCTGTTGTGACCTTCCATAGTGACTCTTGCTTTCCGATTGTGTAGGAACGACTGGATCCATTTTCTCATATTACCCTTGATTCCGTTCCTTTGCAGTTTTACTATTAACCCGTCTTTCCATACTTTGTCAAAAGCTTTTTGGAGATCTATCCATAGGGTAAAGACTTTTCTCTTTTCTTGGAAGGCATCTTCAACTATCTGTGACAGGTATGTGATTTGGTCTTCTGTGCTGCTGCACTCTCTAAACCCTGCTTGTTCTGGCACTAAAATTTTCTCGGATTCCAAGTACCATTTCATTCTTCTGTTGATCATCCTCTCCATTGTCTTACATACACAGCTTGTTAGGCTTATTGGTCTGTAGCTGGTGGCCTTCCTGTTGTCTTTTCCTTTCTTTATGATGGGACACATGAGCGCCTCTCTCCATATCTGTGGCACACTGCCTGTCATCCAACTGTAGTTGTATATTTGCAACAGTTTGCTCATTGCTGTATATCCTAGGTGTTTTAGCATTTCGTTGGTTATACCATCCGGGCCTGGTGATTTCCTGTCTTTAAGTTTCCACACGGCTGTTTTTAACTCGTCCATATTGAAAGGTTTGGACATAACGTCCGGACTGTTTCCATTAGTTCTAGTGTGGATTATTTCTTGACGAATGTCTCGTTGTCTGCGTAAATTGACGGAGATGTTACTTTCATTTCTGTAGGATTCCGCAAATATGTCTGCTGCTTGTTTGCCGGTATATAGTTTCCCTGCATCGTCTAGTGTAATGGTTTGTCGTTGAGAATTGTTATCGTCATTCAATTGTTTAGTGAGTTTCCACAACTTTCTCCCTTCCTTTTCAAGGTTTAGTTTATATGTTTTTTCCCTCCAGCTTCTCCTCTGGGCTTCTAGCTTTCCTTTAATGAATTTTGCTTTTGCCTTTTGTAGCATGATATGGTTCTGTTGGGATGGTTGTACCTCTGCAGTGTGCCTTGCTTCATTCATATCTTCATGTAGGTTTTGTAGTGTGTTGGACCAATATGGTACATAGTTCTTCCTCGCTCCTCTCGGTATTGTCTCCTTTGCTGCCTTGAGTACTCCATTATTAAAATCCCAGATGACTCTGTTAATGTCTCTGTCTAGTACCTTAATATCTTTTGTAAGCAGATTTGCTCTGTGTTGATAAATGGACCAATTTGCTTTTTTATAATTCCATCTTGGCTGACTTGGACTTGTATTTATTGTTCTATTAATTTTGATGAATACAGGACGATGATCACTTCCACCGAGTTGTTCTCCTATTTCCCTTTCCACTATCCCAGCCAAATCAGGTGTGCAGAATGCCAGGTCTGGAGTAGAGGTGCTATGCCATCTTCTGGAGTAAAAGGTTGGAGGATCATTAGGGTTGTTTAGAAGGGTTAGGTTATTGTCGTCTTGCCAGTTTTCTATCTCTTCGCCCCTTCTATCTAGCTGGTTGTATCCCCAGCTTTGGGAATGGCTGTTGAAGTCTCCCACCGCTATGAAGTTGCCAATGGGGACATCTATGCTAGTCATGTTCAGTGGTATGTCATTGGGGCAGTAGAAGTTTAGGAGATCCAGTTCCAGAGTGTTATGTTTTAGATGGATTACTTGGTATTCTGCACCTTCTTTATATGTCTTGGATTCTATAGCGTTGAGGTTATTCCTTATCAGTGTTAGTATGCCACCCTTCTTCCGATCTTTTCTGTCAACTCTGAAGCATTGATAGCCCCGTATCTTAAAATGTTTTCCTTCCTGTAGGTGGGTTTCTTGTATGCAGCATATGCTAATTTCTTTCCGAAATAGGGTATTCTCTAGTTCAGTCTTTTTGTTGTTGACTCCCTCTGCATTCCAATGCATGACATTCAGAGGGGCCGTCGTCTTATCTGGTTGGCCAGTTACTTTCTCCTTCCGCCTCCTGGCTCCATTTGGCGGACTAAGGAGACCTCCAGTAGCTGAGGGTGGATTCTGTCAAGGCTCAGAATCCGGCACTGCTCCTGCCTGGAGGGACTTCACAGGGCGAGCACCATAACGATAATTTTTTGACATCTGTTGTGTAGACATATTAAACCAAAGCGGGTTGCATGGTACCATGGTTGCTGGTGCGCCTCCTGGCCTGGTACATCTGACTTCAGCACCTGTTTCTTAAGGCAGAGTGTGCTCATGCCTCCCCCTCTGGCTGGGGGATTTGATTTTGCCTTTACCTCGTTTGCTGTCCCATCTTGCCTCCCGCTGGGGTTGATACCCAACCTTCGGCAAGATTACTGGGTATAACGGGGTCCACCACGAGTAGGTGAGGTAGACTTGGGCAGGAGAGGCTAAGAGACATGTTGAGTCTTGTATTGCGCATCACTGCCCCATTTGGACCCCAGGCAACATGATGAAATGGATCCAGTAATACTTGCATAACAGGAGAACTAGAGTCACTCTTGACGGTCTGCAGAGCAGAAAAGTGTTGCTCCATCAGGGGGTACCTCAAGGAGGAGTAATTTCCCCAACACTCTTCCTTGTTTACATCAATGACCTGGTGAAAGATCTCCCTGCAGGAGTTAAAGCTGCCTTATATGCAGATGACCTAGTACTCTGGTGCGCTGATGAAAATGTCACCACAGCAAATTATAGAATGCAGCGGGCAGCAGACATGCTAGTGTCATGGGCAGAGAAATGGCTTATCACAATAAACACAGACAAAACCTCCACAACACTGTTCTCCCTCGCCCCCAAGGCAAATCAGCTAACATACACCTAGGGACAACCGTGATCAAGGAAGAAAGCTACCCCACCTATCTTGGGGTGACATTTGACCAAAGGCTTACATGGAATAAGCATATTGAAAATGCAGAAGGAAAGGCCCGAAGACGACTAGGCATACTCAGAAAATTAGCAGGTACCAACTGGGGAGCAAATGAACGAAATCTAAAGAAGATTTATAATGGAGTAATAAGACCACACTTAGAGTTTAGCTCAGCAGCATGGTCATCAGCTGCTAACTCACATCTGCAGTCTTTGGACAAGGTGCAAAATCAAGCTCTCAGGCTCATTACAGGAGCCATGAAAACTACACCAATAACAGAGATGCAGAAGGTTGCTGGATTACAGACATTGTCCCATAGAAGAGACACAAAAACCATGATCCAGATGGAAAAGTACAACAGTATGCCAATGCACCCAATGAAGGCAAGACTAGATGATCTGGCATTGGGACGTCTAAAGCGTAGCAGCTTTGTGCATCGGGGGAAAAGACTTATAAGACAGCATCAAGAAGACCTATCCATGAAGACAACACCACTGAAGCCCACCCTATACCCTGTACCATGGGAGCAGGCCAGCAGTGCCCTCCAAATTAATACAACAGTCAGTGGTCTCACAAGTGGATGTGAGTATAATGATCTGCAAAAACGAACTGCTACATTGAGTATGATCCAAGAAAGCTATCCCGATCAATCATGGATACATGCCTATACAGATGGATCAGCAACTAATGCTGTTAGGAATGGAGGTGCCGGTATCTTTATCTCATATCCTGACAACCACTATGAGACTAGGCACATTCCCACTGGTAAATTCTGTTCCAACTATACAGCTGAGGTTCAAGCTCTAGAGCAAGCTGCAAATATGATTTATAACACCAACTCTGACTGCCACCAGGTAGTCATCCTCACAGATGCACTGTCTGTCCTGCAAGCTCTCAAGGGTGGTAAACTCCCGCATCTGAGAAATGAACTAAACAAGGTAGCTGCCAAAAAGAGAACCATACTTCAGTGGGTACCATCTCATTGTGGTGTACCCGGAAATGAAAAGGCAGATAAACTTGCAAAAAAGGGAGGAGAATGTGAACAAGAAGATAATGAAGTCACATACTTTGAGAAAAAGAGAGCTATCCAGACTATCAGAAGAGAACAGAACCAACCCAAAGACGACTATCACACTCTCGACCGGCAGGGACAGACAACTATTTTTCGACTCAGGACAGGGCATAACAAACTGAATAAACACATGCACAAGCTACGATTGTCTGCTTCACCACTGTGCACATGTGGATTAAACGAACAAACTGCTGAGCATGTTCTACAGGACTGTCCTCTGTATGACCAGTTAAGAAAGATATACTGGCCCAATGACTCAACACTAAACTCAAAGCTATATGGAGTTAAAGAGGAACTTCAAACAACAGTCGAATTCATCATGAGAACTCGTCTGACGGTGTAATCATCAAAGATGCGATCGCAAGAAGAAGAAGAAGAAGACTATAGCCGATAACTGGGTCATAGTCCACATCGGTAGGATTAATCATTTTCACTATCGAAATAACACAGAAACATAGATCTAATCCTTCAAAGTTCATTGAAAATCTTTTCCATGACTTGAAGAACCATTTTTACACTGTAATTTTTTTTTAAATCACAAAAAATCAACCACTCAACTTAGAAAAATACGATCGATATCAAAATAAACTTTGAAACAGCCTCTATCAACCAGAAACACGCAAAATCTCATACATGCGAGAGTTCCATTGTCGCTTAGCAATGAAATAAGCAACCTGTTGCTGCGCGCTTTTAGGCGAATCGGCCGGTACAATAAAAGATAAAATACAGGCGCTTTTGTGCGAATTGGACTAGAAAGGGTTAATGAAGCTAATTCTTGGGATAATGATGTAATAGTCTAATCACTTAATGACTCCTTTGATGTAATCCTTATTAGAGAAAATGACTTTCACCGCACATCACTGCCATACTCTATTTTTTTTATTAAATTGTTTCCCTGACCTTCCCAGATAAGTTTTTCTCTTATTTTCTGCTCTTTTGCTTTTGGTCTTTCCCATTCATTCATGGCTTTGGATTGATGGAACTTTGAATTTCCTATTTTCTTCTTACCCTGTAGGATCCATTCTTGGCCTAGTTGGTTTCAGTTTTCAGGGTTTGTGCTGTCCAACTTCACTTCTTCCTATTTGTTGTGTCTGAATTGGCTGTTGGTATGTTATCTTCCACGAGATGCGGTTTCTAATTGTGTCAAGCCATCAGATTTTGACAACATACAGAAACACTGAAGGAACTTTTGCAGATTAGCATGAGTTAGTACTACCCACTTCAGAGGTCTCCGACCCTATTCGTTGTTATATGATATTGCTTTTGAAGATATGGAGTTTATTATGTTTTAAGAAGAATGATGTATTCATGCTCTCCTCAGAGCAGAGAAGGCTAATCATGCTTTCCTGATTTTTTTATCTTATATTCCTTGATCTGTGCAGGCAGCTATACAAGATAATGCTACATTTTTAAACCTCTGCCATTTGCTGCAGTGTCTGCTCCTTATATGTCCATATATCTTTGGTCGGGGAAAAATGCCCCTTAAATAATGTCCAATTCTTTGTTGTTGGTTTTTTTTTTTTTTGTACATGTTTTGTGTGTGTACGTTTCATTTTTCTCAAGTGATGATACAGACACACTTGAGCATTCAAAAATGTAGCAGCCATAAAAGGGTTACACTATTGATATGGATGGATGTTACGTGTCTTACGTACTTAGTCATTCCTCTTCTACCCTGGGGTGTAGAGGTTTGCCAGAGAGAGTGCCATACTATCCTATTGACTGTCTTGACTCTTCCAAACCTCTACACCTCACGGTAGAAGGGGAACGACTAAGTAGTAAATGGAGAATATGAAAGACTAAGAGGGATGACAGGATGAGAAAATGATTGATGAATGAACTTGAAGGACCAACATGTCCAAAGTGGACATTCTGTAGAAAAACTTGTTTTTCATCAGTATAAGCTTACTCTGACCCTATCTCTTGATATCGCTTGTATTGTTTTCTTATTCAGTTCTTGATTCTCACTTATTATATCTTCTTTCTATTCTTTGTAATAAGAACCAGGCTTATTCAGTATTAGTTACTATGATCATAAGTTTTTTTAAAGTTCATATTTCTCAATCTGAGGTGTTTAAAAAAAATTAACGTGTTCATTATCATACGTGCTTCTTTTTTATTTTTAGTTATCAAGCATCCCATAGGACCTAAAGTGCCAGCCGTTACCCGTATGAAATCTTCTCGTAGATCAGGTAATCACATTTTAGGTTTTTCAGTGCCAGATATGTTTTCTTGTGCCTGTTAATGTTTATTAAATGACACTACTGATTTAGTTCTTTGTTCTCTGGCACTGTAGAAAAAAAACATAACCAAAAAAAAAAAACCCGACTGAATTGGCAGATACAGATTCATGATTTATTTTAATAACTTTACACAATTTGGTATACTGCAGCTTGGAATAATTAAGTAACTGACATAGTTGTTAAAATGGAACAGTAGACAGGCTTATATAATTGGGACATTTCACAGTTAATACAAGGGTCAGTCTACAAGTAATGTCCCAACAAAAAAAAAAAAAATTTTTTTTTAAATCAATATTTTTCTATTGCATTGCTATTGATGAATTTTATAGGCAGACACTTTAAGATTAAAACCTTATTTTTCTACATTATCACCTCTACCCTCAAATGTTTTTTTTTGCTATCTCTTAACAAGAGCTTGCATATAACCTGGTAAAACTCAGTTCCTGTGTTTGTGGTGTGTTGTGGAGATCACCATAACCACTTTTCCCAGATAATAACTTTGTCTGGTTGGACCAGCTGTGGTGCTAATGACAAGACCATTCCCATAGACTTAAAATAAAAATGTTGATAAACTCATGTGAGCATTTAAGACTGTAAGATATAATTTGTAACAACTGTTGTTGTGTCCTTCCTTCATTGGACATAAGTCAAGCAACTTTTCAATGATCAAAAAATTTTCTGTAACTCCTCTTATGAATATTGCCAACTGAGCTGTATCAATAATATCATCACTCTCATCAATAGGTAAGCTATAAGCCTGACGAGCATTCATTCTGTTATCTTTCCTTCTTGCAATGGTGTTTCATGGAAGGCTTATATTCTCAATCATGGAGTTCTTATCCAGACATACAACACTTGTAAAAAAAGGTCAAGCAAGACTTTACAAATGCCTCATCAGTGAATGGTTTGTCTCTTCTTGATATTTCTTCAGCTTTAAAAAAACTTAACTTAGTTACTGCTTCTAAACTATGATGTGGTACTTTAAAAAACAATTTGTATAGTAATGTTTTGTCTGAAAAAGTTGATGCGATTAGTTTGAACCTGACTGATGAGACCGTAGTACTGAATCGAGTGTTTCATGCTGTAGTTTCTTTTGGTATTGTATTATTTGAATAATGGTACTGTTTCTTCACAAATTAGACATAAAACACATCCAATATGCTCAACAACGAAGAACATTTCTGTCCAACTAGTTTTAAAAACACAACATTCTCTATCAATTTTCCTTTTCTTACTCGCATTTGATAATGCCATATTTTATTTCAAAAGGGTAATAAGTTATTTCAAATAACTAATATTTGTGTGCCCTTCTTGGAATTTTCATAAGTGGGTTGAAGTGCTAGAATTTTTTTTCTGCGTGTACTGGAATTTTCAAGTCATTGGAGGGCCAGAGTGAGACCCTTGGGGGGGGGGGGGGGGGGGGGGGGGGGGGGGGGGGGGGGGGGGGGGGTGGGGGGGGGGGGGGGGGGGGGGGGGGGGGGGATTATGGGGGGGGGGGGTGGGGGGGGGGGGGGGACTGGAATCTGGCACAAGGGCCATATGTTGGATACCCCTGATTTAAAGGATTCTCACATCTGGCTCTTAAGCTGGAAAGGGAGGGAGGTGTACAGGGTTCGTAGCGACCTGGAAAACGAAAAAATAAATTCCAGGCCTTGAAAAATGGCTAAAAGCCTTGAATTTTCCGCATCGGACCTTGAAAAAAAACATGAAATCGAAAGTTCGTTACTTTGCGTCCATTTTTCGGTATTGATGGTATTTTTCGCAACAACAGACGCGACGAGCGCTAAAAATAAATCTGCGTTACGTCATAAACGCAAAGCGCCGAAAACGAAACCGCCGAAAACTTCTAGAAATGGATTTAATGTGCAAAGGGAAGTAAAAATTGTACGGTAACCGTACAATTTTTACTTCCCTTTGCGCATTTCCAGAAGTTTTCGGCGCTTTGCGTTAATGACGTAACGCAGATTTATTTTTAGCGCTCGTCGTGTCTGTTGTTACTCGAGTTCTACTGGGAAAAACACCAAGAACTTCATTCAAGTTGTATTAAATCGTTCATTTCAACTCAGGTAAGTAATAAATTCATTCATCTCATTTATAAAACCTATTTAAATAAGTCCAGTTTATAGATAGGCCTACTGTACTTATGTCTGTAATTTACAATGTTGGCCAGTTTTATTTTTAACCATGACCAAAATTAGCCTATAGGCAAACGTTTGAACGAAATTTCTTGGTTTACATCTGCATACGGGAATATGTTTGACACAGTTTAAGATGGTCAGGAATAGAAATTGATGGCGATTCCATATCCTATAGCATACCCTGTTATCAGACCCATGTCCCACTGTTCATTTCACCACATTTTTTTGGAAATAAATATATTTTGAATGCTTTTTTATTATATTTATGATGAAGAGACTTATCCCGTTCTCCTCTGAAGGGTTATAGGCTAATTAGGATAGGCCTAGGCCTACATGTTTTCAATTCCAGATAACATGAGTAACTGCCGATACATGAAAGTGGCATCACATCTGTCAAATCACTGTAATTAGGATAAATGAAAATCACCAATTTTGTGCATAGGCCTATGTTATTTAAAAAAAAATTAAATTAAATTTAATAAAAAAATCTAAACAAACAAACAAAACAAAACCCAACAAACATAGTAAAGATGTTTGTGGGGGGGGGGGGGGTTGTAAAGGCCTGCTGTTTCCAGTTAGATATTTAATAGACTTTCACTTATCATAAGTATTACCCTCCCAATTACTATATATTACCTTTTGTTCGAGTTAAATATTTTTTGACTATATTATGTATGCGTTTATAATTTTGACTTGGTAAATTGACATAGCTTAGGCCTACTCATAAGTTATTTGTGTGTTCCATTTTTTTTTTTTTTTAAACAGAAAAGAACACAACCCCAAGGAAGTTTTTCCCTCAGAAACATCAAAACCATCTAACACTACTCCCTCGGACACGTCAAAATCGTCTAACACTACTAGGAGACCTACCGATGTGACATCATTTGTGACCAAGGAAAAAACTCTCAGAGCTGAGATTATTTGGACACTTTTTTCAGTGAAAAGTCTCCATAGTTTTAATTCAAATTTCATACGCAACAAGGGACATATTCTCTTCTGTAGTAGTTTTGATTCAGCCTTCAGCTTTATTTCAAGACCTGAAATTCAGATTGGTGCATTTGGAACAGTAGCTGAAAATAGGAAGCATTTTCCTGTAGCACTGAAGAAAAAACAACTCAAATTGAAAAAGACAAATCATCCTGTGTTTTGTGCGACAGAAGATAAGGCATGCCGACAGTCATCTGGCATGATACGAACAGATTTAACCTTATATCTACTGTTCACTCCATTGATAATATAAACAAGACAGTTAAAAAAACAAATTCTTTAGGGCAGAACAGTTCAGAAGCAGTGCAGAAAAATACAGCAAAAGTATGGGAGGTGTCGACCACTTCAGCCAACTAGGTGCAAGCTACCCCTACCCATACAGATCCTATTTTTATATTATTTCTTAGTTGAAACTGCCCTGGTCAATGGGCACATAACCTACAACACTGCCAACTCTACAAAAAAGATCAAAGCAAAGATCAGGATGTCAGTATGACTCTTATTGAACCTGCTATTCTTCGACGCAATGTGACACCTTCAAAACCACAGGTCACAACAACACGACTTACTGAGCACCACTTCATTGATAAATATGAAAGGGCAAGGTACAAACCAGACTGTAAAGTGTGTAAGGCTGCAGGGAACAGAAGCCAGACTTGCATGTACTGCCCAGATTGCAATGTACCTCTATGCCTGATACCCTGCTTCAAGTTATACCACACAGTCAAGGATTATCAACGTGGATCGTTGACAAAGACTCTTGCAGAGGCCTACAGCTACAACTTCAACCCCAGTTAATGAAAAAAGCAGCTCAGACTCCAACTAGAGGTACTTAACTACTCAAACATTTACAAATGCTCATTGTCAGATGCCACAGACGCAGAATACATTCAAAAAAGACAAACACGAAAAATAGTTTTTTTTATTTTGCATTTTATTCACAATTTTATTAGCCTTTTATTCTTTAACTCAATACGTCAATCAAGCTTATTTTATTCATTACCATCCATGTCACTAACATTTTATTGCGCTGATGTTGAACAAATTCACTAAAAACTTGGAAAAGATGTCTGTTTTCCAATCTTTTATGAATTTAAAAACAAAAAACAGTTCTTTTTAAAGAAATCTGCAAACACCCTTGGTAATGGGAGACGGTAATGCCCCGGATTGCTGGTCAGCAAAGTGATAATTATATCTGAAAAAATTAGATGAGGAAAATATTAGTTTCCCATCCTTGAAAATCACGTGCTGGACCTGGAAAAACCTGGAAAATGCTTGAAGAAATTTGCTATGAACCCTGGGTGTAGCTTACAGTGCATTCCCCACCATGCATGGGGGTTCTCCAGATATACAGGGCTAAAATACTGTGCTTTGGTTCTAGGCTGACTCAAGAAATCATCTCATCCTGCACAGAGCCACTTCCCAGCTACCCTCCCCCATCATCTATCCATCTATCGTGCATGCAGCCAGCCAGATAAAAGCCGAAGTTAATTCTAAGGAATAGTGATCCCATTGTCCCCTGTATCTGCTCCTCGTAAAGCTTTTGGTCTGTTCATAAGCTATGCTTATATCAGGCTCAGGTAGCTTTCCACCTTCCTTTGCCAATCTGTCAGCCTCTTCATTGCCAGGTAATGTTGCAATGAGGTCATCTGTGATTGAGAATGACATAACAGCCAGTCCATCTGAAGATTAACATGTTAACTGCTGGGAGCCGCTCAAGGTAGCAAAGAAGTTTATCCACTGTGGCACTGAGCACCAAGTTTCATTTCGTAATAAAACAAACTAACCATTTGCTGAAACTGATTCCAGTCTTGTGCAAGATTTTAATTTACCACAGGAAGAGTCATTTTCAAATTGTGGATTGCTGTCGAGTTAATAAAATTAATATTGTATTCATATTTTTAAACTTTCCAAGTTGGTTAGCAAACCGAGGCAACCATTTATATAGTCACAAAAACATTTTTTCAATAGTGAATATTAGTCAGTTTGTGTGTTGTTGGACTTTCTTATTTGATATGGTACTTGATAACCACCAAAAATAAAAGCGTTAAATGACTCAGAAAATCAGAATTTTACGAAGTTTGCATTAAACAAAATAATGCATGCTATTTGTTTGTAAATCACTTTATACTGTTTATAATATCTCCCATAACTAACAAATGTACGTGTCATTTATTTTGTTAAAACAGTACATTACTTTATCTTCAGAATAACATCATTCATCAAAATCTGTTAAGAATTCAGAAAACTTCAGCTTAAGTTGTACATACACCATCAGGGTGAAAAAATTTAACACAATTTGATTACGCTCTGGTGTGTTTCTCAATTCAGTAGTTCATGAGTTAAAGAGAGTATGTTGAGATGAATAGGAAACTACCAAACAGTACAACCAAACATTCCCGCGGCTGATATGAAAATTGTATGAGAGGAGTTGGGAGCCCAAAGAGCAAGTTGAGAAGAATGCAACAAGAGGAAGTCAGAGCAACAGAAACGTCATGGACAATTATAAAAAAGACAACTGAGAATAGAAATTGCTGTGGCGTAACATTAGCACAGAAAACAACAGATGATGGCTTTTTGTTAGATCTGAGTTTTCTAAAAGGCACGTAATTTAGTCCTGGTTAGACATGACATCTTCATAACCCTTTTGTTTAATTATTATTATTATTTTAAGAAATACACTTTAAAGTGGGAATGACTTTTACTTTGTGAAAAAAAATTATTTTTTTAAATAAAAATTTTATGTTCCATTTTAAACATTTTATTTTGCAGGTCCACTTCCAATTCTGCCCAAATGTGTCCCTTATGCTTTGGTCCCTCTCCCATTGGCTGGTACGTTTGAGCAGGGCAGCCACACACAGAATATACATCAACATGCAATTCAAATCTTGCAGCAGCACCAACAACAGGCAATTCAGTTACCCATACAAGGACAACAAATTTATCACAAACAACTGCTGCAAGGAAATGTGAATACTCAGCAGCTCCTGTCTACTTCTTCCTTATCAAGTCCTCAGCAAATTAAATCCAGCTTTCAACAGATTGCACCAAAATTACATCAAAAGCCCACAAGCATAGTTTGGAATCCTACATCTTCAATCATTTGTAACCACGGAGATGGTAATCCCTTGACTAATATTTCTAGTGAATCTCAGCCATTTATCAGCAAGTGTGATATTAAGCCATGGCCAGAAAATATGGGTTCAAATGTGCTAGAAACAACTATAGGCACCAACATGGAAGTTCTTCCCAGGTCCAGCATATTAGATCATGCACTGCACCCAGTGGACATTCAGATTCATCATGGTGGACAGTCCAGCGAGAAGAAAATAGTTTTCTACCTCAAACAGCAGCTAGATCAACAGAACCAATTTAATGAAGTACCATACAGTTCGACCACCACAAAACTAAGCAGCCAGTGTAATTCTGAAGACATCCAGGTGACCCAAGCTAACTTGGTGACTAAAACTAACTTGGTGACAGTGTCTTCAAAAGCTGGAAGTATTTGTAAAACTGTTGACAAAATTCAAAGATCAAAATCTGATGCAGGAGATAGAAATGCTCACATGAGGCCATATTATAGAGATAAGAGGAAAGACAGTCGCAGGAGAGCTCCTATAATTAACTTACAAAATTTGTTTAAAGATGACAAGCAAATGAAAAAAACTGTAGGAGAAGTGCTATCGAGAGATAAAGATGATGAAGGGTTGGTGGTGGACTTAACGTCAGAAATCCTTCACACCCCAGAGAAATCTTTGACTGTCAGACCTGACTCTGCCCCAGCCAGGTGCTTGATACAGCAGGCCTGGGATCAGGCAGGTACCACCAGTGAGCATGCAGAGAGTGACCATAATTTTCTTGAAAATAGCAGTCAGGATGTCCGCTTGTTCACTCATTTAGATGAATCACCACTCTCCAGTGTGATACTGCCAAAAAGAATTACAGCCAATGTTACACGTGGAAACAAAGAGAATGAACATAACTATTTATCTAATGTTTCTTCACATCGCACTGACAGCTTGGGTCATCTTACAGATCAGACTGGAGGTCAGCCGTTGCAGACTATATACATTCTCAAAAGAATTAAAAAAACAAACAGTCCCCATACTGTACAGCTTAATGACTCCATGGGTCATAGAGAGGTCAGTAACAGAAATGAAAAGATCACAGATGATATGGGCAGTGAAACCGTCTTAGCCAATAGAAATTCAAATTTTGAGCCAAGAATGATCCCAGGTGCCCAAGAATGGCAATTACAAGAAAAGTGGAATGAATCTGGGATAGCTGCAGATGCACAATACAAAACTTTATCAGCCAGCAGGTTAATATTCCGTGATTTGCCGAACTCTCATAGAAGATTTAATACAGCGACATCTAGCATTGGAATAAAATCTATTGCTGCACTTTCTTCAGGGATGTCCTCACAGTGTGAACAAAGTTTCTCTTCACCAAAATCCACCATTAAATGTCCTTCACCACCTAGATTTTACCGCACTAAATCCAGGCGGAAACAGATCCACACTCCACTGACAACTGATGTCTCCCCTAGCAGGGTTAGAACTTTATCAGATTCAAGTACAGCAGTTGACATGAGAAATGACAAACCAAATTTATGTTCAAACATTGATGTTGCAGAAGCAGCTTCCAACAACATCACAGGTGACAATTTGTACACCTACCTTACTCCACCTGGTGGAACAGCCCGAACCAGTCATACCACATCTAGTCCTATCTCAGATAATCCTTCACCATTGGACTTTGCATCATTTTTGTCAAATTTATCCAGCTCATCCAACATAAACACATGTGTGGAAGGTAATGTAGCTCAGTCTGTAAACCAGGTTATGGATAGAATTATGCCCCCTTCACCATTGTCATCATTATTGTTGCCTATAACACCACCAAGATTCAGTTACTGCAACCATTCATCTTCATTTTCTGCAACCACATCACCGTCTAGAGCTCCTGCTTCAACATTAGAAATAAGAAATGAAGTGATGAGAGTACCTGAACGTACAGCAGCTGTGCAACAAGAAATCATTTTATCGTTACCACCTGCACCTGAACGTACAGCAGCTGTGCAACAAGAAATCATTTTATCGTTATCACCAGCTCCGGCTTCACCCGCAACCATGACACTTAAACCTGCACCAAGTCATGTATCTAGTGACCCACACTTTTATAAGAGTGGTATGCATTTTCTCAGCTCAAGCCCACCTTCATTGTCCAGTCCAAACCACCGTAAAACTCTGACACTTACACCTTCTAGTCATACTCTTGGTCACTTCCTTTCCCTTACATGTACTCCACCTGCAGGAAACCAGCCAGTGTCCACACCAGTCCATGGGGTGCAGCCGCCCGTGGACATGCTGCACGTCACAGCCAACTCATCAGGCTTCCTTGACAGTAGTTTTTTTGATAATTTGGATTCATTCATGCAGAACTCCTTGTATGAGTTCAAGACACCTTGACTGTTTTAGTGGTTTTAATGCAGATGTAGTTTATTTATAAGTATTTGCGAAACAAAGGATTGTTATGTCCCATTTCCAGTTGAAAATGTATGATTATCCTTGTATGTTTCTTTTGGTTTGGTTTGGTTTTAAGGACTATCTTCATTGCACACGGACAACTCCATCAGTGCTCTAAACTCCTCCCTTTAGATCACACAAGGAGAATCTCAGCACAGTGCACAAACTCCGTAGCACCGGCAAGAATCCCAATGTGTGTATATAGGAATCACATTCTATAAATATTTTTGCAGTGGGTAGGTTTCTAATTTTTTTAATTTTGCCAGGGCAGCGGCCTGATAGGCATACTCTTTATGATTTCCAACTGCCGTGGGATTTTTAACATGCGCAGTTTGCACACGGGACCTCCTATTTTTTCGCCCTTATCCGAGAAGGCTAGGCATCTCATTACCCACGAGACCATCATTAGGACCACGTTCTGAAAAAAAATTTTTCCATAAATTATATTCCCTCAACTAGGAATTGAACTCGGTACCTCTAGATCTCGAGGCGGACGCCATACCTCTTAGCCACTCCGACCATGCTTCTTTTACTACGGTGCATGTCTGTTCTTTGGATGAATGTCAGAGAAGCTCATTACTTTATTCCACACAGGTAACATTGTATTTCTTCACTGCCTCAGGTGAAGGTCTGATGAAAAACACATTTCCTTACCAGTACTTCTGCATCCAACAGTCACAATTGTTCAGAGTAACAAGCTAGATACACAGCCCCTTCATCAGGGGTTGTCAACCTATTTTTGCTCATGGCTCTCTTTTGAGCCTCATTTACCTCTGTGGCCGCCCCTCCCCTCCTATAGTCACCTTTAGCTGGAAAAAAGGGTACTTTACCATATTACTGGCCTGGCCCTCTGGGGGGTTATAATGGCCCACATTGAGAACCACTGCCCTACATGATGTATTTGAAACTTCATTCATTCATTTATCTTTTCTCTCCCTATGGAGCCACCACTGCAGGTGATCTCTTTACTGGAAGTCAGCAACTAAGCAATCATATGACCTTGGAGCAGTGGTTTCTGTTGTAATTGTTTAACACGATGAGGATTGCCAGCCGCCCCCCCCCCCCCCCCCCCCCCCCCGGACAACCTTATATTAGTCACTTCTTACGACCTGCCAGAGAGAGCAGTAGTCCCATTATTTGTCTCCATTAGAGAGCCCCAGAAACTTCATGGGGAGAGGCAGTAATTGAGCAGCTAAAGTTGACATATTTTATAGCAGCTGCTGTACAGTTGATCTGGACTGATGTGTAAAAGATCTGAGACAACAATGTCAGAATCTCTAAATATCCCAGGTAAAATCTATGACAATATCAGAATCTCTAAATATCCCAGGTGGTTGTTGTTTAACTGGGGCTGCTGAGCTTCTCGCTCTTTAGCAGCCAATACCAGGTTGAAGACACCTTGGTATTATCTACACTGTAGATCTAGGCTTTTCTGTGGCTTTTCTGCCATTCCGAAACGTGCTGAGTTCCAAGTCATGAGCTTAAGTTTCTCCAGCTTGGCTTGCATTTAAAGGATCATCACATCTGGTCCCAAGCTAGGAGTAAAAAGTGTGTGGTATACTGTGCATTCCCCGCCATCCAAGGGGGCTCTCCAACTATACAGAGCTAAAATACTGTACTCTGATTCTGGGCTCTCCCGAGGAATGTTTGTCCTGCACAGAGCCACTACTCAGTTTCCTTTGCCTATCATTGGGTCCATAGTGATATCCTTCTGCATGCAGTCAACCAAATCAAAGCCAAAGAGTTACGCCTGGGGCTCAAGTGACTTCTCCAAGCGTAGTGTGCAGTGCTGGGTTCTCAACAAGTTTCACCACAGGAGGAATCCCTGGAAGTGTGTGGATGGTTTCAAGTCAATGAGAATGTAATTAGCCTCACAGATATAGGTTCACTTCCATGTACGTATATTGTAGCACTGTGCATAGCTGGGGGTCATATAAGGATGACTCCAGATATGCCTCCATGCATGAATTTCTCAGGTAAAAACTATGACAATATCAGAATCTTTAAATATCTCCAGTAACAACTATGACAATATAAGAATCTCTAAATATCCCAGATAAAAACTATGACAATGTCAGAATCTCTAAATATTCCAGGTAAAAATATATGACAATATAAGTCTCTCTAAATATCCCAGGTAAAAACTATATCAATATCAGAATCCTTAAATATCTCAGGTAAAAACATGAGAATATCTTAATATCCCAGGTAAAAACTATGACAGTATCAGACTCTGTAAATATCCCAGGTAAAAACGTATGACAATATCAGAATCTCTAAATATCCCAGGTAAAAACTTTTCCAGGTTTGTCAAAACTCTTTTGTCATTGCTCCACTTAAAAGTAGGCTAAGAAGTCGGAACGCTTTCCTCTTACTGCGATGTCACCGGGTTCAAAAACTGAAATCGTCATGCTCCAGTCTACCCAGCTGTAAATGGGTACCAGATTCTGCTTTTGAGTTAGGGAAGGAAAAAGGCAGCGAGGAGGGGAACTGGCCACACCTGTGGTGGGTTTTGATGTTAACAGATAAATATTACTTGTCTACAGATTGAGGTCAGCTATGCAAGTCCCTGAGTCTAATAGTTGAAGATGATGTTCTCAGGGTACCTGACTGCTACCACCCTACGATCTCAATCTGCGATATATTTTGAGTCTATTTTATATTCTGGTGTCTGTTTGTTTATATGGTTTGATGTCTAGGGTAATGCAAAATGTAATGGTGAGTGTATGACAACAACCACAACTTAACTCAATGAAAAGGGATTAAATAAGTCAGTGGTTAAAGTTAGAATAGTATTTTACAATTTTTAATTTCCTGTACCTCAAATCTTTTTTGATACAGGAATGTTTAAAACTCAAAATGGAATGAAAATATATTTACAGTTTTAATTAAGTCTAAAGGACAACTTGTCCTTAAATGTCAAGATGTAAATGTTTATAACATGGAATTCCCTGAGAAAGCACTAGATCCTATGACTGGTCACGATTATGAGGAACGACTTTTCTCATCACTTCCTAAAACTGTTTTATTGCAATAGTGGAGAGTTAATGTTAAATGAACACTCATTAAGCCCGTAGAAGGTTTGGCTTAACTGAATTTCCTTGAGCAATAGTTGACATCAACATCAGAATGAATAAGGCAAGAACAGCCTTCTTTAGCCTAAACAACATCTGGAAGTCCTTCCAGTACAGCACAAGCACAAAATTAAGATTATATCAGAGCTGTGTGCTTTCTGTGCTTCTCTATGGTGCGGAATGCTGGAGAGTTACAGAGAAGGAAATGTCAAAATTGTCCTCTTTTCACACAACATGCCTAAGAAAAATTCGCCGAATACCATCACTAACCAAGATCTGCTTACTCGTAGCAAGCAAGAGGACATGCACACCATCATAGCTGGCAGACGCTGGAGCTGGGTTGGCCATGTCCTCAGAAGAGACCCCGATGCCATCACAAGAACAGCTATGCTCTGGACCCCTGAAGGGAAACGAAAGAGAGGCCGACCAAAAACAACCTGGCAGAGGACTGTGGAGGCTGAGATGCAAAGAATGAACCAGAGTTGGGGCACTGTACGAAGGATGGCCACCGACCGAGCAAAGTGGAATCAATTTGTTGTTGCCCTACAAGACGCCACTAGGCGTGATGGCCACTGACTGCTTTGACTGTCGGCGGCTAAAGATCAAAGAAGAAGAAAGAATAGTTGATGACTTTCTCAACAACAGTACATTCGTCACGACAGTGAGATTTGGAGACGGCTTCAGCACTCTTGCTTCAGAATATATGCAAATAAACACTGTTGCCTCGAACTCTGCAGCTCCAGTATTACTTTGTGGCACACTGAGTGTTATAGGATGTAACCCTGCAATAAGAGGATTAAGGCCTCCTAAGTATTCCATACATATATCTCCATCACTAACAACTAAGCATCATTAAACAGTTTAAGATCAGCTTCCTGTGCTAAACAAATAGCTATCGTCCCTATCTTATTCTGTGACTGCTTCATACTCAGGTAATCTTCCCTATCATCAGTTTGATACATTCCTTTCATAGGAAATCCTATTTATTTTTCAGTCATGTGAAACACTGTGACTTGCCAAAGATGGCCAGTGGTTTGCTGGTCTTACAGTCATAATATTATAGATCAATTTTCAAACATCATGTACTTTCAGTTGCTCCATATTACACATAGACATGCCTGTCGTAAGCTTCCAAAATGGCAAATGTCGCACAACACAAATTTTTGGTTGGGCGCCTATCTATGTTAGCCTCTACACATCAATAATACATATCAACAATAATGTTTATCTTACCGCAATCAATGAAATATTTCACTCTTCCGGTTTCCCAATAAACACGTATCTCCCGCCAAGTATGACTGGGTAGATGGGGTCATCCATAACAGCCGCTTTGATCTCGGCTCTGAGAAAATCAGAGTGGATCTCCACCAGTGCGATGGGAAGCGCTGTAGGTGCATCACTCTTAGAGACTACACAAAGTTCGACGGTCTCTCCTGTCTCTTGACCGGGTTTAACCAGGTGTCTGGCAACAATGCAATCATAAGAAAGCCCCGTGTCAAATAAACACAAAGTTTGAGAACCGTTCAATGTAACAGTACCTCACGTTGAGGGTGTATCCCCAACAGGTTGGGAATTACTGTCAATAATTCCGCCTTGCGAGACTGTTAGCAAGCATCCGATGCGTTTAGGCTCGGTGTGCTCGCTCTGATCATTAGTCCCGTGCTCAGGGGTTCTCCCTTTGCCACCTTGTCCTTTCTGGCTGCGCTGCCATGTAGGGCGGTCGGGTTGATCAGACTGTTTACTGTGGTTGGGGTACTTGTTTTTTGTAGAACTTGGATTTTTCAGGAGGGGGGTTTTGAGGTCCAGTTTCTCTGTGGTTATTCTGATTAGAAGCATGAGAAGCATGAGAAGATTGGTCTAGATTATTCTTTCGAAAATGCTCTTCTGTCGGTTTACGTTTTGTGGCCGGTAGTTCAGCCAGCGCATTGTGATATCGCTCAGACTTTTCCAAAATGTCTTCAAGCTTTTCTGCACCTTGCTCAGCTAGAAATCTCCGGGTATCAGCAGACAAAGTGTTCTTTATTTGTTCTGTTATAACAAATTCCTCAAGACCTTCATAGGTAGAGGGGAGCTGCGAAAGCTCAAGGCACTTTGTCAAGTATCCCTTCAAACGAGACGAGAACTGCTGAAAAGTTTCAGAGGTCTCTTTCCTGCTGTTGCGAAACAGTTGCAAAAATTTGCGAGCATTCATTTCAAAGCGCTCCAGTAACGCTTTCTTCAACACATCGTAGTTGTCTTGTTGGCTGCTTTCAAGTTTAGCGTAAACATCATAAGCAGAACTTTTTAAAGCCTGGGAAAGCTTCATATTCCAACACGACCTCTCTAAACCGTACAGAGTTGCAATTTTCTCAAATTTTTCTAGATACGTGTCAATCTTCTCATTAGGACAAGGGAAAGATTCTAGCGGAAAAGACATAGCAGTGAGATGAGTAGATTGTGTGTTAGAGGGATTAGTTAAAGAGGAATGAGGAGAAGACTCTCCATTGCTGGAGGTAGAGGCAGCACCACGACTTTGGAATTCTAGAGTTTTTAAGAGCCAACTCGTGCTGTCTCTGTTTNTCTTTTTCCTCAAGCTGTCTCTCCTNCTCTCTTTCCTCATGCTCCTCCTTCTTCCTTCTCTTGCTGTCTCTCCTCTCTCTCCTTCGCATGGTGCATCCTGTGAATTTCCATTTCCTCATCCATCTTCTTCTGCTGTAAAGCTTCGGCTGCTTCTTCCTTCCGCTCCACATCATATCTTTCAAGTTCGTCCCTGACGAAAGCTTTCGCTTTGTCGCCGTCCAGTCCCTCTTCCATTCCTTCCTATCTGAGCATCTGTCTCAGTTTCGCCCTTTCTGCCATAGTAAATAGGTGACTGAGACTTAGACGAGAAAGAATTTAAGAAAAAGATACGCTGGTTCCTACCACTTGCGAGAAATAACAAAACAAAAGATGATATACTTCACCCAGGAATACCTCCTCCAAAATATAGTGTCTAACTATTGCTGCTATTAATTGGCAATAAAGCACCTAATGCAGACGACTACGCCAAATAAATGGTAGTTAAGATTAATGACTGAAAAATAAGTTGCTACAGTGGAAACAAAATAATTATTGCAAAAAATATAAGAGAAAAAAAAAATCCCTTAATTTTTAATCCACTATCAAGTCCACCCCTGAAGTCAGTTAGGGTAAGGGAGGCAATTTACAGGACGTAATTGTCTGAATGCACTCCTTAGCTTAGCTCAAACACCTACTTCTTCAGAACTCTGTGAATGTTATACACTCACAAACTTTACCAGCGTTTAATATCACAAAATCAACAATTAACATATATTCTGACACAATCAACCTGTAACTCAAATGTATAATGTTCAATAATGCTGAGGAAAAAAAAGAACCCAGAATTATTAGTTGTGTGGTCAGCACGCCCATAAACAGATCGTTAGTCTAGGGGATAAATTATTTTTTTTAAAAGATACAAACTCCACGAGACAATCACACTCTTACTCTATATCAGAATAAAGAAAATTACAGACGAGCTGATATTTGCTGTCTCGTCTTCCTATTCTAAATTCAAAATCCCGTTAGACGAGTCCACATTTGTCGTACTCGTCTTCCTATTCTAAGTTCAAAAATCCTTCGGACAAGACCACATTTGTCGTCGATTTTTGATAGGAGAATTAAGACTTGGGTTGGTCCCTTCTGAATAAATTTGAATGAGTGATAGCCACAGTGAGAGATGATGGTAGAAATAGATTTCCACGAGTGAGATGGTAGAATGTGATAGATGCTGTCTCTGAGATCGAGAAATCTTCTCTCTCTCTCACCTATCTTCTACGACAGATTTAGAGTAGTCAGGCAGTCTAACACCTATACATATATTAATATATATTACCACTCACGTGCACACCCACAATTGACGACAGTGAGACACACAGACGGGGGAAAACTATAACAATGATTATACAGATAATTTGGAACGAGCTGACCAACGCGCTGATTTAAGTACAAGAGAAATTTTAATTATCATCTAAAATTTCATCACAACACATAAAATACATCAAAGCATATACAAATAGTCATAAAGTCAATAAAAGTGCTACAAGAATGATAGACCCACAGTATGATCCTTTCCCTCGATGTATAGCCCACAGTCCTGTTAGCAGAAAATGATTTGATAGCCCCCAAAGAGTCACGGATACATCTGCTGAGTCTAATATTTCCCCCGTTAAAAATATGAACAGACTTTGATAGTAGTATGGTCTATCCTAAGGAAAATATAGTTAGCAACAAATCTTGCATAAGGAAAGTTACAAAGTTGGTGAATCAACAAAGAACATCCCTCCGTCTACTTTCACTCAGTTCTTTCATCAGGGCCCTGACTCGCACAACCTTACCTACAAGCGTGCTGCTGTTCGCCGTCTGGCGCAAACTTTAGGACACTTCTCTACAGTGAATCTGTATTCTTTGGATAAAGAGAATCCCAGCTCTGCAGATACAGGTTTCTTCCACTGCATCTGGGGAGCATTCACTTCACCAGTTTAATTTTAAGATTGCTGTTAATGTCACTTGAATCAGTTTGGTTAAGAAAGTTAAACGGGCACACAGTGTCAGAAACACGGAGGTTTCACTTAATTAGTGGGAAAAAATATTACACTGGTGTTGGACAGGACGAACCTTCTCTCAACAAATAATTTCTTGGTTCACCACACACTAGGTTGTCAAATAATGTCGGAAAAGTTAATGTTTTGTTCTGTAAACGGGGATCTTCCATGATGAAGTTTCTAACACTTCATTTCCCTATGACAATCTCTGCCATGGGACTGCCTTTATCTTCGTAAGCGATAAAGCAATATGATAAATATATCTTCATTAGGCTGTGGGCTATTTGTGATTAATTTTTGTACAAGCAACAATCATCCACAATGCACATGTTTAGATCATACCATACATTATATCAATGACTATTATACAGGCATATTTTGTGAATTCTATATGAACCTGAAATAACAAATATTATACACAGTAGTTATCATAATTTCGCTTACCCTCAGACTTCAGATACTGGACTTAAAAATGTTTCTGGCGATCCGCTCACAATTCATGGGTCGTGGCGAAACTCTGCCTCCAGTCTGTCTCAAACCTACTTCGTTGTGTATCCCTCCAGTTTTACCGATACGCTTTAAATACGTATAGCACGGACGTATCGGAGAGTACCGACGTCACAGCTAAACCTACGCCTATGAAATCCTTCCCGAACCTTGATTTCAGCCGATCTGTGCGTCGACTGAAATTTTGCCTTTATCATTCTCGGCATATATAATATCCATATTGTTCCATCTTATCTAGTTTTATACAGCTGATAAAACTCTATCTTCCTATCCATGTAATTTCCCAAACTGTTATTTGTTGATTTTAATATTTAGAACAGAAGTGGGTTTACATGCTTTTAGCGTAACTGTGGGCAGCCGAAATACGCATATATCTCCGTAAATGAGAACTTCCTACCGTTCCATCTTATATGCAGTTATACACCATCCTTCCCTGTACTGAAATGTAAAATCCTTTTTCATACGGATTCCCTTCTGCTTTATTATTTATCCTTGGCGATTTCCTCTGTCTGATACACATTTCGCTGATACGCCGCCATTTTGAAAGCGGTCAATCGATCGTGGACGGGTTTATAAATCTACCTGAAAACGTTTGCAATGACTTGAAACCAATTTTGCGACATAGCTCCCCCATATTTTAAGCTGGATGATATCTAGCTTAACTATTGGGTACAAGACAATTGCAAATCGACCATTCCAAAGTCAGTTTTCCTTCCTTCTATCGTGCTCCATCTCTGTGGGATGGTTTCTGAGAAAATCGTCGCCCACATTCTTTTTTCCCGGAATATATTCATCCTTTACTATCTCTCTCCTTCCGGTTCGGCTTTTCATCCAGGCTCTTACTGCTGGTGAAACGGGGTCGGTAGGTTTCCCATGAAGTTTACCGCCCTCTTTTCGTTGATAGTTGGATGTGGTCTTCCCTCGCAAATCCGTAGGTGTTTGATTTTCGCTACGTGATTTGTTCCTTTTTTCCAGCGCATGGAGTTCAGACTGCAATTGAACCTGTGTGGGATGTTTCCTTTCCCCTCCCGTGCAAATCTCGGGAGTACCCCTGATTGCTGGTTTGCTTGTAGATTTTTGATGAAGACTCTTCCGTCGACTTTCTGAATCTACATAGGTGCACTCTGGACAGGAATTTATATACTGATTTATGTCTTCCGTAATACCTGGCCAGTAGAACTGGGTGGCTATTCTTTGTTTTGTGGCACCATTACCCAGGTGTTCACTCAAAGTTGATATGTGTCCCCAGCCTATAACCTTATTCCTATAGGTGGATGGTACAACAATTTGACCATGACTTTTCGTCCCTCTGCCAGCTTTCCTGTACAAGAGTCCATGTTCCATATAGAAATGTCCTTTCCTTGGAGCTTTATGTGTTTTTGATAATTTGCCAAAACAAGGCTTCAACGTGCTGTCTGCTTCTTGAGCCCGTTTCATTTCAGTCGAATGAAATTTTAAGTTGGTGTCCCTCTCTATGTTCCTGGAGTCAGACCTGGTCTGGGTTTCTGCCATAACCATAGGTTTTACAGGGTCTCCCAAGAAAACATATTTACGCCCCAACATTAGGGGGTAAAAGGGATCATCTATCACTGCTGCATTTATCTCCCCTTCCACATAGCGACAACTGACATGAATCTTTGCTATGGGTAAAGTAAGGGGTGATGTTCCTTTTAGTGGCCCTTGAATCTCTACTGTTTCTGTGGTGATTTGTTCAGGGCACACCAGAGATGCACACACGACTGCGTCATAGGACAAACCTGTGTCATACATTCCTGTGACTTGTTTGCCATTAACAGTCACTATCTCCTGGGTAGGTGGGTGATGGAGGCTATTCTGACTCACAGTCAGTTCCTTCCTAACAGAAGTCCTCACCTGTAGACATGCAGCATGATGAAGGGGTTTTTTCCTCCCACATTCATCAGTGTTGTGGTTGCTCATCTTACAAAATTTGCACCGATCCTCGTAGGTTTTCTGATACTTACCTAAACTACTCCATTTCAACAAATATGTTTCTAGCCTAGCTGAGAACTGGTTATATGTTTCTCCAGGTAGAGGTTTAGAAGTTCTAAATTTCTTCCTATATGCCTCAGAGTTCTTTTCATACCGGATCAGTAAGGCTTGCTTTAGTATTTCATAATTTTCCTGATCTTCTTTGGGGAGTTTCAGAAACACATCATATGCAATACCTCTCAATCCCTGGGATAACTTTAGACTCCATTTTTTCCTTTTCCAGTCCATATGTAGAGGCTAGCCTTTCATACCTATCCAGGTACGACTCAATTGCGTCCTCCTTTTCAACAAATGGATCTAGGTGGAAGTTCATGGCCCTATTTGCTGTGTTCTGAAAAGAGCTATTCGCAGAATGAGGTGAGCTATTACCATGGGTGATAGTCCCAGCCTGAAGTTCAAGATCAAGCTGTCTCATTTTCAGCTCATGGTCTCTCTCTGCTTGTAACCTCCTTTCTTCTCTCTCAGCTTCTAATTTCTTGGCTTCTCTCTCCGCTTCTAATTTCTTGGCTTCTCTCTCTGCTTCTAATTTCTTGGCTTCTCTCTCTGCTTCTAATTTCTTGGCTTCTCTCTCTGCTTCTAATTTCTTTGTTTCTCTCTCTGCTTCTAATTGCTTTGCTTCTCTCTCAGTGTACTTTTCACATTCCGTCGTGACATACCGGATCAGAGCGTCACCATCCATGCCAAGCTCTTTTCCCACCTGCAGTGTAGCAGACCTAAATTTGACCAAGTCAGCCATGATGTATCTGTAGTCTAGTAGGGCAAGCGATCTTACTCAAACTAATTTACTACAATATAATTAACTTAGTTAAAATTAAAGTTAATTAAACTGACTTCACCATATATGAAACAGCTTTCTTTATCTGTACTCAGTGGTACTCCTAACAATATAATTATTTCCTACTATGTTACTCTTTCCAAAAAATTTTACAAAACAAAATTTTCTACACAGCAGAAATGGAAAGTTGGCTCAGGAATATCAAAGATATATCCCGCAGACGAGCCCCCACTGTAGCGGGAGGTTATTTAAAAGTATTTATTATGTAAGAGTATGCCAGTAACGAGTTCTGACCTTACAAGTAATACCCCAGTCTTAGAAATAAGCACTGGTGTATTGTTATCATAAAAAATAGTCAGACTGTGAAAACCCTGGCCCAGTTGGTAAGAAGTAGAACCAGAATTTAAGGTGTCTCCTCCCTGTGACTATCTTATGATTACTTATATTCTAGGGGATAAGTAAAATGTACATTCACTGAACCCACAAAATGGAAGAAGTGAATAAATCCTCAGGTACAGTTAAAATAGTTTAATAATTACACTAATATTCTATTTCTACTAGTTGGAAAAGAGCATACACATATATATATATATATATATATATATATATATATATATATATATATATATATATATATATATATATATATATATATATATATATATATATATATATATATATATATATATAAAAATATTCACACAATTACTATTATTGTCTGTTTAGACTTCAAGATCTTAAATAATAAAGTTACTGAAATCACTGTTATTAGTCCTTTGAATTTAAGGATAACTGTCATCAGTTGACTGAGTTTCTGTATGGTTACTTATTGTTTTCAACTATTGGCTGTTTCACATGTATAGGTGGTCAGTGTCAAACAGGACACTTATCTTTCCAACTTGATACTGCTGAAACTGTCCTTTGCTGATATCAGACTTGGTAGGCCCAACAGTAGGGATGCCAATGACCAGTTGAAGTTCACTCTTTGGGGTCCTGCACTTTTGTGGGATTGCCTCGGATGAACTACACCGGCTTCTGATACTGGACAGTCTGGTTTGAGTTATTTCATGGAACCTGCAACATATCAGCCTTGGCTAGTATCTGGCTAGACTTGTAGCTGACTAGCACAGATGTCAGACCAGTCAGTCATCAGATGTCACCGTTATACAATCATAGTAAGTAAGGACATCATTTCAGTGATATAGCATTAATATTAACATTTCAATTAAGTGTAACTGACTAGCACATAAGTCAGACAAGTCAGTCATCAGGTGTCAAAGTTATACAGTCATAGCAAGTAACATCAATTCAATGATATAGAATTAATATTAACATATCAGTAATAAACATCATCTGGTTTATTCCGCTCCTATACATCCCTTTCTATAACTTGATCCTTCCAAATCATATCAAGTACGAATTCAAATACTGATGCTATTCTTAGCATCTACACAAAATTAATACATAAATAAAGAAAGTGAGTGACCACATGATCAGGTTGCTTTCTACTGAAACTGGCTGTAGAACACTCCAGTTTACCAGCTGTAAATGGGTACAGAGTTGTGCGCTCGAACTAGGGAAGGCAAAGGCAGCGAGGAAGGGGACTAGTCACCTTAACCTCGTAAACGGGGATCTTCCATGATGAAGTTTCTAACACTTCATTTCCCTATGACAATCTCTGCCATGGGACTGCCTTTATCTTCGTAAGCGATAAAGCAATATGATAAATATATCTTCATTAGGCTGTGGGGCTATTTATGATTAATTTTTGTACAAGCAACAATCATCCACAATGCACATGTTTAGATCATACCATACATTATATCAATGACTATTATACAGGCATATTTTGTGAATTCTATATGAACCTGAAATAACAAATATTATACACGGTAGTTATCATAATTTCGCTTACCCTCAGACTTCAGATACTGGACTTAAAAATGTTTCTGGCGATCCGCTCACAATTCATGGGTCGTGGCGAAACTCTGCCTCCAGTCTGTCTCAAACCTACTTCGTTGTGTATCCCTCCAGTTTTACCGATACGCTTTAAATACGTATAGCACGGACGTATCGGAGAGTACCGACGTCACAGCTAAACCTACGCCTATGAAATCCTTCCCGAACCTTGATTTCAGCCGATCTGTGCGTCGACTGAAATTTTGCCTTTATCATTCTCGGCATATATAATATCCATATTGTTCCATCTTATCTAGTTTTATACAGCTGATAAAACTCTATCTTCCTATCCATGTAAATTCCCAAACTGTTATTTGTTGATTTTAATATTTAGAACAGAAGTGGGTTACACGCTTTTAGCGTAACTGTGGGCAGCCGAAATACGCATATATCTCCGTAAATGAGAACTTCCTACCGTTCCTTCTTATATGCAGTTATACACAATCCTTCCCTGTACTGAAATGTAAAATCCTTTTCATACTGATTCCCTTCTGCTTTTATTTATCGTTGGCGATTTCCTCTGTCTGATACACATTTCGCTGATACGCCGCCATTTTGAAAGCGGTCAATCGATCGTGGACGGGTTTATAAATCTACCTGAAAACGTTTGCAATGACTTGAAACCAATTTTGCGACATAGCTCCCCCATATTTTAAGCTGGATGATATCTAGCTTAACTATTGGGTACAAGACAATTGCAAATCGACCATTCCAAAGTCAGTTTTCCTTCCTTCTATCCTCCTCAAGCTCTGTGGGATGGCGACTTAGAAAATCTGCGCCCACATTCTGTTTTCCCGGAATATATTCATCCTTTACTATCTCTCTCCTTCCGGTTCGGCTTTTCATCCAGGCTCTTACTGCTGGTGAAACGGGGTCGGTAGGTTTCCCATGAAGTTTACCGCCCTCTTTTCGTTGATAGTTGGATGTGGTTTTCCCTCGCAAATCCGTAGGTGTTTGATTTTCGCTACGTGATTTGTTCCTTTTTTCCAGCGCATGGGGTTCAGACTGCAATTGAACCTGTGTGGGA
This sequence comes from Oreohelix idahoensis, assembly GCA_024509875.1. Lineage (NCBI taxonomy): Eukaryota > Metazoa > Mollusca > Gastropoda > Stylommatophora > Oreohelicidae > Oreohelix > Oreohelix idahoensis. The sequence continues at coordinate 264,249 of JAMPIV010014956.1, read as the reverse complement.
TGTTTCCTTTCCCCTCCCGTGCAAATCTCGGGAGTACCCCTGATTGCTGGTTTGCTTGTAGATTTTTGATGAAGACTCTTCCGTCGACTTTCTGAATCTACATAGGTGCACTCTGGACAGGAATTTATATACTGATTTATGTCTTCCGTAATACCTGGCCAGTAGAACTGGGTGGCTATTCTTTGTTTTGTGGCACCATTACCCAGGTGTTCACTCAAAGTTGATATGTGTCCCCAGCCTATAACCTTATTCCTATAGGTGGATGGTACAACAATTTGACCATGACTTTTCGTCCCTCTGCCAGCTTTCCTGTACAAGAGTCCATGTTCCATATAGAAATGTCCTTTCCTTGGAGCTTTATGTGTTTTTGATAATTTGCCAAAACAAGGCTTCAACGTGCTGTCTGCTTCTTGAGCCCGTTTCATTTCAGTCGAATGAAATTTTAAGTTGGTGTCCCTCTCTATGTTCCTGGAGTCAGACCTGGTCTGGGTTTCTGCCATAACCATAGGTTTTACAGGGTCTCCCAAGAAAACATATTTACGCCCCAACATTAGGGGGTAAAAGGGATCATCTATCACTGCTGCATTTATCTCCCCTTCCACATAGCGACAACTGACATGAATCTTTGCTATGGGTAAAGTAAGGGGTGATGTTCCTTTTAGTGGCCCTTGAATCTCTACTGTTTCTGTGGTGATTTGTTCAGGGCACACCAGAGATGCACACACGACTGCGTCATAGGACAAACCTGTGTCATACATTCCTGTGACTTGTTTGCCATTAACAGTCACTATCTCCTGGGTAGGTGGGGGATGGAGGCTATTCTGACTCACAGTCAGTTCCTTCCTAACAGAAGTCCTCACCTGTAGACATGCAGCATGATGAAGGGGTTTTTTCCTCCCACATTCATCAGTGTTGTGGTTGCTCATCTTACAAAATTTGCACCACTTATCTCCCTGTTTGTAGGGTTTCTTTTCCTGAGTCTGAGGGTTCTTGTCCTTATTATCAAATCTTTGCTTGTATCTGTATGGTTGATCCATCTGGTCAAAATCGGTATTCTGTGGTGGTGGCTTATATCCTTCTACCTGCTTTCTTTTTGTTCCTACCAATTCAGCTTGAGCTGCTTGGTATCTCTCTGCACATTTCAAAATGTCTTCCAGCCTCTCTGCTCCTTGTTCTATAAGGAATTTCCTCATTTCTTGAGACATGGAATCTTTCACTTGCTCTAACATAACCATTTCTTTCAGATCCTCGTAGGTTTTCTGATACTTACCTAAACTACTCCATTTCAACAAATACGTTTCTAGCCTAGCTGAGAACTGGTTATATGTTTCTCCAGGTAGAGGTTTAGAAGTTCTAAATTTCTTCCTATATGCCTCAGAGTTCTTTTCATACCGGATCAGTAAGGCTTGCTTTAGTATTTCATAATTTTCCTGATCTTCTTTGGGGAGTTTCAGAAACACATCATATGCAATACCTCTCAATCCCTGGGATAACTTTAGACTCCATTTTTTCCTTTTCCAGTCCATATGTAGAGGCTAGCCTTTCATACCTATCCAGGTACGACTCAATTGCGTCCTCCTTTTCAACAAATGGATCTAGGTGGAAGTTCATGGCCCTATTTGCTGTGTTCTGAAAAGAGCTATTCGCAGAATGAGGTGAGCTATTACCATGGGTGATAGTCCCAGCCTGAAGTTCAAGATCAAGCTGTCTCATTTTCAGCTCATGGTCTCTCTCTGCTTGTAACCTCCTTTCTTCTCTCTCAGCTTCTAATTTCTTGGCTTCTCTCTCCGCTTCTAATTTCTTGGCTTCTCTCTCTGCTTCTAATTTCTTGGCTTCTCTCTCTGCTTCTAATTTCTTGGCTTCTCTCTCTGCTTCTAATTTCTTTGTTTCTCTCTCTGCTTCTAATTGCTTTGCTTCTCTCTCAGTGTACTTTTCACATTCCGTCGTGACATACCGGATCAGAGCGTCACCATCCATGCCAAGCTCTTTTCCCACCTGCAGTGTAGCAGACCTAAATTTGACCAAGTCAGCCATGATGTATCTGTAGTCTAGTAGGGCAAGCGATCTTACTCAAACTAATTTACTACAATATAATTAACTTAGTTAAAATTAAAGTTAATTAAACTGACTTCACCATATATGAAACAGCTTTCTTTATCTGTACTCAATGGTACTCCTAACAATATAATTATTTCCTACTATGTTACTCTTTCCAAAAAATTTTACAAAACAAAATTTTCTACACAGCAGAAATGGAAAGTTGGCTCAGGAATATCAAAGATATATCCCGCAGACGAGCCCCCACTGTAGCGGGAGGTTATTTAAAAGTATTTATTATGTAAGAGTATGCCAGTAACGAGTTCTGACCTTACAAGTAATACCCCAGTCTTAGAAATAAGCACTGGTGTATTGTTATCATAAAAATAGTCAGACTGTGAAAACCCTGGCCCAGTTGGTAAGAAGTAGAACCAGAATTTAAGGTGTCTCCTCCCTGTGACTATCTTATGATTACTTATATTCTAGGGGATAAGTAAAATGTACATTCACTGAACCCACAAAATGGAAGAAGTGAATAAATCCTCAGGTACAGTTAAAATAGTTTAATAATTACACTAATATTCTATTTCTACTAGTTGGAAAAGAGCATACATATATATATATATATATATATATATATATATATATATATATATATATATATATATATATATATATATATATACACACACGTATATATACATATATATATATATATATAAAAGTATTCACACAATTACTATTATTGTCTGTTTAGACTTCAAGATCTTAAATAATAAAGTTACTGAAATCACTGTTATTAGTCCTTTGAATTTAAGGATAACTGTCATCAGTTGACTGAGTTTCTGTATGGTTACTTATTGTTTTCAACTATTGGCTGTTTCACATGTATAGGTGGTCAGTGTCAAACAGGACACTTATCTTTCCAACTTGATACTGCTGAAAACTGTCCTTTGCTGATATCAGACTTGGTAGGCCCAACAGTAGGGATGCCAATGACCAGTTGAAGTTCACTCTTTGGGGTCCTGCACTTTTGTGGGATTGCCTCGGATGAACTACACCGGCTTCTGATACTGGACAGTCTGGTTTGAGTTATTTCATGGAACCTGCAACATATCAGCCTTGGCTAGTATCTGGCTAGACTTGTAGCTGACTAGCACAGATGTCAGACCAGTCAGTCATCAGATGTCACCGTTATACAATCATAGTAAGTAAGGACATCATTTCAGTGATATAGCATTAATATTAACATTTCAATTAAGTGTAACTGACTAGCACATAAGTCAGACAAGTCAGTCATCAGGTGTCAAAGTTATACAGTCATAGCAAGTAACATCAATTCAATGATATAGAATTAATATTAACATATCAGTAATAAACATCATCTGGTTTATTCCGCTCCTATACATCCCTTTCTATAACTTGATCCTTCCAAATCATATCAAGTACGAATTCAAATACTGATGCTATTCTTAGCATCTACACAAAATTAATACATAAATAAAGAAAGTGAGTGACCACATGATCAGGTTGCTTTCTACTGAAACTGGCTGTAGAACACTCCAGTTTACCAGCTGTAAATGGGTACAAAGTTGTGCGCTCGAACTAGGGAAGGCAAAGACAGCGAGGAAGGGGACTAGTCACCTTAACCTCGTAAACGGGGATCTTCCATGATGAAGTTTCTAACACTTCATTTCCCTATGACAATCTCTGCCATGGGACTGCCTTTATCTTCGTAAGCGATAAAGCAATATGATAAATATATCTTCATTAGGCTGTGGGGCTATTTGTGATTAATTTTTGTATAAGCAACAATCATCCACAATGCACATGTTTAGATCATACCATACATTATATCAATGACTATTATACAGGCATATTTTGTGAATTCTATATGAACCTGAAATAACAAATATTATACACGGTAGTTATCATAATTTCGCTTACCCTCAGACTTCAGATACTGGACTTAAAAATGTTTCTGGCGATCCGCTCACAATTCATGGGTCGTGGCGAAACTCTGCCTCCAGTCTGTCTCAAACCTACTTCGTTGTGTATCCCTCCAGTTTTACCGATACGCTTTAAATACGTATAGCGCGGACGTATCGGAGAGTACCGACGTCACAGCTAAACCTAGGCCTGAGAAATCCTTCCCGAACCTTGATTTCAGCCGATCTGTGCGTCGACTGAAATTTTGCCTTTATCATTCTCGGCATATATAATATCCATATTGTTCCATCTTATCTAGTTTTATACAGCTGATAAAACTCTATCTTCCTATCCATGTAAATTCCCAAACTGTTATTTGTTGATTTTAATATTTAGAACAGAAGTGGGTTACACGCTTTTAGCGTAACTGTGGGCAGCCGAAATACGCATATATCTCCGTAAATGAGAACTTCCTACCGTTCCTTCTTATATGCAGTTATACACAATCCTTCCCTGTACTGAAATGTAAAATCCTTTTCATACTGATTCCCTTCTGCTTTTATTTATCGTTGGCGATTTCCTCTGTCTGATACACATTTCGCTGATACGCCGCCATTTTGAAAGCGGTCAATCGATCGTGGACGGGTTTATAAATCTACCTGAAAACGTTTGCAATGACTTGAAACCAATTTTGCGACAAGTGGATGAATCTAAAAAGATGAACGTCTTGAAGTGGAACAGCAAAAGTATATGACATACCGGAAGTATTAGGTCAGAGAGATAGGAGACGGCTGTCCACTTTTAGGACCTCACTACGGTATCCTTGGGTGTCATATGTACATAACTATCTATACAAGAGGAACAGGCTGGCAATAGATAGGACACGGAGAAGAGAATTGAGGATAGACATGAAAGTAATGAGGAAGTCATGGAAAGACTTTGAGCTGACGGCATGGGACAGGAAAACTTGGCATAAGTTTGTTGAAGGTCTATGCTCCGTGGGGAGCTGAATGAATGAATACAAGGGGAATGTCCAGATATTGCGAGAGAGTTAAAGCATTAAATAGTGTGTGTCACGGTTGCCTCCCTGTTACCCAACCTTCCCGCATTGTTTTTGATGTGTGCGTGTGCTGTCGCTATAGGTACGTTTATTGGCCTGTCGGGCTTACTGTAAGTGGCCGACGTGTTAATTGATTACGCGAATATTGGTGGGCCGTTTCTTTGACTTAGTTAATGGTGACAAGGTGAACAAACGGCAACGAATGGGTCGTAAGATTGCACAACTGGTAAGCAACGTACACTGGACCCATTGTTGGACATCAAGGACGAAACGATTTATTTTGCATGAGAGCATAGACATCATAGGCAGGTACAGTATCATCAAATGGTTTTATGACAGAAACAAATACGTAGTTAATACATTCGTAGTTGGCAGACATCCTTCACCAATACTGGTCATGGTAGGAAAATGTTCGTCAATACAAGTTATCAATATTGAACTTGATCGATCTCACTAACCGTCACCATCTCAAGGGCGACGGAAGCTCTGCGGCAATATGTCAATATAATCTTAGTTTCCATAACAAGACGTGTGATATTTTGGAGGTCTTCCATAAAGATAATGCGTTATGATCCGATATGATTCTTAGCAGGAATTTGGACGCACTAGCGACACGCCATAGCTAGACGTGCCGAAGCTCTGCCAAAGATTTGCAAAGGATAAATTGGGTATCTAACACGATACCTGAAAGAGCCAGTTCAGGCTAATATATATATGCTCCACGTAGGGAGATACCATAATACATTTCAGTGTGTCTTTCCACGACTTGGGACCAAGACACAACAATATTCATCTAAGACGTCTGTCCATACCAAAGGACTTATCTGACACGCCGCCTTTTGTGAAGATGGATTTTCTTATAATTAGCTCGTTCAAGCCCCCAGCTGATTTAATTCAGCTAAATCTTAATTTAGTAGCTCTGTTTTTAATGTATCTAAGATGACTGAGACATACGGGTACGCACATTCAAAATGATTAAATCAACTTTAAATTTATGTATACACAAATAACAAATTTAATATTCAGTTATGTTTAACAGTTTAAAAAATGAATAATTCTTTAAAAAAAGGTAATCATCACAGGGTGATGTTATGAATTTGGAGGAAATAGTCTGACAGTTCACTTGGCAGCTTTTACATTTGTCTGAAGTAAGTCTGAAATTTGTGACACCGTTCCAAGAAGTATCAGGGAGTAATCACAAAGCTGGTCTAGCATCTCTAAGACCTGTCTGATGATTGTGTCTAGCGTCGACTTCAGGCTTATTATAATCTCACTTCTTCCAGAGACAGTACCCTCAATTGATGCCGCCGACCAGTGTCACAAAAGAAGAGAACAAATACCCTCATGAGTATTAAGTTTTCCTGACACGCACTCATGTGCCCGTTTCCCCCCCCACCCCCCCCCCCCCCCCCCCTTTTCATTCCACCACCCCATCTACCTCAGAACTTTACTCTTTCTGAGAATTAATCTTAATCCCAGTGAGCGGAAAACTTTCATTACATTTAGATTGAATAGGTTTACATTTACCTCTACATTGGTTGAAAAGGTTAACAATATAATAAATGTGTACATCATTTATCTCATCTTTCACTCCCTGTTCCATGTGGAACTTGGGACTACCTCTGCATTTGATTCTCTATAAGAAACTCGCATGGTTAAAGAATGGAAAAGCTCCTGGTCATGATAACTTAAATGCAGAGCTATTTAAGACAGACCCAGAGCTAGCAGCAGAACTATTAAAACCACTATTTGCACAAGTCTGGAAAACGGGGACAACACCAACAGAGTGGAGAAAAGGAATAATTGTCAAATTGCCCAAGAAGGGAGATCTTGCAGACTGCAATAATTGGAGAGGAATAACTCTTCTCTCAGTTCCCAGCAAAATACTAGGCAGGATAATTATACAGAGAATCTCAAAAGCAGTAGACCACAAACTGAGGAAAGAACAAGCAGGATTTAGAAAGAACAGAAGATGTGTAGATCATATATTTACCCTCAGAAACATTATAGAGCAGTGCTCAGAATGAAAAAGACAGCTGTACATTAATTTCGTTGATTTTGAAAAGGCTTTTGACAGTATACATAGGGACATTTTATGGAAAATAATGAGGGCTTATGGAATTCCAAGCTGCATAATGTCAATCATAAAAAGCCTTTATGCCAACTTTACGTGTAGCATTGGGAAGAGCAACCTAACCTCTGAAGTGAAGACAGGAGTACGACAGTAAAAAGGTAAAGGAGGTAAAGGAACCCGTTACACGCCCATTGAGGCATATTGGGAATATGGTGTTAGGCCCATATTATCTTGACCGTCGGCACACGAGGGGTGATGTTGTCGGCATCACGCCGGCCGCCTTAACCTTCCCAGAGTTGCTCTGGTACCCATTTGGGGCTGGGTCGACCCAGGAGCCGTTTGTGGCCTAAAAAATTCCCGCCTCATCTGGGGATCGAACCATAGACCACTGCGCTAGGAAGCCAGTGCACTAACCACTATGCTACCGCGGCTGCTAGAAGTACGACAGGGATGCCCCTTATCAACCACTCTATTTTTAACAGTCATAGACTGGGTGATGCGCCAGACAACAGAAGGCAATCCAAGAGGAATAAGATGGACTACATTTTCTACATTGGAAGATCTGGAATATACAGATGACATTGCACTGCTAGCACATTCACATCAACACATCCAGAAAAAAACGGACAGACTTAATAAGTATAGCCAGCAGGTGGGCTTGAACATCAACCTAAAGAAGACAGAGGTCATGACGCTCAATGTGAGCAACCCTGAGCCCATATGAGTAAGGAATCAGCAACTGGAACAGACAGATGCCTTCACATACCTAGGATGCATAGTAACCCCAGACGGCGGAGCAAGCAGAGACATCAACAACAGAATGAACAAAACAAGAACAGCCTTTTTTAGTCTAAACAACATCTGGAAGTCCTCTCAGTACAGCACAAGCACAAAATTAGGATTATATCAGAGCTGTGTGCGTTCTGTGCTTCTCTGTGGCGCGGAGAGCTGGAGAGTTACAGAGAAGAAAATGTCGAAATTATCCTCTTTTCACACAACATGCCTAAGAAAAATTCTCAGAATCTTTTGGCCGAATACCATCACCAACCAAGATCTGCTTACTCGGAGCAAGCAAGAGGACATGCACATTATCATAGCTGGCAGACGCTGGACCTGGGTTGGCCCCAGAAGAGACCCCGATGCCATCACAAGAACAGCTATGCTATGGACCCCTGAAGGAAAACGAAAGAGAGGACGACCAAAAACAACTTGGCGGAGGACTGTGGAGGCTGAGATGCAAAGAATGAACCAGAGTTGGGGCACTGTACGAAGGATGGCCACCGACCGAGCAAAGTGGAATCAATTTGTTGTTGCCCTACAAGACGCCACCAGGCGTAATGGCCACTGACTGCTTTGACGGTCGGCGGCTAAGGATCAAAGAAGAAGAAGAAGAAACTCGCATAAAGCAGTCACCAGCCCTTGCAGTGGTGTTTCATGAAATCATTCTATTTGCTGAGGTTGCCAGCCTCGTATGACTTGGACATCCACTAGCAATTTTCGCATATTGATATTCACATGTCAATATATACATATTATTTCACGTGTAAATAATGTAAAATATAGAATTATAAATGTACAACTCACCCCAAATTGTCTTTGGGATCACAGATTTCTGGCTCAGAGAAATAGTTAAGGCATCTTGTTTAAGATGCCTCTTTCACGTGTTCTGGGGTGTTACATTAGTTTTCCTGAGATATAAGTCCTCAAGATGCTCAAACAAGGTCCGGTCCGATAAATGGAACTCTGATCCTATTCTTTACTCTGGCTGCCTAGCTGGTCTCTTGACGAGCTGAATGTCACAGTGCTTTCAACCGACGAAAGTGTCAGGTTATATTACAACTTTCGTCCCACGCACGTTGTTGTTTACTATTAGACCAGGCTCCAATAGGAAATGTTGTTATGTTTACATCTCGAATGCCGGCCAATAGTTTCAATCATGTGTGTTATGATGGGGTTTATTCAAAAAAAATTCCTCATAGGAAAATTCTACGTGTTATTTAAAAGGTCACTTTCCAAATATGGAATCGTTACACCCGTCGATTCACGGTAATGATTGGAATTACAACTCCCTACATTATCACAAATGATGTCTTCGTAATAATTCTGTCCCGAAGCTATTACAACAGCTTTTATGTGCATGTCTATGATATGTCCGCAGACGGATAATTTATCTCCCCGTACTTGTGCAAACCCCGACCCTCGTTTGACCATCTGCGCTGTGACTTTTCACGACAGTAATTAGAAGGTTACGCTAGCCATATCACCGATAAGTAAGCTCGCTTGGCCGATTCCGTTTGAATCCGGCGTCCAAAGTCTGGTACACGAGAATTTTACCAACATGACTGTAGGTCAAGATTGCATCATTGTTACGGTATTTTATTGAAGTCGTCTGCTATGGTTGGCAGTGTGCTACTTCTAGGGTCACAGCGTTTAATATAATTTGATGTTAAGAATTCACGGACTACTGAACGCTATATACACGATCGATTTATGACGTGTTAGCGTTAATAGGTCACGCATCGTGACTTAGATACGAGACCCTTTTTACGTTGGCCGTCAAGCTGTGAAGACGCGTCCTGTATCCGTCCAGTATTGGGCATTGTATTGCCACACATCTGTATAATTATTTCGAAGTAGGGACTCAGGGTCAGTCCAAAGTTATATGAATCAAATAATATAAATAGGTTAGTATATAACCAATTTCAAGGAAAGATTATTTACAGTCCATAATATTAAATTCATCAGACTCATACGCTCATTGTCGGCCGTTGGAATCCCCAACCGCGCGTGCACATAGCTATGCTGTTCTGGCTATATTAATTCATTTTACTGGACACGGACTGAGAATATTATATGGATTCAAATGTACTCAGTTATAGATGTATGCTTATAATGACTGCCATCAATGGTACCTATACCTTGTAGCGGTATGGCAGCTTGTGTACCCTGACAATCCCCAGAGCTATGCCAGTGGGAGTTTTACTCCTGGTAGGTTCAACCATGCTGGACTGGTCTGCGTGGGTATGGGTCAGACAAAAGCTGGTACCCTGGTCCTCCAGGTTGGGGGTTTTAGCACAGGGCCGACACCCCTGTCTGTGTAAAAAATCACACAAGTTACGGAAACAGCAATAAATGGAAATACTTTGATGCGGGACGGACATCCGGAGTCTCAGGCTCGTATGACTGACAGTGGTGAAAGCCGAAAGGAAGCCACTGGCATGAAAACGGATGCCCAGACCGCAAAACACGAAACCAGAATTGGTTTTTGGAATGTCAGAACTATGAACGAGGCAGGAAAGCTGAGACAGATTACAGCAGAGATGAGGAATTACAAACTACATATCCTGGGAATAAGCGAGAGCAGATGGACAGGGATGGGGAGAATAAAAACAGCTACAGGGGAAACAGTACTTTATTCTGGAAGAGAGGACGGTCAGCACAACGAAGGTGTAGCCATTATCCTTAAGAAAGGAATGGAAAGGTCTCTACTGGAATGGAAACCCATTAACAACAGACTAATAAGAGCAAGACTGAGAGGGAGATTCACCAACACCACAATTATACAATGTTATGCACCAACAAATGACAGCGACGAAGAGATCAAGGACGAGTTCTATCAACAGGTACAAAAGGAAATGGAAACTGTACCCAGGTACGATCTTATTATAGTAATGGGAGACCTAAATGCGAAAGTTGGAACACACAATAATTATAACGATAGAGTAATGGGGAAATGCGGCAGTGGAACAGTAAATGAGAATGGGGACAAATTAATAAGCTTCTGCAGTATTAACAACCTGGTCATCGGAGGAACACTTTTTCAACACAAAGAAGTGCACAAGTTAACATGGGAATCACCAAACGGACGAGACAAAAACCAGATAGATCACATAATGATCAATGGCAGATGGAGACATGCACTACAAGACGTGAAAGTAAGAAGAGGCGCAGATGTGGGAAGTGATCATCACCTAGTAGTAGCAAGACTGAAGGTGAAACTCAGAGCTGCTGGACCAGTTGCAGTCAAACAGAAAAGATACAACATCACGAAACTTAAGGACCCCCTCACCAGAAAAGCGTTTGTGGTCGACGTAAAGAGACGATATCTGATTACCAAAAGCCAGGAAAGAACAGAGACCGACGATGTGGACCAGAAATTCAACACCATCTCAACAATATATAAAGAAAGCAGCAAGTCATGCTTGGGATTCCAGGAAAGAAAAAGCCAAGACTGGATAACACCAGAAACGCTAAACACCATAGCGAAGAGAAAGGAAATGAAAAGGAAGAAAACAGAAGCTAAGTCTCCCAGGTTAAAGGCAATATATAGTGAACAGTACAGTCAGCTGGACAAGGAAGTAAAACGTCAAACCCGTGCTAACAAAAGGACATTTCTGGATGACCTTGCAAGACAGGCAGAAGAGGCAGCACTGAGAAATGAACAAAGCACAGTTTATAAAATAACTAAAGCTATCAGTGGAAAACGAGGTGCAAACAACATAACGTTAGTAAGAGACAAGCAAGGAAATCTCATCACCACAGCACAGGGGCAGGAAACAAGATGGGCAGAGCACTTCAGAGAAACACTGAATAAGGAACCACCAGAGACTCAGCTGAATGTTCCTGAGGCTGAAAGTGACTTAGACGTAAATACAGACATTCCACGAAAAGAAGAAATTATCACAGCTATCAAAGGGCTAAAAAATGGAAAAGCGCCTGGTCACGACAATCTGAATGCTGAGCTATTCAAGACAGACCCTGAACTAGCAGCAGAACTATTAGAACCACTATTTGCACAAGTCTGGGAAACTGAGACAACACCAACAGAGTGGAGTAAAGGAACAATTGTCAAATTGCCCAAGAAGGGCGACCTTGCAGACTGCAACAACTGGAGAGGAATTACCCTCCTCTCAGTTCCCAGCAAAATACTAGGCAGGATAATCATCCAGAGAATTTCAAAAGCAGTTGACCATAAACTGAGGAAAGAACAAGCGGGCTTCAGAAAGAACAGAAGATGTGCAGATCATATATTTGCCCTCAGGAACATTATAGAGCAGTGCTCAGAATGGCAGAGACAGCTGTACATTAACTTTGTTGATTTTGAAAAGGCTTTCGACAGCATACACAGGGACAGCCTATGGAAAATTCTGAGGGCTTATGGAATTCCCAGCCGCATTGTTTCCATTATAAAAAGCCTCTATTCTAACTTTACGTGCAGTGTTGGATCGAGTAATGTAACTTTCGAAGTGAAAACAGGAGTACGACAGGGATGCCCCTTATCAACAACATTATTTTTGACAGTCATAGATTGGGTGATGCGCCAGACAACAGAGGGCAGTCCAAGAGGAATTAGATGGACAATGTTTTCTACACTGGAAGATTTGGATTATGCAGATGACATTGCACTGCTCGCGCATTCACACCAACACATTCAAGACAAAACTGATAGACTGAATAAGTATGGCCAGCAGGTTGGCCTGAACATCAATCTGAAGAAGACGGAGGTCATGACACTAAATGTGGGCAATCCTGAGCCAATAACAGTAAGGAACCAGAAGTTAGAACAGACAGACACATTTACTTACCTAGGAAGCATAGTAACACCTGACGGCGGAACAAGCAAGGACATTAACAACAGAATGAATAAAGCGAGAACAGCCTTTGCTATTCTCAACAACATTTGGAAGTCTTCCCAGTACAGCACAAACACCAAATTAAGACTGTATGAGAGCTGCGTACTTTCTGTGCTTCTCTATGGTGCGGAATGTTGGAGAGTAACAGAGAAGGAAATGTCGAAACTGTCCTCCTTCCACACAATCTGCCTAAGGAAAATTCTCCGAATCTTTTGGCCTAACACCATCAGCAACCAAGAACTACTTATTCGGAGTAACCAGGAGGACATGCACACCATCATAGCTGGCAGACGCTGGAGTTGGGTTGGCCATGTCCTCAGAAGGGACCCTGATACCATCGCAAGAACAGCTATGCTATGGACCCCCGAGGGAAAGCGAAAGAGAGGCCGACCAAAAACAACTTGGCGGAGAACTGTGGAAGCTGAGATACAAAGAATGAACCACAGTTAGGGCACTGTACGAAGGATGGCCGCCGACCGAGCAAGGTGGAATCAATTTGTTGCTGCCCTACAAGACGCCACCAGGCGTGATGGCCGCTGACTGCTTTGACGGTTGGCGGTTATGGATCAAAGAAGAAGAAGCTTATAATGAATAATACTTGTGATGTTTTCATCCGTTGTTTAGTCAATAAACTTTGGACTCAATCAAGGACTTACCCACGTTACTTCGATTACGGTTGGTTGCTTCAACTTACATTGTTGATTGTTGTTTGACCTGATGAACTCTTTTTCATAAGAAGTTTATACTAATGATAACGAGTTTCGTACGGTACCAATGTTTTCTTGGACACTCATTAATCAACGAAAACCTTTGTGTTGACCTCAACTGAGATAATGATAAACAAGCAAAGCATACATATTCAACCAATAATAAGAGAATGAAAGACCCAACAATCGAACCCCGCAACAATGGTGGCCTGATGTGGCTGTGGACTTTTAAGTCACACTAGATTGAAAAAAAAAAAAAGAATTCCCTTCAAGCAGAATCGAAATGGACATTTTTTCTATTTGTACACCGGTGACGTCATACCATAGCAACATAACGAACTCAGCTGAATGGCAGCGCCAGTCATCGACCTTCAAATAATTCAGTCAAAACACGTCTTTGAACGATTGAAACTAATTTCAACTTTCATGAACTGGTCATACGAGTTCCTTATCCTGTTGGTGAAACGGGCACTGTAAAAACCTATCGTGTCTAAAAGCTAAGTACTTGTTCGTACATTAAACAATGTTCGGTCCATGTTAATCACCGGCACGTCCTTTCAAAAGCATCTGTTAACCGTTGTATGTTTTATGTTCCCATATGTATTTATATCGTGTAGTTAACTTTCGTAGGCGGTAGGTGGGGATGAAAACTGATTTTTTATGGCTTTTCGAACGTCAAAATCAGTTTTGATTGTTCTGTAGGGCCTTTAAATAATCGCATTTGGCGAAGAACGCCATTGATGATTATGCCGATGGGTTGTTTGTTCGCATTTGCTATTATTTGACATTACATGTTAGGTGTCCAGTTCTGTGAATAACTAGTGTATTTTACTGTTTTCAGTTTCATTTTATTGAGTTTTGTATTATTGTTTGTAATCTATCTCGTTAATCCTGACCTTACTATCTTTATGTTCATTTATATGTATTGTAAATACCGTTTGATGAGTCCTGTGACGTCATTAGTTTTTGCATTCGTATTTTTTTTTCTGTATGTTGACCTACATTTAGTTCAATTCTTGACCTTTCAGTACTTCCGATTTCTATGCTTAGTTCTGTAAAATCATTTATTTTTGTGAAATTGTCAATTGTATCTCGTACTTCTGTGTTGTAAACTTTTGGTTAATAAATTGTATTGTTTGTATTTATCTCATATATCAATAACATAATGATATTACTATAAATTAATTTTAATGATATGGTAAATTAATTTGATTAATTTTTTATTAAATTAGATGATGACTTCGGTGACGTCACCACTTTGCAGTAGTCCAATACATGATTAAGGCATTTTATATATTATGAAGAAGGCATACTAGCATTATATATATTTATTAATAACTATAAAATTTATGGTCCGCCTTGTGTAGGACATACATATCAAATATTCATTAGTACACTGTCCTATTACTACAGTGTTTACTTGGCACATATAATTAATTAAATAGGGATTATATCCATAATTATTTGAGGAGAATATTAGTGCATGATATAATTCAGCATCATAAATTTATAAGGGCATAATACATTGGTATAAGGTAATGAGTGAACATTATTGATATAAATTATTTTGGTATAAAATATTTGTGGAACTTATAACTAATAATACAATAATATTACCATTGGAGATATTGAGTAATTATCTTCTGTTGCATGTACATATAATTAGATATTTGACTGAGTAAGTATATTATTGAATTAAAATGGCTACTTTTGACCAATTGGTTAAAATTGGAAAAGATTTTGGCTATAAAGGACAGGAACTTCGTCAGTATTCTGAAGAACAACTAGCTGCATTGAAGAAAGAAGAAGAAGAACGTGAACTTAAGTTAGAAAAGCAAAGAGAAATTGCTAGACAAGAAGAAGAGAATAAAATGAAACGAGAGGAAATTATAAGGCAACAAGAAATGGAATTGGCACGTTTTAAGTTGGACACTGCAAGATTACAGGCACAAAGTGCTAATACGAGCCAGAATGATAATTTTCAAAATGGATCTTCATCCAGTCAGAACAAACCTTATTATAACTTTAAATTACCACATTTTAAGTTGAACTTCGACGACCTTTCATCATACCTGGCACGTTTTGAACAGGTATGCATAACTTACCTAAACATGCATGGGCACTTAAACTAAATGAATTCCTGGATGGTGAACCATTAACTGCAGCTCAGAATGTTGATCCAACAATAGTTAGTGATTATGACGCCATTAAGGCCTTATTATTACGGCGTTTCCATTTAGACGAAGAGGGGTGCAGATTACGTTTTAAGAGTATTTTTCCAGATTCCAATAAAGACTTTACAGGTTTTATTGCGAACATACGCAATACTTTTAACAGATGGGTTGAATTGGCAGGTGCTAACAAATCATATGACAAACTAGTTGATTTGTTACTGAGGGATAAAGTGTTATCCTCTGTCAGCCCACCGTTCTTTGCTTATTTGCAAGAACGAAAACCATCTACGATTGATGATTTGAAAAAATGGCAATAAATTATTGTACCGCCCATCCGAATGCGAGCATTTCTAACTCTTTAATAAGAGAGCCTCTACCGGTAGCCTCCAGTATGTCATACCATGGTTATGACAAACCAAGAACACGCAGCGTAGATATAAGTCACTTCAAAGGAAATTATAATGCTAATTTTCATAAGGGGCCAAATAATTATAACAATAAGAGTGATTTTAATAGAGGAAGACCACATAATAGGAATCAGTCACCTCAGTTTAGATACAACAATAGTCAACACAATACAAATCATAACCGATCATACAACTCTAATACTGGTAATAGTTGGAATAACTATAATCAAGGCCCGAGACACAGAGATAACAGTCACTACAGGGGACAACGAAATAATTCCAATGATTATTCTCGTCAGCGGTCCCAGTCTCGTAGATCATCTCATTATGATCACCATACAGGGGCAGCAGTTACTAATAATACAACCCTAGATGTTCCACAAAACGATAAAGTAATACAATCTTCTGCTACATGTTACGCTATGAATTATAAAGGGGCAAATAGTTGCCCAGAATGTAATCTTGTATTTCAGAAGGCAAAGGAGACTGTATTAAATTGCGGACACATCCTCCCAGAAGTTGGTCTAGCGGCTAACTATGGAACAGGCTCTCTTATATTTAACAGAGCGATAGTAAATGGGTCTATCGTCTCTGTTTTGAGAGATTCCGGATCCACAGCTATTGGAGTTCGACAATCATTGATCCATTCAAGTTGTGCGACAGGGGAATATGTCAGGTGCATGACATTTGGTGGGACTGTAGAATGTTACCCCACTGCTATAATACATGTTAACACACCTTTTTTCACAGGTAATGTTAAGGTATGCATGTTGAAAAATCCTATTGCAGATCTTATGGTTGGTCGCATTCATGGCAGCAGAGATTGCACCCCAGAAGAAATTATTGAATGGGAAAAAAACAATTTATACATTGGGAATGCAGTGACAACTAGAGCTCAGACGAAACTAGTAGAGAGTATCGACACTGATAAGGGGGAACCAGACGAACAGGAAGATAGTGATGTTCATTCTCCTATTGACAGAGCTTCTTTTGCAAGCAAACAGAAGGAAGAGGAATCTTTAAAAATTTTTTTTTACTCTGGTCAACAATTTTGATAATCTTACATCGAACAATAAGAACAAACATTGGTTTACGATTAAAAATGATATATTGATCAGGTGTTTTATGGATAAGTCTCAAGTAAAACAACAAGTCATGGTACCTGTTGCATTTAGACGTTACATTATTCAACACGCACATGATTCCAAGTGTGCAGGTCACATGGGATATACTCGGACACGTTCTCGAGTACTATCTTCATTCTTTTGGCCAGGAGTGTCACGAGATATTTCACAGTATGTACGCTCTTGTACTATATGCCAAGATGTTAAAGCACGCGGAGCTTTTCACACGGCTCCTATTCAGGCCTGTGATATACCTGTAAGACCTTTCGACAAAATGGCCATTGATATCATTGGTCCAATCGTACCTTCGGCCAGAGGACATAGATTTGTTCTCACTTGCATTGATTTATGCACACGATGGTGTTGCATACATTTTTTTTGAATGCACCGATTACAAAAATACGAGATGTCTATTTAATAATTTATTTGTGTACGAAAATGCTTCCCTTGGGAAAGCGAGATAATCCATGATTGATTTATACGTTTGATTCGGCGTATGAATATTGACGTCATGTCAGTTCTCGTTTGTTAGGGCCAGAAAATAGATTGATCTTGTTCAAGATGTTAATGGCCTGAATTTATATGTATTACTTGTCTAAGTACAAGAAGATTCAGTTTTATATTGTATATCTTCGTATGCTAAGGTCGGACTATACCGAACTCTGGCGGAGGTATCCGTTGTCCTAGAGAGTTGTAGTGAGTTCCGAAGAAGACGGTCGTAATGGCCGGTTGTGTATTTTGTAGGGGCTGGTCCTGTTCAAGGTTTAACGTGATTTATGGATGATTTTTCCATAAGGAAGGAATGTCTCTGCAAGTGTGTGATGTCAGAGACTCTTCTCATGCATTTCATTATGTTTGAATTCGGACTCCAGGTAAAGCCAGACCCGTTTTTCCTTTGATGATCTCCTTATGGTTAGACCTAGATGAAACATCGTATTTTCGAGCATCGTCGGTCGCTTTAATATAGATTGATGAAGATGACAGGTTCCATCAGCGCTTATGTCTTTATGAAGCAACCTTCTGACTAAGGGACTGTATGGAAACTATAGGAAATCCTATGTATTCAAGTTATGAATGAACTCTGGCTTATGATTATCCTTCTGCTGGGCGAGTGAACGAAAACTCAGGGAAGGAGGCCATTTTGTATTCCTGTCATCATTATGGATCACTGTCCAAAGAACGGATCATGAATCTTACTATTCAGACAGTGGCACGGAGATCTCATTAAGATGAAAACTCCTACTGTGGTTTAACTTTGTTATTTAAATATTTGACATATACAGCTGGAGAACTTAGCCAAGGAAAAGGTTCCTCCAGTGAACCCCTTTGTATGTTTATACACACGTACCCACTGATGCGTTCAGTCAGTTAGGGGATACGGCAATAGTACGCCAGAAACTGAATGACTTTATTATATTGAATGCTGAATGAAATGTACTACTATTCTGCTACCTAATGATTTGCTATGTCAACATACTCATGACTGTATTCCGTGCTGTCCAAGTGTGTGCGTCATTATTAAAAGCATAAAAACGTCAACAGCGGTTCCTAACATCTTTGACTTGCCTAAGAGTGTGAGTGAAATAGTATCAAGTGTCAACTACATCGAACAGTACACCATTCGCGTGGTTTCCACTCTCACTCCATACATACACAATCCTGCGTCGGTTGAGTTGACCTTTGTTGTACTTGCCTGTCTCATGTGTAACGAGCAGGAAGAATACTCTACCCTTTACATTGATGACCACCAGTACCACCTGAGGAACGATTACTTGACAGTAATCCCATAGCAGACACTGCCTTGCTGTCTTTGCCTTCCCTAACTCAGGACTAGAGTGAGTTACCCATTTACAGCTGGGTAGACTGGAGCATGCCTGGTATCATCAACTCCGTACACTACAGTGGACTTTACAGTAGTGGCCAGCAAAACAACCACAATCTACAGATGGCCAGAAGCCATCCAGTTAAAGACCACCACTACAGCAGATGTAGCTGATGCACTACATCTTATCTTTTCTAGGGTAGGTTTCCCTAGGAAACTGTTATCAGACCATAGATCTCAATTCATACCGATACTATGACGGAAGTAATGAAGACCTGGAACATAGATAGGAATCTCAGTAGTATGTATCATCCTACGAGTAATGGTGCAGTAGAAAGACTTAACCGTACACTTAAACAACAAATGCTTAAGGTTATGGTTAAACACCCTCAAGACTGGGATAGAGCACTCCCAGCTGTGCTATTTGTCTATCGAGAAGTGCCCCATGAACAAACTGGCTTCTCTCCATTCCAATTATTGTTTGGTGCCCCACCAAGAGGTCCTATGGGACTAATAAAAGATTTATTAATTGACGCCGAGATGACTTAGGACATCCAGTCATCATACGAGTACGTAATTAATCTCCGTAATAACATTATTGAATCTTGCCAGATGGCAACAGCTTCTTCTGAGGCTGCAAAAGGGAAAGCTCGTACTCTGCAAAATAGAACTAGACGATTACGTCAATTATTTCCAGGAGATCAGGCTTATGTTTTACTTCCACATAATGACAATAAACTACTTGTGTCATGGAATGGTCCTTACCAGGTTATGGATACGATTTCTGATGTCGACTATGTCCTAGATATTAATGGACATAGAAAAGTATATCATATAAATATGCTTAAACAATTTCATACTCGTCCAAAACACCTACAATCTATTTTTCACGAACTAGATTTCACAGTACCTACCTGTCACTATTCTAATCTCTCAGTAATTCAGGAAGAAGAATCTTCTTTTCCTGAGGTACAGATGGCATTACCTGTACCAATAGTACAACCTACTGAATCTTGGCGGGATGTAACCATCTCTTCTTCGGTTACACCACAACAGCATCAGAAGATTGCTGATCTCTTACAATCATTCCCAGATAGGACATCTCAGTCAGCACGACAGACGTACCTGGTCGCACATCAGCGATCTCTCATGACATTATTCTTAATGATGATACACCAATCCGTGTACATCCCTATTCTGTCCCACTACATTTTCTTAGTAAAACAACTCAAGAACTTGATCAGATGTTGTCTCTAGGTATTATTGAGCCTGGTAACTCTCCATTTTCTTCACCACTAGTCATTGTCAGAAAGAAGGACAACAACATTCGTCTATGCATGGACTATAGGAAGCTAAATGCTCAGACTGTAGTTGATAGCGAACCACATCCACTTCTTGACGATTTACTTCCTCGTCTATCCAACGCAACAATTTTCACAAAGATAGACTTAACTAAAGGTTACGGGCAGATACCATTAACCGAAAAAGCTAAATACTACACAGCGTTTTCCACTCCACAAGGTCTTTACCAGTGGAATGTGATGCCTTTTGGGCTTGTGAACGCTCCAGCTACCTTTATTTGCATGATGCGAAATATTTTATCAGGTAGACCAGACATCATTACATACATCGACGACATATGCTTATTTAGTTCGTCATTTGAGGAACATTTTTTGGGGCTTAGATGTGTTTTGGAAATACTGCGGGATAATCATTTAACCGCGAAACCTACGAAAATACAAATTGCATTTCAGGAGATAACCTTCCTGGGACATATTATTGGAGCGGGACGTATTCAAACGGTTCCTAGTACGGTTTCAAAAATCTTAAACTTATCAGTTCCTCAAAACGAAGAAGCAAGTTAGGAGCTTATTAGGGTTAGTCCAATACTACAGCAGATTTGTACCTAACTTGTCATCCATTACGGCTGTCTTGTCATCATTGTTAAAGAAAGACATGCCGTTGAAAGTGACATGGACTGACGAATGCGACAAAACGTTTCACAAAATATTGAATATATTTTCAAATCCACCTATTTTGAGACTACCTGATGCTTCTAAAAAGTTTATCCTTCGTACAGATGCCGGTAATTACGGGATTGGCGCTTGTCTGCTCCAATGTCACGAAGACATACTACATCCAACTCTTTACATCTCACGCAAACTCAAGACGCCAGAAACTAAATATTCGACTGTGGATAAAGAGTTATTGGCTGTCGTGTGGGCCATCAACAAATTAGAAAAAATTTTACTGGGTGCACCCTTCTTGATCCAAACTGACCAGAAGGCGGTGGCATCCTTACGTCACTCTGATCACAAAAGCCCGAAACTTACGAGGTTTGCTATCCTCCTACAACCCTTCGAATTCACCATTGAATACATATCGGGGACAGAAAACATCGTGGCCGACGTACTCTCAAGAAATCCTTCGGAAGACGATTCATGAATGCGGATAGTCTTCAAATAACTTCACAAAAGTAATCATACCAAGAGACAGAATCCGATCAACGAATTATCCACCTATGAATGAAACGTCAACGATTATTCAGAGAAACAAACAATAGAGACGTTAGTCAAACGAGATTAATGAAAGCAAGAGACATAGTGTTCATATTTACACGTGAACTTTGGCTTGTGTCCATTACTAATACAACTGTTACCAAGATAGTCGGAAAGAATATCTGAATTAAAATTGGACAAATTTCGTTATGTGACATGACTAATTGAACGTTATGAAACTTAAATTCATTCAGGATCGGAACATTTAAACAGTTTTCGAATGGAACTTTCCGAAGATCCTTAAGGAAAATAACGACGTCTGGATCTTCATATCCAAGATTACTTAGTTCTACTTATTGATTGAATTAATAAAGAAATAAAATTAAATTGAAATGTGAGAAAAAAAATAAGAAAATGAAATATGAAAAAAAAATATAAGAAAGAAAACAAATGAATCTCACACAATTCTTAGATAATATTCTTAGATGTAATTAGGAATATGATAACGATATAATATATTATTATTTAGTTAGTTAATTTTATTAGTTAGTAATTACTCTATACACATATTTAATCTTAAAAACACCACCTACTGATTTTATACCTTAGTTTTCTGCACTTTACTTGTCTTTACTCCTCATTTGTCTTTTTCTTATGACATATTCTTTCACTTTCGTTAATTAGATTATCAATAACTTGATTACTTACACATACACTATGAGTAATTAGTTTATTTTTAATTGGTTATAATAATTTCATGACATCTCACTTTCGTACTTAGTTAACACTTACGTTAATCAATTAGTTAATTAGTTAACGACTGTCGACAATTCTCTGGGTAATTTAATTTACATGTATAGCATGACTGTTAATATATTACATGAGTTATATATTATCGACATGACCAGGACACTGTTCTAGACAGAACATCGTAGGCCATAGGTCTGGTTTTTGTTAAATTTTTCATATGTTTGAGTAAGATAGCTCAAAAAAATCTATCTAATAGATTTTTTTTCCCCCGGTGGGCAGGGAATTGTTACGGTATTTTATTGAAGTCGTCTGCTATGGTTGGCAGTGTGCTACTTCTAGGGTCACAGCGTTTAATATAATTTGATGTTAAGAATTCACGGACTACTGAACGCTATATACACGATCGATTTATGACGTGTTAGCGTTGATAGGTCACGCATCGTGACTTAGATACGAGACCCTTTTTACGCTGACCGTCAAGCTGTGAAGACGCGTCCTGTATCCGTCCAGTGTTGGGCATTGTATTGCCACATATCTGTATAATTACTTCGAAGTAGGGACTCAGGGTCAGTCCAAAGTTATATCTTCTTCTTCTTCCATCCTTAGCCACCGACCGTCAAAGCAGTCAGTGGCCATTACGCCTAGTGGCGTCTTAGGGCAACAGCAGATAGGTTTTCTTTGCCATTGTTTCCCATCACGCCTATTGGCGTCTTTAGGGCAACGGCAAATCAATCCATTTGCTGTTGTTTCCGTAATCGAAGTGACTGGCAAACGGGTGATCTGCCCGTTGGTAGTCCAAAGTTATATGAATCAAATAATATAAATAGGTTAGTATATAACCAATTTCAAGGAAAGATTATTTACAGTTTATAATATTATATTCATCAGACTCATAGTCATACGCTCATTGTCGGCCGTTGGAATCCCCAACCGCGCGTGCACATAGCTATGCTGTTCTGGCTATATTAATTCATTTTACTGGACACGGACTGAGAATATTATATGGATTCAAATGTACTCAATTATAGATGTATGCTTATAATGAATAATACTTGTGATGTCTTTATCCGTTGTTTCGTCAATAAACATTGGACTCAATCAAGGACTTACCCACGTTACTTCGATTACGGTTGGTTGCTTCAACTTACATTGTTGATTGTTGTTTGACCTGATGAACTCTTTTTTTCATAAGAAGTTTATATTAATGATAATGAGTTTCGTACGGAACCAATGTTTTCTTGGACACTCATTAATCAACGAAAACCTTTGTGTTGACCTCAACTGAGATAATGATAAATAAGCAAAGCTTACATATTCAACCAATAATAAGAGAATGAAAGACCCAACAATCGAACCCCGCAACAATCATCCGTCTACTCTTTCAGCAGGGATGAACAGGTAAACAGACATGACGAATTATTACAGGAAGAAGTGCAAACAATGACTCGAAAATACCAATTACCTGTTGGAAGGTAGGGGAAGAAAATGTGCCGACCATTGAACAGTGCACAAAATTCGCACGCCACATGAAGGTAGCTAAATACTATCGGAGCAGACAAGAGCAAACCTCAGAAATGAGGTATCTGAGGAAGGTGGTTGAAGCAACAAGAAGAGACATGGTCCGCAACCAGACGATACGTCAAGGCCTAAAATCCCACTCCCTGCAGACCCAAGTGGAACAGTCCCAACTGAGATGGTTTGGCCATGTCTGCAGAATGGGAGAAGATCGGCTACCACGACAAGCATGGGAAACAAAGAGCCAGGGATCCAGACCCCCAGGACGACCCAGAGTCCGCTGGGAGGACAACATTAGACAATGTTTGAAAGACCGAGGACCAGAATGGAACCAGGCCAGGAGGAAGACAGCCGATAGGATAGTCTGGCGCTCTCTCTTCCAAACCTCTACACCTCACGGTAGAAGGGGAACGACTAAGTAAGTATGTAAGCAGACAAGAGATCGACCCAAATTATGTGACAACCAGTGACCATCCAAACGGAGCCATCCCCTCGTTGTGTGAGTGAAAGGACATACACTCCCCTCCAACAATGTAGTCTGTTTTCACGACACTACACAGTATGGAATACAAAGTTTTTGAACGACTAAGGCATTCATAGACCCAATCACTAATTTAACTTTTCTATTAGCAAGTATGCGCCAAATAACACACAAAGGCCGGAATACTTATAACTAGAATATTGGAGAGGAGGGTGAACTATGTAGGATAGCACTGGTTGATTTAAGTTACGGATGGGTGAACACCAAAATAAAAAAATGGCATATAAGAAAACCACAAGCCACACTGGCTGTCGAATGTGGTGGAAGTAGAATATGTTAGTTTCATACTCCATTAATATACAGTTGGTGTGCTTGTCTACCTTTGAGACTGTAGTTCAAGTCCTCTGTCCATTCTTTGTTATTATGCAGATGATGATCTCTTTTCTAGCAAGACCAATATTTATTTGGTGTGCTACACATCTACTTTTTAAAATTCCGTCTTTGTCTGCTGCCTCATGCCCTTCTATACCCAGGTGTGCTGGTATCCGCGGTTATAGCACTGTAACATTCTTTTGCTTTAAATTTTTTTTTAGACATGAAATATTTCTTAAAGTATATCCGACCAACTACATTAATTTAGATTCCTAAGAGCGTGAGTATCTATGGAGTAAAAAGGTAGTGATGTAGCAGTGTCGTAAATTTTGATAGGTATTATAGATAGGTTTGGTTCTTCTGAATAGAACAAAGTGGGAAATAATGAAATTTAAAGTGTCAGAAATAGAGTTCACGAGTGAATAGTTTAAGTGTAGAATCTGTCACTGTATTGAGAAGATACCCTAGTCCAGCCTATCTTTACGACTGTAATTTTTTAACAGACCATTCTACGCTCCATACAGTTAACATATATGTTTAACTAAACACACACACACACACACACAGTCATGTGACAACAAGACATACAAACGTGAAAACTATGGTAAATGGAGTATGGGTTTTGGGCTGAGCTGACCAACACAAGTAATTAAGTTTTGTTAAGTTTATTATCATATAAACTGTTCACAACATCCAACATCTATAAATCAATAGAATCATAGGTTACTGCATTTGAAAATACCCCCAATAAATGTCATCCCCTCTGTTGAGAAAAGTTCCCGCAGAAGTTAGTAACCCCAAAAGGTCAGAAGATTAATCCTAGGGTATATGAATAGACGATAAAGTAAAGAACAAAGTTCCTAGTTAATCTATCCTGTAAAAAAAAATAACAGTATTAGCGAACAAGAAAAGAAACAAGTGAGCACAATGATTATACAAAAAAAGAAATATTTATTCTTCTTTCTTTCACTCTGTCAAATCTGTGGCTACATTCAATCTCGCTTACCTACTACTCTTGAACGTAACTTCAGTGTACATTTAACATAGTCCAGTGTGGTGCTTCTCCAAGTGAGCCCCAGTTCCTCCAAGAATGATTAATTTTACTAATGGAGAACGCCCGCTTTGATAGTGCTTATTGGATATGATAAGGTTCACGTCAGGTAGTTCATGTAGAAAAATATAAACTGCGATCAAGTGTTCACAATGGAAACAGTACTCCCGATATTTAAAGAAAATGTCTGGTGGGTAATCTGTTAGAAACCAATAATGATACTGCAGGTATCTCCTATCGGCTTTTCTCTCTCTCTGGGGTTTGTGCCGATTATGGAACCAAATATTCGTTCTGGATAAATCCACTTGAAAACACAATGGTCAGGATTCGGGAACAATGTTATGTATAGATATTTGGCTAAAACGGGCTGATAATATTGGATGTAAAAAATCTGGCATAAAATTTATTCTCAATGTTTAAAAAAACAGTCTGGGTTTTTTGCATGTCCAGTATATTTATTCTATTCTCTACACCTCACGGTAGAAGAGGAACGACTAAGTAAGTAAGTTTATGCGTTTGGACTCTCTCTCTCTCTCTGGATGAAGCAAGAGGACCGCACAGGTCAAAGTCTAAGACCCGATAATAATTAAGAATGTTACTGGAGCTATTCAGGCCGCTGGCAGGCTGGTTTGTGATCAGTACTAGATTTAGGAGAAAATAAAACATTTAATCACAATATCAATATTATATCCTATCACGCGCAAAATTAAGATCTCTTTTACACTCCGTCATTTAATTAAATTAAAAGCACACGTGTCTTAGCCTATCTTATCACGCTTCGCTCGCCTGGTACGGGTTTGGGGTTTTAAAGGTATGTGCCTTTTTCCCCCTCCCGCCCCGGTAAAACTGTCAGCGTACAATATCAGTGTTAATTTAATTTTATGACTACTTTACAAATATCGCTTGTCATTACTAGCTATTTGTTTCGCCACATGATATTACACTAGTCACTTACACAATTACACATAATGGATTTAGGAGTAAAGTTATATTCCGTCAATAATCAGTTAAAACATCTCTTTCTGTATGAAAACGGGTGATTAAGTTTACTTAACACTGGAAAGATTTAGCTGTGCGCCATTTACTACGCTAGTCAAGTAACACATAGAAATCCCAGTGAATTATAATGAGGAACTTAACACATTAAATCACTTAAATGCTAACATATATATTACCGCAAACAGAAAAATGAAACACTCTCCACGAAATCTAATAATCCACTTTTTACAATGGCTGTAGAATAGCGAGCTAGATATTCCAAAAATTTCCTGAAGCGACTGATACTGACTTTTGGAGTACGGATTATTTATACTGAAATGGCGTTATTTCGCTCACTGGTACCAGAAATCGCGCCTTCGGCTGTATCAGGGCAAATCTACGGTTCGATTCCCGAATCAGACCGATGCCGCCCAACAACATAGACGTTTGCTAGCGAGCAGACCGTCTTTGATCTCGTCTCTCTCTGTAGATAATTACGTCCCCTGGGATCACGAACAAACGGATGTGGTCGGTAACTGTGGTTATCGCCCCTTTTTGCATTCGCTTAAGTCCCCCTGAGAAATGTAACCATCAAAGGTACGTCTTTTGTCTTATCGCCCTTGATTCTTCAAACAAACAACCCGTTCTCTTTCTACGCGCGTTCTTGTATGATCTGTCACTATTCAACGATTGCCTAATCGCTCGCGCGATAATTCAGAAAAACGGCTCTTACTCGCTGGCTGTTACCTGTCCGGTCGTGGACTAGCTAATAGGTCTGTTTGTAAACATTCATTAGTGCATGTAAGACAGAGAAGAAAAAAATAGGCGTGGCTTCACGACATGCGTTGCAAAACCCTACATGCTAATGAGGAAACGAGGTAGATGGATTTCTGAGGATCTATTTACGTTTTCCACGTCACAAGCAGATACTGCCGTAGGGGAGTGAAGTGTTAGAGACTTCACTACACTAGGTCCAACATCGAGAGGTGAGGTGAACAGTACCCTTCCTCATACTGTAGTGAGCATTTGTTTGTTTTAAGTCTTATTAAATCTTCATTTTTCTACTTTGAGATAAGAAGAGCCCTAGATATTCACATTTTTCATTAAACTACCAGCTTTTGAAGGCTACGTATCCTTTTTCATTCATTCAATGTTGTCACATAATTGGGTTCGATCTCTTTTCCTCGCCGGCAGTATTGTTATTTTTGAGTCCTTGTTTGCACTTCTTCCCCATAATAATTCGTCTTGTCTGTTTACACGACCATCCCTGCCGAGAGAGTAGACAGGTGATGCAATGTTGACCGACAGTCAGGTAGGTAAAATTCTTGTGTACCAAACCTTAGCCGCGCCGGATTAACTCGACGTACGCCTAACAAGTTTATTTAGCGCTGATATGTCTATTGTGATTCACTAATTACTGTCGCGAAGAGTCACAACCTAGATGGTTACACAAGGGTCGGTGTTTGCATAAAAACGGGATGATAAATTACCCGTCTGCGGACATATTTACAGACATGCGCCTGATAGACGTGAATATTAATATGTGAAAATTGCTAAGTGGATGTCCATGTCATTTGAAGCTGGCAACCTCAACATATAGAATTATGATTTCATGAATCACCTCAGCAAGGGCTGGTGACTGCTTTATGCGAGTTTCTTATAGAGAACTAAAAGCAGAGGTAGTCCCAAGTTCCATATGGAGCAGGGAGGGAATGATGAGAGAATGATGTTCATATTTATTATATTATTAACATTTTCAACCAGTGTAGATGTAAATGTAAACATATTCATTCTAAAAGTAATGAAAGTTGTCAACCTTTTCAACCGATATAAAGGTAAATATAAATCTATTCAACCTAAATGTAATGAATGTTTTTTCCGTTCAGTTGGATTAATATTAATTTTCAGCGAGGGTAACAGTTCTGAGAAAGATAGGATGGTGAAATAGGAAGAAAGGGACACATACGTATGTGTTGGGAAACGCAATACTCAAGAGGGTATTTGTTCTCTTCTTTTGTGACACTAGTCGGTGGTACCAACTGAGAGTACTATCTCTGGAACAAGTGAGGATATAAGTGGCCTGAAGTCGACGCTAGATACCATCATCAGACTGATCTTAGAGATTTTTGACCAGTTTGGTAATTACTCCATGACACTTCATGGAACGTCCTACAACTTTCAAACTTGACCAGTGAAGAGTGTGAATCAAGCATCCATTTACACAGAACCAAACATCAGCTGGAGCAGAACCTCATTGGCAGCTAGGTAGAAACAGAAAAGCTGCCAAGTGAACTCTTATCCAATACTTCATAACATCACTCAATGATGATTGTTGTTTGTTAAAAAATTATTCATTTTTTAAACTGTAAACTATAATTGATTATTAAATTTGTTACTTGTATAAAGACAAATCTAAAGTTGATTTAATCATTTTGAATGTACTACATCCGTATGTCTCAGCCAATTTCTTAAATACACTTGAACGGAGCTATCAAATAATAATTAAATTTACTGTACAATTTGCTTACGTACAAACACGCACTTTAAAATGTGCCTCTTTCTCCCGCCGGAGAGGCTTTATTGTTTTGACCATCAGCAGCTAAACGATGAGCGCACACTCATGGACTTCACTTTATGCAATCTTTCTAGAGCAGTGGTTCTCAAACTTTTTTCTCTGAGCCATACTTTCGAAATTAAGATTTTCTCGCGCCAACCCGAATTTTTTATTGATAAAAATACCTCAAAAACAAAATTAAAAAATCAACTCCTAGCAAAGAACATATAACACAATGATAATAATAATAGCCTCTTCAATCATGGGGACATGCCACTGAGGTGTCAGCCCTCAGCTTCTTATTTTCCTATGTTCCTTTCGATGTTTTCTCCTCTCTGTTTTCGCCCAATCTGAGGTCGCACCGTAGGTAGCATCGTCCTCCCAGGTTGCTGGATTTGTGTCCAGTGCCCTCATGTCTCTCTTGCACATATCTTTGAACCACAGCTGCGATCGCCCAACTGTTCTTTTGCCATCTGCCAGTCGTCATGGAACACACCTACTTTATAAGATGAACATGAGACATCCAGAAAGTATAAAACAAAACAGCTACATTTAAAAGAATGATTCATTAACAAAATGTACAAATTCAATGCGTGAGCTTGTTTTTATAAGGTAATCTCATTTATATTAGGTATTGTTTGAGACAAACTCTCATCTCATCATCAATACAAAGATGCCTTTCTCTTTTCTGATCTTTGATATTTGTTAGAGCTGAAAATCCATGTTCATAACAATATGTCACGGAGAACTGTATCTATTTGGTATAAACAAATTCTTTTTTACTTAATAAAATCTGAAAAATTCTGGAAAATTATATGGGTTTCTATACATATATTTTCCATAGTATATCACAGGCACTAAAATAAATAAGAAAATGCCCTTCATATTTATTTTTGGCATTTGATTTCTTTACAAAATCTCTCTAAATCCGTGATTGAATCTTCCGGCCACACCTGCCGTCCTCTCGCGCCACACCGTTTGCGATCCACTATTCTAGAGTTTTCTTGTGTGTTATTTAGCCATGGTCTGAACAATTATACTAAATATTGATAATGTATCTATAAATATATGCTGTCCCTCTTTTTATGTTTTAATATTGGGTCAGCGTATAAGGTGTTGCCTGTATCTGGGCATTTGCTGTTTATTTTGTTCTTAAGTTTATTTCTATTGTTGCGGCTCCAGTGGATTGTCCACTTTCTATTATTTGTGGCTTCACGCCTGCTGGGCTATTCCCCGGCGCCTGGGTGCACATCTGGTATTTATTTTAGCTCTTTGAATTGTTTCGCTCATGCTAACACGTCCCGTGTTATTGTTTCTGTCATTGTCCACGTCTGTGAATGGCTGGTTGCTGTCGCGACACCCCTTGTTGCGTGGCATACAACTGCGTTTATTTCCTAAGACAGCTAAAGTTTTATTTCTTTGATTGTATTACTTTTATGTTTTCTTTGGCTGTCCACATTTGATCAAACATCAGTTCGGACATATCAAATACCCAGAGGTAAAAATTACACAACAATAAGAAACTGCTTAGATTGTCAAGGGAATATGAGTAAGGGAAAAAAAAGAGTATTTTATGAGTCTTATTGCGTAGAGTGTCTGAGAACAATACCGTATCACTCTGTCTACTGAAGTATAAGAAATACGAATACTAAAATACAATAAAACCACTAATAGAGAACAGTTGAAAGCACGCATCTCCTACACTTTGTGTAGATACAGTCCTGAAAGTTTTCTTACTCAGGGATCTGCAAAGTGAAGTGAAACTATATACAAGGTATACATATATATAAACAAACGATATACAATTTTTATGTCAACATAGTAAAAGGTAGCAGATACTGCCGTAGGGGAGCGAAGTGTTAGAGACATCACTATACTAGGTCTAGCATCAAGAGGTGGAGTGACCAGTTCGCTTCCTCGCTGCCTTTTCCTTTCCTACTTCAAGAGCAAAGTCAGGTACCCATTTACAGTTGGGTAGACTGGAGCGTGTGATACCCTGAACCGAACCCGGTGTAGGAGGCACCAAGGACGTACCCGGCAACACGCACTGTACAGTGCCTCCAACCGTCAGGTAGGGAACACTGGACAAGTGATTCTTGCCTAGGTAGCAGGCACTTAACTCAGACAGGAAGCACTGTACTGTACTCGTAATTCTTGTTTGAAAAAAAAAAAATTGGTATATCGCACTGTGTTCTAGTTAAGGAAGTGGAGGGGAACTGCGGTAAGACGTGGAATACAATGGATGGGTTTGAAAAAAAATCGAAAAAAGGTGATTCGTCTTACGAGGACAAAAGACAAAGAAAATAGTCTACGTTACGGCCACAAGGCCTTCGTCAGGAAAGGAAAGAAAGTGAAGGCTAGATAGGACACATAAAAACTAAATAAAATAAAAACTGGGTACTTCCCTGAAGGCAAGAACCGAAATTCTATCAAAATCGCTGTCTGTTGATGAGCGCGTGGCTGAACAGAAAGTGTTCTAGTTATTATAATCCATTAGGCAGATATTTCACCTTTCTTTCCTTTATAGGACAAAAGACTGGAGAGATAAAGAGTAAAGATGTTTTTATGTTTGCTTCATATGTTATTCATTTATAGTGTAAACAAATTGTATGAATTTTTTTCTAATTTCGTCTAAAATATATGGTGGGAAATTATTATTTTAATGTTCATTCCAAACAGGTATCGGTATGGCGCGTGTAGTGGGATCATAATTTGGGCAGTGAATAATAAATATAAGGATGTGTCGGGCCGGAAGGCGCAGATATCGCAGCTCAGCTGTAAACAACGACACAACGTAAGCGCCTACATACCGCTCAGAAAAGGCCAGCATGTAAGAGTAAAATATGATCGAGCGAGCCTAAACAACAACAACACATTCCACAATGCGAGCAGATGACCGTTATAAATTATTGACTTTTTATATTAAGGTAAAAAATAGTTTTCAAATGCTATTTTGGTAATAGTAGTTACTAAATCAGCAATATACATACGTTTAACAGATTTTTGACTGACGCATACTGATTTTCGTGGGTTAGATCTATATGAAGAAGGAATGTCATCTATCCAGTTTTACTTTATTAATTTTCTTTATTTATACACTGCCAAGTAGAAAAATAAACACCCATTATCATGTATAATGGTCTTGGTTTTCCTGGCACATCCATTTCTCAATACATACAATACAGTATTAATTATATTTATGTACGGGTTTCCGATTTTTTTTAACCTTTAAAATGTTAAGTCCTTCCTACCCATGTTGAGTGCTTCGTACCTAGCAGGTAAGGTTCACTGTACAGTGGGCGGTACCTATGTGCCGCTCACTGTACAGTGTCCGCTACCGTCAGATAAGATACACTGTACAGTGCCTCCTACCGTACAGTGCTTCCTACCTGCTACACCAGCACCGTTGCTGTGTTCACATACTATGAAAGAATTGGGGACAGGGGACAAACATTCACAAAGTTAATTGTTCATAAAACGACAAATTATGTTCACACAGATCCCGGATAAAGCTCAACTTACCACTAAAAATCAAGACAATTAGCAGGAATCTTAAGAGACTATAGGCTCCTGTGTATGGTAGTACTTAATGCTTTCACTCTTTAGGCGGCAGAACTTGGTTCGCACCCGGCCCAAACAACAACATATTCATAGACTTTATTGTTGCACACCATGTAGTTCCCGGGGGTCGGGGGGGGGGGGGGGGCAAAGAAAGAATAGCACTACTACAACCTCAGGCTAGGCTTCCTAGCTGGGTGGTCCATGGTTCGATCCCCAGTTGAGGTGGGATTTTTTTAGACCGCAAACTGCTCCGGGATCGATCCAACCTCATGAATTGGGTACCAGAACAACTCTGGGAAGGTTAAGGCGGCCGGTGTGATGCTGACCACATCACCCCTAGTGTGCCGATGGTCAAGAAAATACGAGCCTAACACCGTATTCCCAATGTGCCTCAATGGGCGTGTAACGGGATCCATCCTACCTCAGCCATATAGCTGTTAGTGTATAGGGCTGGCAACTTAATTACATAAAACAAATTGCAATAGAAACCAGAGCTACAAGACCACGTGGGTGCTTTGGTGCAGACTAGTGCCCTGTATCGCTGGAAAAAGGACGTTAGATACAAATTATGTGCTACTGTATTTGTAGCTAATTTTGAAAGTCGCGATTGGGTCCTTTTTCCAGCGATACGGGTTTGGCCGCCATTTTCGGGCTAACCTTAGTTGTCGTCACTCTCTATATACAGGGCACTAGTGCAGACTTCCAACAAGGAGGCCAGATGCGGTAATGCGGACATTCACTAGAAGGAACGAAAAAGAAAATGATGATGATGGTTATCATTCTGTCATTTAGCTGCTTTAAAATGCTGACGATCTTTGAAATTTCCGTTTAGTCTGCCATACAAACTACCACATGTGATGAGCAGACTGCCACATTTTGTTTTTAACTCTTTCACTTAAGAACATGTGGTTAATATTAACTACTCTGGTGTTTTAAGAAAGATGCGATGCAAGTGTATTGAAAAATGAATGCCTATGTCACATTTCCATTAATTTACAGTTTCTTTCCAACTTGTAAAACTGGCGTGTATTACTAACAAACGTATAAACACATACACTCACCGCACGAATAGTCATAACACTCAATAGTGCTTGCCATCTGGGTATCAAGCCAAGGTGGGTTCAAGTAAATAAGGCTGGGCGGTGACACTTTCCAAAACGATCACCCTAAACTTATCTCCCCTTAATGGGACTGATCCAACTAGACCCAGAGTTTTGAATCTACAATAGATGTCTTAACTCCAAGGAAGGTTAATACGTGTGCCGAAAGTTGAGAGAGAAGTATAATCGCATAAAGCTGGAAGATATAACAGCAGTCAGTTTTTGTGGTCAGTATTATTTTTTGTTTGTTGGTTAATTGATGAAGAAAAATATACCACCGAACGCCGGACGGATTATTATTATTTACAGTGTCTATAATGTTTATAGAATATATTAAAGTGCCGTTATTTGCATATGGTATTATATATTGTCGCCATTTATTATACAGACTGTACGTGTATGTTAGGATACGTAGCAATTTCGAATCGTAACATTCACGTGTGTGCTTTATTTTTAACCACTTTTATTTAAGATCATCCAAGTGTTGTATAGCGGTCACGTTTCAAATCTGGTAGCGTCACTCTCCTGTTTACCCAGCTTTAATGGATACCTGACTCTGCTCTTGAGTTAGGGAAGGCAAAGGCAGTGAGGATGGGAACTATTCGCCCCTTGTATTAAGCTAAATCTAGTATAGTGAAGTCTCTCACTTCACTCCACTACGAAGTCCCGTGACTTCACGAGGTAGTTAACAGCCACTCGTTGGACATTAAGGATGAGCACAGGACTCAGGTCTCCTTCATTATTTATTTAAGAGTTCACCAATCCGTGACTTTAACCTACCCATTTGTTCTGTGTTGTTCGTCTTCCACTACACATTACTGGACACACGTATTTCGGCCTTTATGTGATCTATACTTGCTGATAGGACAGTTATTTACTTACTTATTTACTTTCTTGTTTCGACATGTCTTTCTGGTTTCACGATTTTCTTGCATTATTACTGTTATCGTTTTGCTCATCACCGTGGTTTCATCTGCTTGTATCACTCATTTGACGTTTTCCTCATCATCATAGACCTTTGTAGTACCTATATGTAGTTCTTGTCCTTGTCACCTGTTTGTAACTGTGGCTGACGAAGAGTAAAACCAGAAACGTCCCTTGTCTCATGTGTACCGTTTACTTGTAAAATTGATTTCATACCATATTATTTGTTATTTTATATATTTGATAGGACAGTTATATTAGTGATTGCGTCTTTAAATTGTCAGAGTCGTTCACGTGTCCCACATACCGTAGTTGTGTGGGTGTCACGAGAATGATCTCAGCCAATCAAACACTTTTTTTTTTGGGGGTGGGGGGGGGGGGGGGGGGGAGAGAAAGAAGCAAAATTGGCTGTGCGTCCTTTCACGATTTATTTTCACAGCAAGGCGATGGCGCCATTTGGTTGGTCCTGGGTTCGATTCCTGGTAAGCCTATCACTTAAATTTCTTCTCTATTGTCTCGTGTCATTTAAAAAAAAAAAAAGTTTTGCCTCGTTTTGGCGAGGCGCGTCCCGTTAACCTAGTCGGTTATATTAGGGCGCATGTCCAAATATAAAAGACCTTTAAATCTGGAGTGTCACGTGTCATCCTTTCTGTCCAACGAGTGGCTGTTAATTACTTGTTATTTGTCACTCCCCTGCAGTAGTATATGTTATGGAACTACCTTGACCCAGTCTTGTAGACGAGTAGTGACAGCTGATCGGCCTCCTCTTCCATGACATGGTTATTTTCTAACTCTCTGTGGTCTCAAAGTAGGATGTAATTCCTACAATGTTTCCGGTGTCATCATGTCTCATTCTGTCTCTTCTGGTAACAGTACTGGCTCTTGTTGAGGATTTCAGCTCACACGATGTAATGTCCGTCGTATGTGTCTCTTAAGGTATGTTGGATCTATTTTATGTTTGGGTGGGGTCAAAGATTCTGTCTCTTCTGGTAACAGTACTGGCTCTTGTTGAGGATTTCAGCTCACACGATGTAATGTCCGTCGTATATGTCTTTTAAGGTATGCTGGATCTATTTTATGTTTGGGTGGTGTCAAAGATTCTGTCTCTTCTGGTAACAGTACTGGCTCTTGTTGAGGATTTCAGCTCACACGATGTAATGTCCGTCTTATATGTCTTTTAAGGTATGTTGGATCTATTTTATGTTTGGGTGGTGTCAAAGATTCTGTCTCTTCTGGTAACAGTACTGGCTCTTGTTGAGGATTTCAGCTCACACGATGTAATGTCCGTCTTATATGTCTCTTAAGGTATGTTGGATCTATTTTATGTTTGGGTGGTGTCAAAGATTCTGTCTCTTCTGGTAACAGTACTGGCTCTTATTGAGGATTTCAGCTCGCACGATGTAATGTCCGTCTTATATGTCTCTTAAGGTATGTTGGATCTATTTTATGTTTGGGTGGTGTCAAAGATCTGGTGAGTCTGACAAACATTAATAATGGTAACAACTTGAAGGAAAAGGAAGAAGCTGTCATTAAAAAAAAAAAAAATTTTTTTTTTCTTTTAACATAAACTTACTGGCCCCGCGTAGTTCCCGGGGGGTCTCTGATCAGACTAAGAAAGAATAGGACTACTGTTCCCTCAGGCATGTCGTACGAGGCGACTAACATGAGGTTGTGCATGAGGCTGGCAACCTCATCATGTAAAACACATTGTTACATAAACCACTGCTGCAGGATCGTGTGACTGCTTGTTGTCGGCTTCGTGTAAGGGGGACCAGCTATAAGGGTCGCTGCATAGGAGCGAAACGGATGATGATGATGGTATACATACTCTCCATTGATTGTACAATAGAAATATTTTGGTTAATATATATTTACTGCCCGGTGATGGCACAATCGAAATAGATGTGTTAACATATAGTTATTGTTTAATCATTATATATATATATATATATATATATATATATATATATATATATATATATATATATATATATATATATATATATTTGTTAACATATACTTATTGTTCAATGATTTTTATATATATATATATATATATATATATATATATATATATATATATATATATATATATATATATATATATATATATATATATATATATATATATATATATATATATATATATATATATAATAATAATAATAATAATAATAAATTCTTTAAGCGCCAAACACGGCGCATAAGGCAGAAACCAGTGCTCTCCAGGTTGTTCGTTGTGACGCCACTCCTCTTAGCTGCGTGCCCAATTCTCAACCCTTTGAAAATAAAGTTCGTTCGTTCGTTCGTTCTTGCACATTATTTAGGCCCAACGTTCTTCCTTCTCTTATTATTGTTCTTCTGAGTGTTTCTTTTGGTCTTCCTTTTTTCCGCTTACCCTCAGGAACCCAAGTGAGCGCCTGTAGTGGTATTCTGTTGTTTTGCATTCGTAGGACATGACCGATATATGACCATCGTCTTTTCCTTATATAGTCGGAGACATATTTCTGCCTAGAGTCTTCTCTTATTTGTCGATTAGTCTTGAATTCTTTCCAACTGATGTTCATGAGTTTTCTAAGACATTTGTTCTCGAATGTATTCAGCTTGTTCTCCAATGATTTTGTTATTTTCCAACTCTCACAGCCGTATGTTAACACTGAGATAACATTTGAATTAAACAGACGAAGCTTGGTATGTATATTCTTACTTACTTAGTCGTTCCCCTTCTACCGTGAGGTGTAGAGGTATGTATATTCAATGATCGTAATTTCCAAATGTTAGATAATCTATTGAAGGCGCTAGCTGCCAAAGCAATTCTAGTATGGATTTCTCTTGTTGTGTCACCATCCTGAGTCATTTTACTGCCTAAATAATTGAAACTTTCAACTTTCTGTAGTTTTTCCCCGTTCAAGATGATATCAAAGGTCTCGTTAGAAAAGTTCATAGCTTTAGTTTTAGAGGCATTTATTTGGAGACCAATTTTAACCGAGAGATGACACAAATTATTTATTGCTTCTTGGGATTGTCTTGGTGTTGAACTTAAGAATGCTACATCATCTGCGAAATCCAGGTCCCCCAGGAATTTTCCATTTGTCCATTTTATACCCAATCGTTCATTGTGGGTATAGTTTCTCATAACCCAATCAATAGCTATTCCAAAAAGTAGTGGTGACATAATACAGCCTTGTTTCACCCCTGTTTCTACTGTAAACCATTCTGTATTCCCTTTATTTGTTCTAACACAACATCTTGCATTGTCATATAGCGCTTTGATTATATTCACATATTTTGTTGGAAAACCATAGATTGTAAGTATCTTCCACAATGATGGGCGGTGTAGACTATCAAAGGCTTTTTGAAAATCGACGAAGGTGATAATAAGTGGCGATTGCCTTTCCACTGATTCTTCTATAATTGTTCTTAGTGTGAATATTTGATCAATACATGATCGTTTCGGCCTGAAACCCGCTTGTTCTTCTCTGATCTTTTCGTCAGCATGCAATTTAAGTCTTTCTAACATCATGCAACATAATAATTTTCCAGGTACTGATAATAGAGATATACCACGCCAGTTATTACAGTCTGATAGATCACCTTTCTTCGGTAACTTTACAATAATACTGTCTTTCCATTGTTGTGGTGGTTGTTCTTCTCTCCATACTTCATTTATAATATCTAAAATTCTCAAGAGGTTGTTGTCATTAACTGCTTTAATCATTTCCCCTGAAATTTCGTCAACTCCAGCAGCTTAAAAATTTTTTAATCTTTTAACGGCTTGTTTGATCTCGTCCAGCGTGAATTCATCGCAAGTTATTGGCAAGGTGGTTGTGGATGTTCCATTATTAAAATCAGGTGTTACTGTTGGTGGTGGTCTGTTTAGCACCTCCATGAAGTGCTCAGCCCATCTCTTCATTTGTTCTTTTTCTGTTGGTATTGAATTTCCTAATTTACCTTTAACAGGTGTTTCCATAGCAGTAGGCTGGTGACATAGTTGTTTTGTAATTTGATAAAGGCACCTACTATTACCAGTTCTTGCAGCATTTTCAGCTTCTACGGCCAGTTCATTGATGAAATGTCTTTTATCTCTTCGAGTTTTTGTCTTCACTTCTTTATTTAACAAGTTATAAGTTAGTTTGCAAGATTCAACTGCATTATGTGTACTTGCCGCTAGCAGTTTAAGTTTTGCTGTTTTCCTTTCTTGTATTTTATCCCAAGTATCTTCTCTCATCCATTTTTTCTTTTTATGTACTAGGTATCCGGTGGTTGCTACAGCTGCTTCTGTCATTGCTGTTCTCAGTTGTTCCCATTTAGTATCGATTGTCTTGGTGGTGATATCGTTGTCAATTTTGCCTAAAGCATCGAAATAGTTGTTCATTTTGACATTATATTCCTTCTTTATATCATTTGATTGCAGTCTGTGTACATCTATTCTTCTATTTTTATTCGGTTGGTATAACTTCTTCAGTTTAATTCTCATTTTAGCTATGCAGAGGTTATGATCGCTTCCGATCTCTGCACCTCTGTATGCTCTGACGTCTTGAACTGATGAGCGAAATTTAGCGCTTATGCAGAAGTGATCTATCTGGTTCTTAGTTCTGCCATCAGGTGAATTCCATGTTATCTTGTGGATATTCTTATGTGGAAAGATGGTGTCTGCCACAACGAGGTTTGATATTTCACAAAGTTCGAATCGGTCGGTTGGATCGGAGGGTTGATCAGTGAGTTAACAATTCACTATCGTAAAACAAGCTATTGTTACCGAAACAGAACCAGACTCGACAGTAAACATGACTCACTCTAATATCTTGGGGGCTAAGGAGATTTCTAAAATTGGATACTGGAATGTAAGAACTATGAATCAAGACGGAAAATTGGAAGAAGTAATTAAAGAAATGGATAATTATAAGTTGGACATATTGGGTGTCAGCGAGTGTAGATGGACGGGGAAGGGCATAAAATATATTTCAGAAGAAAAAAAGCAAATTATATACTCTGGTAGTAATGATAATCGTCACACAGAGGGAGTAGCCATCTTAATGACACAGAAAGCAGCAGTATCGCTTATCAGCTGGGTACCTATCAATGAGAGGCTAATATTAGCTAGATTTCAGACACGATTTTTCAAGCTCTCAATTGTACAATGTTATGCACCAACTAACGACGCTCTTGATACCACAAAAGATGACTTCTATGAAGCACTTCTAAGTACCATCAACACAATACCCAAGCATGACATAATAGCAGTCATGGGTGATTTTAACGCCAAAGTAGGTGACAACAACGATGGAGTACAAAGATATCTCGGTACTCATGGCATAGGCTGTATGAATCAAAATGGCGAAAGACTTCTAGAACTTTGTGAAATATATATATATATATATATATATATATATATATATATATATATATATATATATATATATATATATATATATATATATATATATATATATATATATATATATATATATATATTTGTATGCACTCACCGCCCAGTGACCGTGTAAACTATGTTTTTAAATAAATATATGTGTACGTGTGTGGATTAGCAAAATTATGACTCACGATTTATACATATCTGAATTATCTCTTTTTTTTATTTCACCAGATATCAATTATGGCAGCATTATTTAATTCCCTTTATGTGATGTTTGCCTTGTACGTAACTATGAGCACTTCCTCACCTGTCAACGCTGATAAAGATAAGGGTCACTTACCTTCTCAGGAGAAAGGTGAGCGTAAGCATCAGAGAGTGATTCGGCAGGTAAGAGTTGGTCATTGTGAGTTTTGTTCGGATTAATGTAACATTTTCCAAATGTGATGTTCATATTTCTTGGGCTAACTTGACATTAGAGTTAAGGAATGTGTGTTGGATTTTGTTTATTGTGATCTCCATATATTTCCCAACGCAGTGAGGGCCCCTGTGCCTTGTGCATTCTAGTTGTGATATGATGGTCTGTCTCTCCGACTTTATCTGTAGTGCTGTCAAGACGTATGATTTTCTAAAAATAGAAAGTAACGGTAAACTACAGTTGCGATCCTATATGTCACGTGACGCCACTGAAAAGGCAAAGACAGAATAAGACTACTACACCCTCATGCATGTCGTACTAGGCGACTAATGTCAGGTGTTGCGGGAGGTTGGCAGTTTCTACATGTAAAACTAATTGTCACAGAAACTACTTCTGCAAGAACATGTAACTGCTTTGAGCAGTGCTTCCAGCGGGGCCAGCTGCGGTGGTAACTCCATGCTTCGCAAGGAGCACAAAGGAAAATCATAATTCATACCTCATTAAATGAGATTTTAAAAATTTAATGTATTGTATTGTGTTGTATTGTATTGTATTGTATTGTATTTTGTACCATAGTTTACAGCAGTGCTGCGATACTTGCGTCTTTCGGCTCGGCACATAGGATTTATTCTTGCATTTCATTACAGGTTGTCGGCCTTAGACTTTGACTGTCATCAGCTCAAAATTAGTTTTCCTTATGAGTTGCCACTGAAGGCTCAAACAGCAGTATTCTGCTTATATGGCATCAGAGACCCACCCTCGACCCTTCTCCTGTTAGTGGTAACAATCCTACCACGAGCTACTCCTGCCTGTCTTTGACAGAACCATGAGAGTCGCACGCCTTGGGAACATTACAACATTTAGAGAGGTCACCCTGAACTCTACTCCCGGCGGTGTCAGCACGACTTACTAAATAGGCAGACAGAAGTATTCATGGAAACTAGTTTCAAATAGAAAATGTGAAAATACAGTGGATTCCTCCTCGCTACAAGAAAGACACACGGAAATGAGAGAGAGAGAGAGACAGAGAGAGAGAGAGAGAGCTGATAGATGTCGTGTATGATTTATCAGATAGCTAATAGATGTTTATAGCCCTGTCTGAGCAGAGGTGATAGTGATGACAATGTGAAAGTAAGGGGTAAGAAATAGTTTTATCACGAGGTGATCGTGTAAGAGAAAGGACAGTCTCTGGATAGAATAATTTATCTAATCCAACCTATCTGGACGACCAATTTAAAATCAAACGCACTTTCTCTCCTTGTACGAAAATACAAGTTACACTACACTCAAATGCACACAATTCTGTGACAAATACGCACGAACGGGAAAACAAACTATGAATAACATATAGTGGATAAGGGTTGACCCACACGATAACTAAAGGTTTAATAAAGTTTATTATCAATAAAAGATCACAACAATAAGCATACACATCACTAGATTATGGTTTACAGACAAAATGAAAATTAATCAAATAGGTTCTCCCCTCTGGTAAAGGAAAAGAAAGGACGATACCAACAGAGGTTAATTAACCCAAAAGATCAAAGGTTAACAATAAGTTATGAAATCGTCAGTATGGGAAAAGAGTAGGTTCCTAATGTAAACTATCCCGTGACTAATCAGATTATTGAGATAAAAAAAAGAAAGAAGAAACCATGTAAGTATATGATGTTAACAAAAGACATAAGTTTCTTTCTCTGTTCATTCAATTCACATACACGCAGTGGCCACTTTCAGATGCACTTACCCCAGTAGTTGTCTCAGCCATTCCAAGGAAATACACTAATAAGTAATATATATATTTAGTGTCAAATTTAAGTTTGCCAAATCCAGCCCCAGACTCTCCGTAGTTGCTGACTACAAATTTCACAGGAGTCGCTAGAGTCGGTGTTAAATTTGTACTGGATACAATAAGTTATCTATGCCTTCAGTTGGTTGGAGTAAGGTTCATGCGTGGTGATCGCCGATGTAGAATAAATAGAACATATACAGTTCCTAGGTTGTTTAGCCTCAGGTGGCGGAAACGCTAGGTTTAAGTTACATAAATGTTGCTGACAATATATTGCCACAGTTGGCTGATGAGATATATATATATATAAGTAAATCTGGTAATAGTTCTGGCCCAGTTAATATTATAATTCAATGGTTCTATTCTGGTTTCTCTCAGGAAAATGAGGAAAATTGGACCGCACAGGTCACAGCAAGAAGCTCATCAATATTAAATATTCTTGGATGCTTATAATATTATAAGTTCGTATGATCATAAGTTCATATGGCTTAAGAAAACAAGCCGCTAGTACTCAGGTTTGATCAGCCTATATTTTAGGAAAAGAACATTTAAACATTTAACCAAATTATCGATATCATATCTAACACGTGTTAAAATAGGACCTCTTCACCACTGTTATAAACTAGATTTAAAACACACGTGTCTAGCTTATCCTATCATTCTGTTAACGCGTGATATGAACACTAGTCATTAAAAAAAATTACATAAAATGGATAGAAGTAAATAATATATGCCGTCAGTAGACAGTTTTTTAATGTATGTACTAGTCAATTTAAAACATCTCTTACTGGAAAGATAGCGAGTAATTAAATTTACTTTACGGCTGGAAAGTTAGCTAAAAGTTATTTAATTAGCACAGAAAATCTCAGTGAAATATATATTGAAAACTTTAAACACACTAAATCACTTCAAATCTAGTATATAAATTACCGCAATCAGAAAAATGAAACACTCCACGGAATCTATTAATTTTCAC
The DNA here is from genome assembly GCA_024509875.1 of Oreohelix idahoensis. NCBI lineage: Eukaryota > Metazoa > Mollusca > Gastropoda > Stylommatophora > Oreohelicidae > Oreohelix > Oreohelix idahoensis. The sequence continues at coordinate 220,941 of JAMPIV010014956.1, read as the reverse complement.
TCTGTACAAGAAATCTTAAGATAACGAGCTAGTGAATTCAGATAGATTTCTGGCAACTGATCCTAGCTATCAGAGAGATATGATATATATTGATATGTTCCGTACTATCGTTCTTTAATGCGAAAGCCACACCACTGCCAGACCCGAGCCAATTTGCCGTTCGATTTCTTGAATCAAAGGTAATTTTACCACCTCTTGACTTTCATCATCTCCGCCTTGCCGAAAATCAGCTACGCAATTTTCATCTGAAAGTTTTGCAATCCAAGGTCCGTCTCATTGAAAATCGTGTGTTCCCCTGATCAAAGAATCTATTACGCCATGCTCCGCGCTTCGCTCTCTGTTTCACATAGGGCTTGATTGCCAGATGGCCCCCGTGTTAATTAAACTGGTAAATCCTTCGTTCATGTAGCAAAAGTATACTCTAGATGGGGAGGGGCAAAAGTGGATGATTACTGCTGCACTATTTTCATCTGTGACAATAGACTCGCCAAAGAAGGAGGAAGTAAAACTCAAACCGAGGTCAGGACAACATGTGAAGAGATTAAAGAAATATTCTAAAAAAACTTCCAAGGAAAATGGCTTTGAACGTATGCATTTAGTGTAGCAATCTGCGAATTACAATTAGTTTTTCGCACTAAAAGGCATTGGTAATGCTAGGTCCCACTTTGGCAGGGTATATGACGTGTGATTGCTGCGCTAGTGATAAAAAGAGCCTAATTGTGTTCTTCATATGAGACGTGAAATGGGTTCAGTGATTGATTGAAATGGTCCCAGTGGAATATTGCTAGATGCTCGATAGTTGGATATACTAATACGTGTGTGAGGATAATGGAAAATGTATCTACGTCTGTCTGATATTTTGCATACATTAATACGTACAGTTTTGTCAGTCGGAACTTGACTAAGGTATGTTGTAAAATATAGTGATCTGCGTTACAAAAGGGACTTATGCAGAGAACGCACGTTCAACAGTACTAGGACCATGCAAATACATAATATGTCGTGTGTAGATAAATGGTATAGTGCTCTATTTTTAAATCAGTAAATGTATCACTATGGCATGAATCGGCATCAGAAGCAGACGAACTGTAAGCTTACTTGTTACGGAGTGTCGGCTAAGTTAACGAGCCATTGAAGTTATTGTTAAACCGCTTCACATCACAGCAGACCTGTTCCTAAAACTAATATTACAACCACATCTTTTACATCATTAAATGAGATATTACAACCAGCAGTACAAGCGAGCTTCCGTGACAATATCGTTGAGGACATCCGCGTCAGACGGATGTAAACAGGTGTTATACAGAGCACCAGCCACCGGATACTGAATTTAGTAGCCTCCGTGGAAAATATTTCATGATCATGACTTTGATGATAAACTTGCTGTTCAATCCTATAATTGCAGCCATATGCAGGATGAAAGTAGGAGTACTGAATGAGAAATCACAATTGGTATGAAAATGCACAGAGAACAGACAAACAATTTATGGGAAAAAACATGTGGAATATAAAATTCAGAACGTACTTGAAGAAATTATGCTATGAGATGTGAACTCTTATTTTGTTATTGACACACCCCCCCCCCCCCCCCCCCCCCCCCACCCCCCCCCAAAAAAAAAGAGACCCATTTTCTCAACGCATTTCCTTTAGTAATAAAGAAGTGTCGTTTAGTTATATCTGGATGGTATTTTGCATTATGTAACTGTAGCCGGGGCAGGTGTTCCTTAGGACTGGAACGGCACCATATTACCATCATGTGGCAGTGCCGGTATATGCAGTATTTTCAGTTTACTTTACAGAGAGCAGATGTTTAACTGGCCTAATCACCAGAGATTTAGATTTCTCTCTTAAATTTGTGTTACCAGGTTCGATTTTCTTCTCTTAGGTGTTGATGTAGCGAATTTAATTGAAATGGATGGATTTCTTAGCTAAATCTCAAAACTGTAGTAATTCACCTTTTCAACAGCGTTCGATTTCATGCAAAACTTTTAATATCTTTCAGCATGAAACTTAAAATTTCAACAAAGTCTGGAATTCAGAACATTTTTACAATAATAAGCATAATAAAGTTCTATCACCTCATCAGATGCTTTCATCGATGCAAAAATCCCTTTTTGCATCTTTGTCTCATAGGCCTACTCAATTGTCAAATATGGCGAACCTTCTCATTCCACCGTGTTCCTTCCTTTAAGTTACTGTCTTATTTTAGGTTCGACGACATTTACCCATCTCTTCAGATTTGTCCTTGATTTCTTTATCATCATAAGCATTCCTTGAGTTAAATGCTTTCCAACACAAGAATATTTTCTACTCCACATGGTTTGAGGTGTAAGACTATTTTTTGCAAAATTGACTCAAATCCTCGAACCTAGTTCTGCTGCGACTAGGGTTGGGAGCTCTATTCAAAATACATATTGAATGATTGACACTACTTACGCCAGTAAGAAATATAAAACCACTCAATGTCCTGAAATACACATTTTATAATAAATGTTGAAGTTTGATTTCCTCAAACTAAGAAATATGTAGAGCTGGACCAGATACGACCTCTTGAGTTGCGCTCTTTCATTCTACTGCCAAATGGCGTCGTTGTTCCACTTTCCCCGGGGTAAATCTGAGCTATCCGATTGGTCAGGGGAAATCACCCAATTATTAGAAATGGCGTGTAGAAGCGACTCTACCCTAAATATGTGACACTATTTATTATTTTCTGTTTCTCATAAAATATAAAATTATGGGGTGGTCTGTGCTTCCTCTGTCTTGTAAGAATATAGTCTGTTTCCAAAGGAACAACTATGTACACGGCCACATAACATTATATTCGCAGACAGAGTTTCATGTAGATAATGTTTGTACATTGGCAATATTGTGTTTTCCTACTCCAGATAATGTAATTTTGAAAATAGTGTCCCTTCTTCACTGTACCTGTTTTCTGATCATTCGTCTTACCACTCAGCGCAGTAGTACATAAAGAGCATCAGGTATTTTCATGTTCCAAAATGTCTAATTTGTATGAAGTATGTCAATAGACGTTCTTAAGCCCCACCAATCCCCAGCTATCCGGGCAGTTATTGTGGTATACATCAGTTATACGTGCAGTTGACGTGTTGGTATCAATCTCACCAATCATCAGTTATCCGTGCAGTTGACGTGGTGGTATCAACCTTACCAATCATCAGTTATCCATGCAGTTGTGGTGGTAGTATCAACCTCACCTATCCCAAGTTATCCTTGCAGCTGTCGCGGTTTCAACGCCATCAATCCTCAGTTATCCTTGCAGTTGTGGTGGTAGTATGTATCTCACCTATCAACAGTTATTTTCGCAGTTGTAGTGATGGTATTAGCTTCACCAATCCTCAGTTATTCGTGCAGTTGTAGTTGTGGTATTAGTTTCACCATTCCTCATTTATTCGTGCAGTCGTAGTGGCAATATCAGCTTCATCAATCCTCAGGTATCCGTGCAGTTGTAGTTGTGGTATTTGCATCACCAATCTTAAAATATCTGTGCAGTGGTTGTCCCTGAAATATTACACTCTTCCCCCCCCCCCCTCTTTTAGCAGGCATGTGATCGCGCTATTTTTTTAGCATTGTTCATAAAATTAGTCTTACTTCGACTATTTTTAGAAATGACCCGCGTGGTTCTCTGCGTTCTGTTATGAGACAAGAACCACTTCTACAAGAGAAAACATGTGGTGCCGGCTTTCTGTTTGCTTCATATGAACGAAAAGGGAAACTTTGGTGGCTTTTAGTAGTATTATTTTTCATAGTAATTTGCCTACTCATATACCTGCAGAGCACAGAATTAGGGGAGCTCGTCATGATACCAAAATAAGGATACAGAAGACAAGAAGTGCCATTACTGTATTGGAAAATTTAAAAAAATTGGCGTTGTCAACTCAGATGTCAAGACAGCTGTATTATATAGCTGTGCAACATGCAGAGGAAAAAATTAAAACCAAGAAATGTGATAAATCAATGCTGAATAGAAGGGTTAAAAAAAGGATGATGAGATCACCAGTATCAAATTGACAGACAGGACAATGTAAATATCAGTCTAACCAGAGAATAAAGAAAATATATTAGCAGTAGATGTTGGAAAAAACCAATTAGCGGCATCGTAATGCGATCCTTGTTCTAGAATGCTCAGCGTTAAAAGAAATAGTGGCAAACCTAAAAAGCACACGGAGAAGGGAACTGGTGAGGGATATAAGAAAAAAAAAAAAGAAAGTAAACATGAAATTAACATGAACAGGTGACAGCGAAAAAGAGGTTTGACATTACTAAAGTCCTATACTCCACTGGGAGCTGAAAAGGAAAGAGAAAAGAAGACTGTAATCCTCATTTCCATTTTTGTGCTCCAAGTGGAGCATGGAGTCACCATCATAGCTGTTCTACCTCCAGGTCTGCACTAAAGCATTCATGTGGTCTTACACCAGTGATTTATTTAGCAATTGTTTTTACATAATGAGGTTGCCCCCCCCCCCCTCCCCCCCAATCCCATGCACAACCTCATATTATTCGCTCCTAACGGCCAGCCTCAGATAGCAGTAGCCATGTTCTTTCTTTATACACCCATAGAACCCCCGGGTAGTACACGGGGCCCAGTACCACAGACAGGTCATGACTATGCTGTATCGTTTCTAATCAATATTTTTGAACGTCTGTCGGTTTGTCCCGTACAGAAACAGGGGACGCACTGTGTTTTTGGTAATGAAAGTTAGACATTAATTGAATTGTTTCCCTTTGCATTAATTTTGAGTCAAAATATATGGTGGAAAGGAGCCGCGCTAGCGTAGTGGTTACAACACCGCTCTGGCAACCGGGTGATTCAGGATCAAACCCGGGCGACGGCATTTGAGGATTTTTCGTCGACCGGGAATTGGATTGGATTAACTCGAGACCTGGCGAGAACATTTGAAGGAATGTCGTCGACCAGGGATTGGCGGCTCCTGAGCCGACCCAGCTCTAATGGGTACCTCCGAAATCGGCGAGTATCTGCCTGAATGGCGAGGGACACCTGTCTCTGTACAAGAAAAGGGATACTCACGTAAAATCAATGTCAGGTTAAAACATTAATAGTAACCTGAGATTTCGCCTCGCGTATTAGCGGGCGTATGGAAAAAAAATATGGTGGAGAACATGATTGGAGTATATGTGCTGGAGGGTGGAGGTATGTGGTCTTCAAAGGTACAATGGTCAATAGAGAACATGATTGGAGTAGATATGCTGGAGGTGAGATGTATAGTTGTCATTGGGTTAATCCGAGAATTACCCGTGGAGGTTTGTCCTGGTTGCTCAGATAATAATGGTGGCTCAGAAGTACCTCAATCAGGTGATATATTAAAAGTTCTGTTACTTTTTTTACTCGAGCAACGTCGGGTATATCTGCTAGTTGTCAATGATTCTAAACTGACATTTCCAGGCGCCGCAGATGTCAGCTGGCAATTTTATGTGGACTCTGTATGAGGCTATTGGCAATTCTGGCCGGCACAGTGACGACCAATTTCACCTCAGCATCGCACAAATGTCTGAACTTGGGCTAGATCCAACAAAACTGAAGATGGCAAACAAAATTGTCGCTCTTGAAAATGATGGTAAAACTTTTGTTTTTTGTTGTTGCTGTTTTTTGTAGTTGTTGTTTTGGATGTGTTGTATATTGGTGATAAAATCCGTCTTTTCCTTCAGGTTATGGTTTTGTTTCTGCCACTTTTATTTAAAACGATGTGAGCTGTGTCTATTTGTCGCGTTTTAAATCTTTGATGCTCAAAATCTCTAAGTTCCACTCATACCAGAGAACTGAAAACCATGCATGCAGCTCCCTATCTTGATACATTATAAAACAGATTGCTTTTAGTATTCTTCAAACGTCCAGGTTAAGCACAACTCTAGTTCCGTCAAAGCCAAAAGATGAATTTCCCTCAATGGAAAATAAAACTAATATTCATTTATTGCTAAAAATAATAAATCAAGTAAAGGAAATAAAAACAGTTTTAAGGATTCAATTTTATTATTATTATCAAATGCACTGAAAAGAGAAAATACATGTTGTATACATTCTATTGGTTAGCAGGGCCGGCCCTAGGAATTTTGCCGCCCCGTGCAATACCATACCTTGCCGCCCCAGCCCAACCTCAAATTAACGTTTGAAATTTTTAAAACCATTATGTTATTAAACAAGCTTCAACATTAATTTCATGACCATTAGCCTAATTTTAAATAGTACCATTAATAATAATGTATTGATAAATTGATGAAAATACTGTATAGTCATAAAATAAACCATTGACTTTATTAGAGACAATTATATGAAATAAATGTAGTTACATTACTTACATATAGGGGATGCTCTTCTCATGTGGAACGATGAACTGCTGAGTCACAAACACTTAACTATAGTATGTACATGTTATAGTTTTTAGCACTATTTTCACATTATTTGAATTTATATTGTTTGAAGTATATACTGCTTAAAAAGACACTTTTCTTGCTTTCATATTTGCAAAAGCAGAAATAAGGTCTGCGTAGTCTAATTTTTGACCGATTTCATGTTCAATTGAAATCATGGCAAGTCCTTCCAATCTAGTTTCGGCCATTGTTGAGCGTAAATAAGTTTTAATAAGCTTCAGTTTTGAAAAACTACGCTCACCACTTGCTACCGTTACCGGCAAAGTTAGTAATATTCTTAAGGCTATAGCGACATTAGGAGCAATGTTATTTTCAATAATGTAACGAAGAACTTCAATTGGTGGTGTATTTTCTGGTACTAATTTGGATACTACTTTCAGTTCATCACATAGCTCAATGGCATCAATGTCTCTATTTTCTTGATGTGTTAAAACGCTTTCTAGGTTTCTACATTTGTTTAAGAGCTCATTTGTCGTCTCAGATTTCAATTTAGGGATGTTATATAAAAAGGAAAAATGTGAACTGTGATGTTCCAATTGCTCGAACCTTTCTTCAATAGAATTAGTTGCAACATCAATAATAAAAAAGAAAAATTCAATTTTGAATTTAGTTTTGGGATCTAAAATAGGTTCATCTCTTGCTTCATAGTTGTGTTCCTTTTTCTGCCGACGCACTCTAGTACATTCAAACGTTGGTATCAAATCAGGATCAGCTTCAACTTTCTCAGCTAATGTTGTAGCATCAACAAGAAAATTTTGAAATGATTCATCATTTCTGAGATTCTTAAGGCTTTGGAGAACATTTCTCAAAGTTGTTATGGCACTAGTCAATTCCATTTTTATGCTTTGCAACAGTTTACTAGCAACATTAATTTCGTTTAAAACATAGTGCCATATAACCAGACAACATAAAAATTTAAAATCTCTGAGTTTTAGGGCAAGGGTTTCAGCTTCATGTCTCGCCATTTTGTCTACTGACTCGTCATCAGCAATTTCTATCAATGCATCATAAAATTCCTCAATATAATATCTTAAAGGACGAATGGCCTCGATTCTAGATTCCCAGCGAGTTGTACTTAGTGGCTTGGGCGTTAGAGTTGTAATATGTTTCTTAAGGATTCCCCAACGCAGTGTTGACGCTGAGAAAAAACACATACAATTTCTGAACCGTTTCAAAAAATAAAACCCCTTCTCTAGATGACATCGCGGCATCATTGACCACCAAGTTGAGAGAATGAGAACAGCAAGGGATATAAAAAGCTCTCGGGTTCAAGTCCCTAATACGTTGTTGAACTCCTGAATGTTTTCCTTTCATATTTGATCCATTGTCATACCCCTGGCCACGCATGTTTGCGATTGGAATATCCATGTCTGACAATTTTCTTAGAATGCATTCGGTTAACGCTGAGCCTGTAGTGGCTTCTACAGCAATGAAACCAAGAAAATGCTCATGAATGTTGATATCATCTGGATTCGTATTAACAAATCTTACAATTAGTGTTAATTGTTCAATGTGACTTACATCGGGAGTACAGTCTGCAACTATGCTATAATATTTAGCTTTCTCCACCATAGAAATTATTTCTTTTTTTTATGGTTCCAGAGAGAAGAGCAATTAATTCATTTTGAATGTTTTTCCCAAGGTAATGTTGGGTCGATCCACGAGCTACTCTCATTAAATGTTCACACATAACACTATCAAATCTGGCAATCAGTTCAAGAAGCTTTAAAAAATTTCCATTGTTAGGGTCATATAATTTATCAGATGTTCCACGAAATGGCAAGCATTGTTGGCTCAAGAACTGGACAATAGCAATTAGGCGTTCTATTATGCTCCTCCAGTGTCGAACTTCTGAATTTAATAACTTTTGTTGCATTGAATCAATTGTCTGTACTGATTTAAGCCTGGACGATAATTCAATCCACTTTGTATGGGACTCCAAGTGGTTTTTAGATTTTTCGTGTTCATTAAGATACACATACAAATGACCCCAATCATTATAGCCATCAGTAGTGAGTGACATTTTATTACAGGAAAACAACTTACAGCAGAAACAAAATACAGAATCTTTTTCTTTTGAATACACTAACCATGATCGATTAATATGTTCTCCATTGCTTAGCTCCCTAGTGTAAAAATTTAGTGAAAATTTCCGACCATTAGAGCTGCGCGGAAAAACGAACTCATTTTTTGGTCTCTCTGGCAGGCCTTTTTTTTACGATTTCCAGTCTTTCGGTATCGCTTAAAGAAGGACTCCATCTTGCCGGATCAGTGTACCTCTTAAGTTCATCACTTAAATCTCTGGAATTGGAAACAGTCAAATCAGTCTCATTTTCGACATTGTTAGTAATATCTACGTTACTGGGGTCCGAGTTAGAAGTACTTGCCATGAGCTCAGAATAATTTGTTTCGGTACATTTGCTTATTTTCTTCTGTCCTACATCAGCTGTTTCAGTTTTTATATATTTATGTAAAGCCCCGCTATGTTTTTGAATATCGCGTTCTTTTTCCAGTTTCCGTTTCCGATATTCAGCACCTGATAGTTTTTTCTTTTATCGGACATTATATCTATTTGAATATTAAAACTGTTTTAATAAACCCTACAATAAAATGTATTATTTAGTAATGAATGGAGGCTGAAGCACTGTACTAATTTCCATAAAACGTTTAAAAAACTTATTTATCACTGTAACTTCCTTGAATGCACACTCCAAAACAACTGAAACATTCGAGACACCAACATAGAACAGTCGATTAAAAAAAAAAAATCCTGATTCCCACGCCAAGTTAATTAATTCTCGTCTCTCGTTCAGCCATGCCGGAAAATGTATCGTGGCGGTCTTCAGTTGACCACTGAACACGAAAATATAATCCTCTTGGAACAACTGTGGTTTTGACCAAGCGAATAAATTGTACTGACGTCTCTAAAGAAATACCTTTTACTGCCTTTGTAGGAGGAGAAGATAGCATTACGATCGTATGGCAGAACTATTAGTGAAGACTTGAAAAACAGCTAAAGAACAGATCGCAGGTGCAAATATTTCTTAGAGAAAACAGACAAAATGTGAGGGAATAGAAAAGTAAGAAATTTTAAAATAATCTAGACGAAACCTTCGAACACTCCGCGACACCATCCACAGAGGGTTTATTTCAGGGGCCATTCAGGTTATTCAGTCAAAATCCCTGTCGATGACACTCTTACAAATGCCTGCGCCCGGGCTTGAACACCTGATCGCTAGCGCAGTTTGGTAACCATTACACCAGCGTGGCTCCCAGGTGGAATATTTTAGCGGGATTGTAAAATTAAGTAAAAAGATTTTTTGCCGCCCCCCCAAAGCTTGCCGCCCCGTGCAAATGCACGTGTTGCGCCGTCGGTAGAGCCGGCCCTGTTGATTAGTGCAGTGGTTTTCAAACTTTGTTGGTCCGCGGCTCCCTTGACCTGTGCATAAATCACCGCGGCTCCTCTCTATACTATATATTATATATAAGCAATTGTACCCAAAAAGATATTAATGACTTCTGAATGTGCATATTTTACACCAGCATCCGCCATGATGACATCAGAGTTAGTGATCAGCTGTTCGTAACATAGACCTGCTCTGGAGTTTTATGGTGCATTTGTCAATAACTTCTAGTACCTAATGACACGTATTGGTACATGTAATAATACCTCGGCGCAAACATGTCGTCCTACGAAGATCTATTTTTATTGATGGATAGCATCAGCAAAGAAGGAGAAATAAATAATTCTATTTATGCTAGTTATGCTGTTAACCTTTTCTAACAAACAAGGAACTCCACGGCTCTTTTTTTCCAAGCTAGCCAATTAACTTTATTTGCGAACTCCATAAGATAGGAAAGCAATATCTTCTTTGAAGTAAATCTTCCACTCGATAAAATAGCATATAATCTAAATTTTCCACCGCTGTAGGGTGAAAATACACGACACAGATCGTGCGGCAGAGACAAAATTTAAAGGCACGATAGTTTGGTTTTAAGGATTATCTCCAATTATCACGGACAACTTCATCAGTGCTCCAATCTCCTCCGTCAGATCACACCAGGAGGATCTCAGCACAGTGCACGAACTCCGTAGCACCGCCGAGAATTCCAATGTATGTAAATTGGAATTACACATTATATATATATATATATATATATATATATATATATATATATATATATATATATATATATATATATATATATATATATATATATATATATATATATATATATATATATATATATATATATAGAATTTTGTGGTTAGGTTTCTAATAATTAAACATTTTACCAGAGTAGCGGCCTTATGGCCTACTCTTTACGATATACAACTGCTGTGGAATTTTTAACGTGCGCAACTTGCACACAGGAGCTGCGGTAACGCAGTGGTTAGTGCACTGGCTTCCTAGCTCGGTGGTTCATGGTTCGATCCCCAGTTGAAGTGGGATTTTTTAGACCGCAAACGGCTCCGGGGTCGACCCAGCCTCATGAATTGGGTACCAGAGTAACTCTGGGAAGGTTAAGGCGGCCGGCGTGATGCTGCCCACATCACCAATAGTGTGCCGATGGTCAAGAAAATATGGGCCTAACACTATCTTCCCAATATGCCTCAATGGGCGTGTAACGGGATCCTTTACCTTTTTTTTATTAACGTACTTTCACACGGGACCTCCTACTTTTTCACCCGTATCCGAGAAGGCTAGGCATCCAATCTCACTATCCAGTAGACCAAGTGGGAGTATGACAGCATTAGGAGCACTGGTTCTGACAAAAATGTCCATAAATTATATTCCCTCTACTGGTAATCGAACCTGATACCTTCAGAATTTGAGACCGACGCCATACCTCTTAGCAACTCCGACTCCTTTAAAAAAAAATACACGATGTACATGTTCCAAATTCCTAATACTTTTAAACCTGAAAACAGACATGGTCAGCATCATCATAGACCTTTAGATAGCTCAGTGTTTGTAAAGTTGAATCTCACAGCTCCTGGATTACCTATCTATTTGTTCTTTTTCTGTTAAGCTTTTTTAATAACAGTTAAAACACACACATAAACACACACATACACACACACATACACATTTTTATAAACTATCACAGTTTTCTGTCCAGTTAAAAAAATCTTAGCCCTCGGACACCAGCGAGATACTACATTCATTTTTGAGATGCCAAGTGGAGAGAAGATAACCGGTGCAGAACTGAGACTATTCAAGCAAGTGCCTCCAGTACATAGAAGCGGAATATTTTCTATTCACCTCTATGTTATAAGGCAGGTGCAGAGTTCGGAGTAAGTTTGCTTTCTAATTTTCTTTATATTTCAAAATATACGGTTACTTCTTGTTGATTTTTCATCACGTATGTCTATCGTGAGCTATTGCATATTGGAGTGCCCCGGGGAGTTCAAGGGGTCTGTGAAGAGACAAAGAAAGAATATAACTCAATCATCCTCAGGCACGTATAGTTCTCAATAACCAGGTTTAAAAATCACTTAGAGTTTAATAATCACTTAGAGTTTAATAATCACTTAGAGTTTAATAAGATTTAAAATAAACATGTTTGTTTTAGGAAAAAAAAAGAAACCCTGATATTGATCATCATCGAATGATTTAAACTGTGGTGCACTTATTGAAGAGATTTGAAATGTCAGTGGTTGCGCTGTTATAGTACTTAGCTTCCAGTATGGTGTAGGTTGGCGTCTGCTTCAGCCGCTGTTGGTTCCCACCGGTGCTTCAGACTATACTCTTCAATAGTCAAATCTGAGACTTTTATGAGATTGTTCATGGGACTGGCAACCTCATCACGTAAAGCATATTGTCATGGAAACTACTGCTGCAAGAGAATATGAATGTTTAATGCAGGTTTTATACCAGCTACAGTGATCGTTCCTTGCTCCGTAGGGAGCACAAAGAAAAATAATGGCGATGATGCCATAAGAGATTTTGATAAGTGCACTCTCGCCATTCTATAACTGCGCTTGTATACCATATTATGTACCTTATCGTTTCAATGTTCTGCGAACAATAAATACATACGATGGGTGTACTTTTTGTCTGTGTCCTTAAATATCCTAAAAGTATATGTTTTTCTCACATACATACTTCTTTTCTTTTAGCTAGCCCGTTTTAAACTTAAAATAAGAATCTTCATCTCAAATGTCATGTCAGTCCTATTCGATGGCTCTGAAACATGGAGAACAACAAAAACAACAACCAAATAATAGCCCCTTCAGTCATAACTGACTATGGGAATGCGCCCCTGAGGTGACAGCCCTCAGCTGCTTATTTTCCTGGTGCTCCTTTCGACGTTTTCTCCTCACCTCTGCATCCTGTGTGAGCCTCTCTTCGCCCAATCTGAGGCGGTGCCGTAAATAGCATCGACAGATATTCATAAATGGGCGCTTGCCTTGAATAGAAAGATTGAAATGGTATGACAAGATCACACATGTGGAACTGATGACAAGAACTAGAAAAGTGCCAGTGGAACAAGAGTTGAAAAGAAGACATTGACGATGGATAGGACACACGTTGAAGAAATCTGTTGATAGCAATACAAGACAGTCCTTGTTTTGGAACCTACAGGGTAAGAGAGGCCGTGGCAGACCAAAAACAAATGGCGACGAGAGCTTGAGACGGAAGTGAAAATTGTGACGAAGACGTGTAAATAACTTCAACTGATGGCACGTGACAGGAAGACTTGGCATGTGTTGTTTGAAGGCCTATGCTCCTTGGAGAGCTAAAGAGTATTGATTGATTGTTTTAAACTTAGTTGTTTAAAAATGCTTTAATTCATCAAATCCTCTGTTTTACTTTAAGTATTCTTCCGTAGAACCAGAATTAAAACACTCTTTAGTTTCTGTTTACTATCTTTTTAAAAATTATCTGGGTTTCACAAGTCTGTCATCCAGAAATGCTCCTTACAAGATTATCACACACATATGTTCCTTAGCTTTCTACATTTGCATCTCTATATGAAAATTCGTTATCAACATATGACAGGTTGTGGTAATGTATATCTCGTCCTAAAAACGGGAACGTGAGATCTAAAAATAAGAGCGTGGAAGATCAGAACGATAACCAGAAAGGAAAACTGGACAAATTAATTTTAGAAACAAGTAAAATGAAACTTTATATACCGACGGTGGCAGAGGCAAGATTGGCAGATGCTGGGTATATACATAGATAAAGATGTACATTTGTACACTCAGCAGGGGAACAACATAAACGTGGAGTTGGAATGTTTATTAAAAAAAAAAATGCTAGAAAACTATGTACGCACATAATGACAAGATGATAGAATAATGTTATTGAAAGCGAGAGCGAACCATTTGACATAACAATCTTGCAAACGTATGCACTAATCAGATAATAAAGCGAAGAGGAAATGGAGAAATGTCATGAAGAGATACAATACACACTTAAACCAATAAAATATAGAGATAATCTGATACTTATAGGAGACATGGATGCAGAAATAGGAAAAGAAAGAAACAAGAAGATAGTGGGAAAATATGGACTGGGGAAAAAACGGCAGAGGAGACTGTGAAGAAAATCAGCTGGTTATATGGCTACGCGTGTTTTACATAAGATCTGAGGGAGCTATACATATGGTAAAGCGCAGGAAATATACAAAACGAATCAGATTGACTGTCGTAGATTTCCGATAGGAGAATTAAGACTAGGTTTGGTCCCTTCTGAATAGGTTTGAATAGGTGATAGACTCAGTGAGAGTTAGTGAAAGGTAATAGAATTTCCACACGCGTGAGATGATAGATTTGATATAGTGGCTGTCTCTGAAAGCGAAAAGAATTCTTCTCTCTCTCACCTATCTTCTACAACAGTTGTTACAGCGTCAGACAGACTACACCAATATACATATTACGTATATTTCTATCACTCACAGGCACGCACCTACACGTGACGACAGGTAAACACACAGACGTGGGAAAACTATAACAATGATATATATATATATCTAGAACGAGCTGACCAAACACGATTTTTAAGTTCACGAGCGATTTTAATATCAGGAAAAATCGGCTCACAACATCAAAGAAAGTACATCAAGGAAAATACATATACACATAGTCATAAAAAATCAAGGAAATGTTGCAAGGATGATAGCCCCGTTATAGTGTTAACTCTAGGTTTAGCCCGGCCCCGTTAAGAGAACAGATGATGGCGCCCGAGTCACAGATACATAGGGTTTGAGTCTAAGAGTTTTTCTTTGTTTTATCTCGTAATTATATGCACAGAGTTTGAAAAAAAAAATCTGATTTAACCTAAGACAAAACACAAGAACTCTAGCCTTAGCAACAAATTATGCAGATTGAAAAAAAAAATTAGGACAGCAACAGGGTGTCAAAGATAAAATAGTGAAAAATATCACTCAAACCAGCGTACACTCATTCATTCCGCCATGGCTTCTCATACTTGTACTCACGACTTTGCTTGCTGCCTCTTGGAACACATTGATTTTAGATTTTCACACAGACTCAAAAAATGCAGTCTTCTGCCAAGAAGTCCCCAGTTCCAAAAGACGTATTTAACTTGGAGTCTCCGGGAACGACTACTTGGGTATGCAAATTTGTTCAAATGTCTGATTAAGTCACCTAACAATTATTCCAGGCGCGGGAGTTAGCAGAGCACAGTGTCAATAGCGTAGGTTTCTAAAAAATGATGAATGTCAGGTCGGTGCCTCCTCTCAGTATAGGATTCACTTTAGTCACACCACAGATTTGTCCACAAGATATAATCTAGTCGGGAAATGATTGTTAATATTCACGCCACCAGGCAGCAAATTATATAGAGTTTCTAGAAGAAATTAAGTGCTGGCTCCAAGGTCCAGTATTTATCATTACAGTCTTTGAAAACCCGTTATAGGGATATTAGTATTTCTGTCTAACTTGCACCGTCAGATCAGTGTTACTTGAGAAAACCCACGTGGTTCAAAATAAGGACTGTCTATTTCTTCACAAGTATGGAAACTACTACTAGGTGCTGGTAAAGTTAGGGTCACCCCAAAACTTTCACTGTGTGGAGGAAAAATAACACATATAATATAATAAACAGAATCTGTACTGGTTAAAACTTACATTTAACTTTGCAAGCAGAGAGCTTTGCTTATCATTTAAACTTCCCGTGACGTAAGTTATATTTAAAAATCAGCAATCCTCATAAATTAAGAACACGTGCGTATTCCGTCACCATTCATGAGGCTGGATTCTAGAGTTTATACGTTAGTTTAGAAAAATACACTCGACTGAGTATTAGCAGTTAAATTAAATTTATAAATAGCTACAATTGCCGTTATAAGCTAGAAATTTTAATTTTATTCTGCTTTCCACTGAATGCTTCCCTAGAAAATATAATAGCCTACCACTTTATTTCTCTTCTGCGCTAAAGAAATAGATTAAAATGAATTAAGCGATTTAACACTTTAACACTCACAAAATCTATATATCTATCATATTAATTACCTCAACCACAGAATTACAGGTAGTCGCACAACTTAAGAATAAAAATGCTGAAAATATTTCTGGAAGTCTAGAAGTTCGACAAATTGCCGAAACAAACTGAGATCTTCGCTAACAGCTATTCTGTTTACGAGCGACCTATCTACTGTGAGTCTATGAGCGAGAATGCAATTAAAGTTTCAAACTTGGCCAATATCTTAAAATCAGACAAAGGGCCCAAACTATTTCGCCACGCGAAATTATCTCCCCTACTCCCAACATTTACGTCCGCTTAACGCGTGTCGTAACTGTCACCTACTGACCACGATGTACGCATGTCAGTTTCAAATCCCAGACAGCCTGACTCCAATGCGGGCAGTTTTCACACTACAGCTGACCATGGCCCAAGTGAGCGCCGTGTCAGTTTGGGATTTTCCAGACAAATGTCTGGATACTGACCGGTGCAGATGTAAAGTATCACACCTCACCGGGACTAATGCCGAGAAGAAGCTCGCGCGCTCGGTGAGAATGTAGACGATTTGCTACGTCCTATGTTCAGCGAACCGACTTATCACGCCTTCTGACGCCCTGCAGCCCTGACATCTACGTAATATCGTCCTAGCGCGATTCTCAGTTTTGAGAAAGAAACAGGTAAAGTTTGCGAATTATATGAAAATAATATTCGCAAAACGAATGGATGAAAAAATATACAGGAAAAAAATGAAATACAGAGATAATAAAAGAGAGAATTTGGGTGAAAGAATAGGAAGAAGTTGTAGGAAATTAAATGAATATAAACCCTACGTGACAGAGCCTCCCCCCTTTAAGATATGGAAGCACTCCATGTCTACGTTATGGAGTTTAATTTCCTATAACCGTAGCTTCGGGGTGTCTGTCCTCTTCCCTCTCATATTCCCCCTCCATCTCTGTCCAATTCCTACTCAAGTCCACTCCTCAAAGTTTCCTTCCCCTGGAATGTCTCATATGCGCGCTTGAAAGAGCGTCGCCGCTTCTGACATTTTTGAAAGATTTCCTGTGATAGCGGTGGAATATCCCTGCCACTATCGTCATCTTCGTCAGTTTTGGCGATCGTCAGGAGATGGTCGGAGGTTGGCACTGGTTTTTCCAAGTATCTCTTTAAGAGATTTAAATGGAAAACCTTCTCCTTTCCTTCAATAGAGATCTGGTAGTTAGCCTTAGAAATCTTTTTTCAGGACGGTAAACGGCCCTTGCCATCCGATCTTCAGTTGGTTGTTCTCGGTAGGGAGCAACACCAAAACTTTCTCTCCTGCTTCCAGTTCTCTCTCTTCCGCGACTTTCCTGTATCGGTTAGCGTGCTTGGTGCGTGCTCGCTTAAAGTTAGTCGTTGCTAGGTCCCAGCCTAGTTTCAACCGTTCCTTTAAAACCGACACATATTTACTGGCTGAGACGACTGTCTCATCCGCCTTCTCGTCTGTCAGAGACTGAAGTAAGGCTTCAAGCGGGCCCTTAATGGGTCTGCCAAATAAGAGTGTAGCTGGCGGAAATCCTGTGGAAGTATGAGGAGATTCTCTGTAGCCAAATAATGCTGCAGGAATACAGAGATCCCAATCTTCAGGTTTCACTTGTGCCAGCTTACTTAGCATCATGGTGAGGTTTCCATTAGCACGTTCCACGAGCCCATTTCCCGCCGGAGTATATGGCTTAGTGTGGATGTGTTGGGTCCTCAAGATCTTAACGATCTCATCCATCAACAGGTTTCGGTATGGAGATCCATTATCCGTCAACACTTGCTGAGGGAATCCCAACCGAGTGAAAATCTGCACGAGGGCTTCTGCGACATGCTTGGCATCTGCGCATGTTAGCGGGATAGCTTCTGCCCATAAAGTGCATGTATCGACTAAGGTCAGGATGAACCTGTTCCTTCTTTTAGTCCTTTCGAAAGGCCCTAAAATGTCGATCACAACCCGTTCGAATGGTGTTCCCATTATTGGCATTTCACCCATGTGGACTGGGGGTGTCCGTTGCTTGGGTGGCACACGTTGGCACTGGGCACAGGATTTGACATATCTGATAATATCAGTATTTACTCCTGGCCACCAATAATGAGTGGTTATACGTTGGTTTGTGGCGTTCTGTCCCATATGTCCGCTAAAGGGAAGAGAGTGCCCCATTTCTAGGACTTGGCTTCTGTACTGTTTCGGTACTAGGAGCTGGTTGTAACCTTGGTCAGGCTTGCCCGTTCTCCGATAAAGTACGCCATCCTTAGAAAAAATGTCCCCGTGCTGTTTGGGTTCCTTAGCCATGGGCAGTTTCCTAAAGCAGGGTGCCAAAGTAGGGTCCTTGTATTGCGCTTCTTTAAGTTCCATAGGTAACAAATTAGGCGCAGGCTCCCGTTCCTTCTTGGTTTGCCCTCTTGTAGTTACCGCTGCCACAATCGGCTCTTCCGGTTTCCCAATACACACGTATCTCCCGCCAAGTATGACTGGGTAGATGGGATCATCCATAACAGCCGCTTTGATCACGCCTCTGACAAAGTCAGAGTGTATCTCCACCAATGCGATGGGAAGCGCTGTAGGTGCCTCACTCTTACGAACTCCACAAAGTTGGACGGTCTCTGCTGTCTCTTGACCGGGTTTGACCAGGTTCCTGGCAACAATGCAATCATAAGAAAGCCCCGTGTCAAATAAGCAAGAAGTTTGAGAACCGTTCAAAGTAACAGTACCTCGCGTTGAGGGTCTATCCCCAACAGGTTGGGAATCACTGTCAATAATTCCGCCTTGCGAGACTGTCAATAAGCATCCGATGCGTTTCGGCTCGGTGTGCTCGGTCTGATCATATGTCCCGTGCTCAGGGGTTCTCCCTTTGCCACCTTGTCCTTTCTGGCTACGCTGCCATGTAGGGCGGTCGGGTTGATCGGACTGTTTGGGGTGGTTGGGGTACTTGTTCTTGTAGAACTTGGATTTTTCAGGAGGGGGGTTTTGAGGTCCAGTTTCTCTGTGGTTATTTTGGTTAGAAGCCTGAGAAGATTGCTCTAGGTTATGTTTTCGAAAATGCTCCTCTGTCCGTTTCCGCTTTGTGGCCGGTAGTTCAGCCAGCGCATTGTGATAACGCTCAGACTTTTCCAAAATGTCTTCAAGTTTTTCTGCCCCCTGCTCAGCGAGAAATCTCCGGGTATCAGCAGACAAAGTGTTCTTTATTTGTTCAGTTAGAACAAGTTCCTCAAGACCTTCATAGGTAGAGGGGAGCTGCGAAAGCTCAAGGCACTTTGTTAGATATCCCTTAAGACGAGATGAGAACTGGTGAAAAGTTTCAGAATTCTCTTTCCGGCTGTTGCGAAACAGTTGCAAAAATTTGCGAGCGTTCATTTCAAAGCGCTCCAGTAACGCTTTCTTCAACACATCGTAGTCGTCTTGTTGGCTACTTTCCAGCTTAGAATAAACATCATAAGCAGAACCTTTTAGGGCCTGGGAAAGTTTCATATTCCAACGCGACCTCTCTAACCCGTACAGAGTTGCAATTTTCTCAAATTTTTTCTAACCATGTGTCAATCTTCTCATTTGGACAAGGAAAAGATTCAAGAGTGAAAGACATAGCATTTAGTTGAAGAGATTGAGTGTTAGCCGGGTCAGTTAAGGAAGAATGAGGAGAAGACTCTCCATTGCTGGAGGTAGAGGCAGCACCACGGCTTTGGAACTCTAGAGTCTTAAGCGCCAGCTCATGCTGTCTCTGTTTCTCTTTCTCTCTTTCCTCATGCTGCATCCTGCGAATTTCCATTTCCTCGTCCATCTTCTTCTGCTGTAATAGCCGGTCTTCCGCTTCTTTCCTCTCCGCTGCTTCTTCTTTCCTCTTTAGTTCTTCTTCTTTCCTCTCCGCATCATATCTCTCAAGTTCGTCCCTGACAAAAGCTTTCGCTTCTTCTCCTTCCAGTCCCTCCTCTCTCGCTTCGTCCTTGAGAAGTTGTCTAAGCTTTGCCCTCTCGGCCATATTATGTCAGTGACTGAGACTAGTGGAGAACGAAAATAGGAAAAAGGATACACTGGTTCCTACCACTTACGAGAAAAAAAATGTACCAAAAAATCAAAAGATGATATCCTTAACCCTGGGATACCTCCTCCAAAGTAAAATCTAACTATCGCTGCTATTATCGGCAATAAAGCACTTAATGCAAAACACGACTACGCCAAATAAATGGTAGTAAAGATTACAACTGAAAAATAAGTTGCTACAGTGGAAAAGCAAACGAATATTGCAAAAATTAAAGAGAAAAATAATCCCTTAATTTTTAAAAATCCACTATAAGTTCGCCCCTGAAGTCAGATCGGGTAAGGGAGGGAATTAATCTGGACAAAAAGTCCGAAACACACTCCTTAACTTAGTTCAAACGCCGTTCTGCCTCAGTACCCAGTGAATGTTATACACTCACCACTTTACCAGCATTTAGTATTACAATCAGCAGTTAACATATATCCCGACAAAATCAACCTGTAACCAAAATGTATATTATTCAAAGATGCTGTGGAAAAAAAAAAAACTTATTAGTTTGTGTGGTCAGCACGCCCGTAAACAGATCGTTAGTCTAGGGGGTAATTATTTAAAGATATAACAACTCACAAGACATCACACTCTTACTCTATATCAGAATACAGAATCTTAAGTTCAAAATCCAGATAGACGAGTCCACGTTTGTCGTACTCGTCTTCCTATTCTAAGTTCAAAGACCGGAAACGAGCCCTCATTTGTCGTAGATTTCCAATAGGAGAATTAAGACTAGGTTTGGTCCCTTCTGAATAGGTTTGAATAGGTGATAGACTCAGTGAGAGTTAGTGAAAGGTAATAGAATTTCCACACGCGTGAGATGATAGATTTGATATAGTGGCTGTCTCTGAAAGCGAAAAGAATTCTTCTCTCTCACCTATCTTCTACAACAGTTGTTACAGCGTCAGACAGACTACACCAATATACATATTACGTATATTTCTATCACTCACAGGCACGCACCTACACGTGACGACAGGTAAACACACAGACGTGGGAAAACTATAACAATGATATATATATATCTAGAACGAGCTGACCAAACACGATTTTTAAGTTCACGAGCGATTTTAATATCAGGAAAAATCGGCTCACAACATCAAAGAAAGTACATCAAGGAAAATACATATACACATAGTCATAAAAATTCAAGGAAATGTTGCAAGGATGATAGCCTCGTTATAGTGTTAACTCTAGGTTTAGCCCGGCCCCGTTAAGAGAACAGATGATGGCGCCCGAGTCACAGATACATAGGGTTTGAGTCTAAGAGTTTTTCTTTGTTTTATCTCGTAATTATATGCACAGAGTTTGAAAAAAAAAAATCTGATTTAACCTAAGACAAAACACAAGAACTCTAGCCTTAGCAACAAATTATGCAGATTGAAAAAAAAAATTAGGACAGCAACAGGGTGTCAAAGATAAAATAGTGAAAAATATCACTCAAACCAGCGTACACTCATTCATTCCGCCATGGCTTCTCATACTTGTACTCACGACTTTGCTTGCTGCCTCTTGGAACACATTGATTTTAGATTTTCACACAGACTCAAAAAAATGCAGTCTTCTGCCAAGAAGTCCCCAGTTCCAAAAGACGTATTTAACTTGGAGTCTCCGGGAACGACTACTTGGGTATGCAAATTTGTTCAAATGTCTGATTAAGTCACCTAACAATTATTCCAGGCGCGGGAGTTAGCAGAGCACAGTGTCAATAGCGTAGGTTTCTAAAAAATGATGAATGTCAGGTCGGTGCCTCCTCTCAGTATAGGATTCACTTTAGTCACACCACAGATTTGTCCACAAGATATAATCTAGTCGGGAAATGATTGTTAATATTCACGCCACCAGGCAGCAAATTATATAGAGTTTCTAGAAGAAATTAAGTGCTGGCTCCAAGGTCCAGTATTTATCATTACAGTCTTTGAAAACCCGTTATAGGGATATTAGTATTTCTGTCTAACTTGCACCGTCAGATCAGTGTTACTTGAGAAAACCCACGTGGTTCAAAATAAGGACTGTCTATTTCTTCACAAGTATGGAAACTACTACTAGGTGCTGGTAAAGTTAGGGTCACCCCAAAACTTTCACTGTGTGGAGGAAAAATAACACATATAATATAATAAACAGAATCTGTACTGGTTAAAACTTACATTTAACTTTGCAAGCAGAGAGCTTTGCTTATCATTTAAACTTCCCGTGACGTAAGTTATATTTAAAAATCAGCAATCCTCATAAATTAAGAACACGTGCGTATTCCGTCACCATTCATGAGGCTGGATTCTAGAGTTTATACGTTAGTTTAGAAAAATACACTCGACTGAGTATTAGCAGTTAAATTAAATTTATAAATAGCTACAATTGCCGTTATAAGCTAGAAATTTTAATTTTATTCTGCTTTCCACTGAATGCTTCCCTAGAAAATATAATAGCCTACCACTTTATTTCTCTTCTGCGCTAAAGAAATAGATTAAAATGAATTAAGCGATTTAACACTTTAACACTCACAAAATCTATATATCTATCATATTAATTACCTCAACCACAGAATTACAGGTAGTCGCACAACTTAAGAATAAAAATGCTGAAAATATTTCTGGAAGTCTAGAAGTTCGACAAATTGCCGAAACAAACTGAGATCTTCGCTAACAGCTATTCTGTTTACGAGCGACCTATCTACTGTGAGTCTATGAGCGAGAATGCAATTAAAGTTTCAAACTTGGCCAATATCTTAAAATCAGACAAAGGGCCCAAACTATTTCGCCACGCGAAATTATCTCCCCTACTCCCAACATTTACGTCCGCTTAACGCGTGTCGTAACTGTCACCTACTGACCACGATGTACGCATGTCAGTTTCAAATCCCAGACAGCCTGACTCCAATGCGGGCAGTTTTCACACTACAGCTGACCATGGCCCAAGTGAGCGCCGTGTCAGTTTGGGATTTTCCAGACAAATGTCTGGATACTGACCGGTGCAGATGTAAAGTATCACACCTCACCGGGACTAATGCCGAGAAGAAGCTCGCGCGCTCGGTGAGAATGTAGACGATTTGCTACGTCCTATGTTCAGCGAACCGACTTATCACGCCTTCTGACGCCCTGCAGCCCTGACATCTACGTAATATCGTCCTAGCGCGATTCTCAGTTTTGAGAAAGAAACAGGTAAAGTTTGCGAATTATATGAAAATAATATTCGCAAAACGAATGGATGAAAAATATACAGGAAAAAAATGAAATACAGAGATAATAAAAGAGAGAATTTGGGTGAAAGAATAGGAAGAAGTTGTAGGAAATTAAATGAATATAAACCCTACGTGACAGAGCCTCCCCCCTTTAAGATATGGAAGCACTCCATGTCTACGTTATGGAGTTTAATTTCCTATAACCGTAGCTTCGGGGTGTCTGTCCTCTTCCCTCTCATATTCCCCCTCCATCTCTGTCCAATTCCTACTCAAGTCCACTCCTCAAAGTTTCCTTCCCCTGGAATGTCTCATATGCGCGCTTGAAAGAGCGTCGCCGCTTCTGACATTTTTGAAAGATTTCCTGTGATAGCGGTGGAATATCCCTGCCACTATCGTCATCTTCGTCAGTTTTGGCGATCGTCAGGAGATGGTCGGAGGTTGGCACTGGTTTTTCCAAGTATCTCTTTAAGAGATTTAAATGGAAAACCTTCTCCTTTCCTTCAATAGAGATCTGGTAGTTAGCCTTAGAAATCTTTTTCAGGACGGTAAACGGCCCTTGCCATCCGATCTTCAGTTGGTTGTTCTCGGTAGGGAGCAACACCAAAACTTTCTCTCCTGCTTCCAGTTCTCTCTCTTCCGCGACTTTCCTGTATCGGTTAGCGTGCTTGGTGCGTGCTCGCTTAAAGTTAGTCGTTGCTAGGTCCCAGCCTAGTTTCAACCGTTCCTTTAAAACCGACACATATTTACTGGCTGAGACGACTGTCTCATCCGCCTTCTCGTCTGTCAGAGACTGAAGTAAGGCTTCAAGCGGGCCCTTAATGGGTCTGCCAAATAAGAGTGTAGCTGGCGGAAATCCTGTGGAAGTATGAGGAGATTCTCTGTAGCCAAATAATGCTGCAGGAATACAGAGATCCCAATCTTCAGGTTTCACTTGTGCCAGCTTACTTAGCATCATGGTGAGGTTTCCATTAGCACGTTCCACGAGCCCATTTCCCGCCGGAGTATATGGCTTAGTGTGGATGTGTTGGGTCCTCAAGATCTTAACGATCTCATCCATCAACAGGTTTCGGTATGGAGATCCATTATCCGTCAACACTTGCTGAGGGAATCCCAACCGAGTGAAAATCTGCACGAGGGCTTCTGCGACATGCTTGGCATCTGCGCATGTTAGCGGGATAGCTTCTGCCCATAAAGTGCATGTATCGACTAAGGTCAGGATGAACCTGTTCCTTCTTTTAGTCCTTTCGAAAGGCCCTAAAATGTCGATCACAACCCGTTCGAATGGTGTTCCCATTATTGGCATTTCACCCATGTGGACTGGGGGTGTCCGTTGCTTGGGTGGCACACGTTGGCACTGGGCACAGGATTTGACATATCTGATAATATCAGTATTTACTCCTGGCCACCAATAATGAGTGGTTATACGTTGGTTTGTGGCGTTCTGTCCCATATGTCCGCTAAAGGGAAGAGAGTGCCCCATTTCTAGGACTTGGCTTCTGTACTGTTTCGGTACTAGGAGCTGGTTGTAACCTTGGTCAGGCTTGCCCGTTCTCCGATAAAGTACGCCATCCTTAGAAAAAATGTCCCCGTGCTGTTTGGGTTCCTTAGCCATGGGCAGTTTCCTAAAGCAGGGTGCCAAAGTAGGGTCCTTGTATTGCGCTTCTTTAAGTTCCATAGGTAACAAATTAGGCGCAGGCTCCCGTTCCTTCTTGGTTTGCCCTCTTGTAGTTACCGCTGCCACAATCGGCTCTTCCGGTTTCCCAATACACACGTATCTCCCGCCAAGTATGACTGGGTAGATGGGATCATCCATAACAGCCGCTTTGATCACGCCTCTGACAAAGTCAGAGTGTATCTCCACCAATGCGATGGGAAGCGCTGTAGGTGCCTCACTCTTACGAACTCCACAAAGTTGGACGGTCTCTGCTGTCTCTTGACCGGGTTTGACCAGGTTCCTGGCAACAATGCAATCATAAGAAAGCCCCGTGTCAAATAAGCAAGAAGTTTGAGAACCGTTCAAAGTAACAGTACCTCGCGTTGAGGGTCTATCCCCAACAGGTTGGGAATCACTGTCAATAATTCCGCCTTGCGAGACTGTCAATAAGCATCCGATGCGTTTCGGCTCGGTGTGCTCGGTCTGATCATATGTCCCGTGCTCAGGGGTTCTCCCTTTGCCACCTTGTCCTTTCTGGCTACGCTGCCATGTAGGGCGGTCGGGTTGATCGGACTGTTTGGGGTGGTTGGGGTACTTGTTCTTGTAGAACTTGGATTTTTCAGGAGGGGGGTTTTGAGGTCCAGTTTCTCTGTGGTTATTTTGGTTAGAAGCCTGAGAAGATTGCTCTAGGTTATGTTTTCGAAAATGCTCCTCTGTCCGTTTCCGCTTTGTGGCCGGTAGTTCAGCCAGCGCATTGTGATAACGCTCAGACTTTTCCAAAATGTCTTCAAGTTTTTCTGCCCCCTGCTCAGCGAGAAATCTCCGGGTATCAGCAGACAAAGTGTTCTTTATTTGTTCAGTTAGAACAAGTTCCTCAAGACCTTCATAGGTAGAGGGGAGCTGCGAAAGCTCAAGGCACTTTGTTAGATATCCCTTAAGACGAGATGAGAACTGGTGAAAAGTTTCAGAATTCTCTTTCCGGCTGTTGCGAAACAGTTGCAAAAAAAACTTTGCGAGCGTTCATTTCAAAGCGCTCCAGTAACGCTTTCTTCAACACATCGTAGTCGTCTTGTTGGCTACTTTCCAGCTTAGAATAAACATCATAAGCAGAACCTTTTAGGGCCTGGGAAAGTTTCATATTCCAACGCGACCTCTCTAACCCGTACAGAGTTGCAATTTTCTCAAATTTTTCTAACCATGTGTCAATCTTCTCATTTGGACAAGGAAAAGATTCAAGAGTGAAAGACATAGCATTTAGTTGAAGAGATTGAGTGTTAGCCGGGTCAGTTAAGGAAGAATGAGGAGAAGACTCTCCATTGCTGGAGGTAGAGGCAGCACCACGGCTTTGGAACTCTAGAGTCTTAAGCGCCAGCTCATGCTGTCTCTGTTTCTCTTTCTCTCTTTCCTCATGCTGCATCCTGCGAATTTCCATTTCCTCGTCCATCTTCTTCTGCTGTAATAGCCGGTCTTCCGCTTCTTTCCTCTCCGCTGCTTCTTCTTTCCTCTTTAGTTCTTCTTCTTTCCTCTCCGCATCATATCTCTCAAGTTCGTCCCTGACAAAAGCTTTCGCTTCTTCTCCTTCCAGTCCCTCCTCTCTCGCTTCGTCCTTGAGAAGTTGTCTAAGCTTTGCCCTCTCGGCCATATTATGTCAGTGACTGAGACTAGTGGAGAACGAAAATAGGAAAAAGGATACACTGGTTCCTACCACTTACGAGAAAAAAATGTACCAAAAAATCAAAAGATGATATCCTTAACCCTGGGATACCTCCTCCAAAGTAAAATCTAACTATCGCTGCTATTATCGGCAATAAAGCACTTAATGCAAAACACGACTACGCCAAATAAATGGTAGTAAAGATTACAACTGAAAAATAAGTTGCTACAGTGGAAAAGCAAACGAATATTGCAAAAATTAAAGAGAAAAATAATCCCTTAATTTTTAAAAATCCACTATAAGTTCGCCCCTGAAGTCAGATCGGGTAAGGGAGGGAATTAATCTGGACAAAAAGTCCGAAACACACTCCTTAACTTAGTTCAAACGCCGTTCTGCCTCAGTACCCAGTGAATGTTATACACTCACCACTTTACCAGCATTTAGTATTACAATCAGCAGTTAACATATATCCCGACAAAATCAACCTGTAACCAAAATGTATATTATTCAAAGATGCTGTGGAAAAAAAAAACTTATTAGTTTGTGTGGTCAGCACGCCCGTAAACAGATCGTTAGTCTAGGGGGTAATTATTTAAAGATATAACAACTCACAAGACATCACACTCTTACTCTATATCAGAATACAGAATCTTAAGTTCAAAATCCAGATAGACGAGTCCACGTTTGTCGTACTCGTCTTCCTATTCTAAGTTCAAAGACCGGAAACGAGCCCTCATTTGTCGTAGATTTCCAATAGGAGAATTAAGACTAGGTTTGGTCCCTTCTGAATAGGTTTGAATAGGTGATAGACTCAGTGAGAGTTAGTGAAAGGTAATAGAATTTCCACACGCGTGAGATGATAGATTTTGATATAGTGGCTGTCTCTGAAAGCGAAAAGAATTCTTCTCTCTCTCACCTATCTTCTACAACAGTTGTTACAGCGTCAGACAGACTACACCAATATACATATTACGTATATTTCTATCACTCACAGGCACGCACCTACACGTGACGACAGGTAAACACACAGACGTGGGAAAACTATAACAATGATATATATATATCTAGAACGAGCTGACCAAACACGATTTTTAAGTTCACGAGCGATTTTAATATCAGGAAAAATCGGCTCACAACATCAAAGAAAGTACATCAAGGAAAATACATATACACATAGTCATAAAAATTCAAGGAAATGTTGCAAGGATGATAGCCCCGTTATAGTGTTAACTCTAGGTTTAGCCCGGCCCCGTTAAGAGAACAGATGATGGCGCCCGAGTCACAGATACATAGGGTTTGAGTCTAAGAGTTTTTCTTTGTTTTATCTCGTAATTATATGCACAGAGTTTGAAAAAAAAAAATCTGATTTAACCTAAGACAAAACACAAGAACTCTAGCCTTAGCAACAAATTATGCAGATTGAAAAAAAAATTAGGACAGCAACAGGGTGTCAAAGATAAAATAGTGAAAAATATCACTCAAACCAGCGTACACTCATTCATTCCGCCATGGCTTCTCATACTTGTACTCACGACTTTGCTTGCTGCCTCTTGGAACACATTGATTTTAGATTTTCACACAGACTCAAAAAATGCAGTCTTCTGCCAAGAAGTCCCCAGTTCCAAAAGACGTATTTAACTTGGAGTCTCCGGGAACGACTACTTGGGTATGCAAATTTGTTCAAATGTCTGATTAAGTCACCTAACAATTATTCCAGGCGCGGGAGTTAGCAGAGCACAGTGTCAATAGCGTAGGTTTCTAAAAAATGATGAATGTCAGGTCGGTGCCTCCTCTCAGTATAGGATTCACTTTAGTCACACCACAGATTTGTCCACAAGATATAATCTAGTCGGGAAATGATTGTTAATATTCACGCCACCAGGCAGCAAATTATATAGAGTTTCTAGAAGAAATTAAGTGCTGGCTCCAAGGTCCAGTATTTATCATTACAGTCTTTGAAAACCCGTTATAGGGATATTAGTATTTCTGTCTAACTTGCACCGTCAGATCAGTGTTACTTGAGAAAACCCACGTGGTTCAAAATAAGGACTGTCTATTTCTTCACAAGTATGGAAACTACTACTAGGTGCTGGTAAAGTTAGGGTCACCCCAAAACTTTCACTGTGTGGAGGAAAAATAACACATATAATATAATAAACAGAATCTGTACTGGTTAAAACTTACATTTAACTTTGCAAGCAGAGAGCTTTGCTTATCATTTAAACTTCCCGTGACGTAAGTTATATTTAAAAATCAGCAATCCTCATAAATTAAGAACACGTGCGTATTCCGTCACCATTCATGAGGCTGGATTCTAGAGTTTATACGTTAGTTTAGAAAAATACACTCGACTGAGTATTAGCAGTTTTAAATTAAATTTATAAATAGCTACAATTGCCGTTATAAGCTAGAAATTTTAATTTTATTCTGCTTTCCACTGAATGCTTCCCTAGAAAATATAATAGCCTACCACTTTATTTCTCTTCTGCGCTAAAGAAATAGATTAAAATGAATTAAGCGATTTAACACTTTAACACTCACAAAATCTATATATCTATCATATTAATTACCTCAACCACAGAATTACAGGTAGTCGCACAACTTAAGAATAAAAATGCTGAAAATATTTCTGGAAGTCTAGAAGTTCGACAAATTGCCGAAACAAACTGAGATCTTCGCTAACAGCTATTCTGTTTACGAGCGACCTATCTACTGTGAGTCTATGAGCGAGAATGCAATTAAAGTTTCAAACTTGGCCAATATCTTAAAATCAGACAAAGGGCCCAAACTATTTCGCCACGCGAAATTATCTCCCCTACTCCCAACATTTACGTCCGCTTAACGCGTGTCGTAACTGTCACCTACTGACCACGATGTACGCATGTCAGTTTCAAATCCCAGACAGCCTGACTCCAATGCGGGCAGTTTTCACACTACAGCTGACCATGGCCTAAGTGAGCGCCGTGTCAGTTTGGGATTTTCCAGACAAATGTCTGGATACTGACCGGTGCAGATGTAAAGTATCACACCTCACCGGGACTAATGCCGAGAAGAAGCTCGCGCGCTCGGTGAGAATGTAGACGATTTGCTACGTCCTATGTTCAGCGAACCGACTTATCACGCCTTCTGACGCCCTGCAGCCCTGACATCTACGTAATATCGTCCTAGCGCGATTCTCAGTTTTGAGAAAGAAACAGGTAAAGTTTGCGAATTATATGAAAATAATATTCGCAAAACGAATGGATGAAAAATATACAGGAAAAAAATAAAATACAGAGATAATAAAAGAGAGAATTTGGGTGAAAGAATAGGAAGAAGTTGTAGGAAATTAAATGAATATAAACCCTACGTGACATTGACTTTATCATGATCAAAAATAGATTTTAAAATAGTCACAAATCAATGACATGTGTTGCAGTAGACATAAATTCATATATCTATATATATATATATATATATATATATATATATATATATATATATATATATATATATATATATATATATATATATATATATATAGATATATATATATATATGTGTGTGTGTGTGTGTGTGTGTTTATATATATAAGAATGTGGCACACCTCACGGAAAAAGAAGATAAGGAATAAAAAAAAAGCCTTAGAAAAACTGGAATGAAAAGAGAATGAACGAAATAGATCAACAATATGCACAAAAAATATTGTGTTTGTATGGTAAAACATAAAGTTAGTTGTTTATCCTTTACAGGACGTGGCAATCAACCCCAGCTTTTATTGGCTGTTTGTGATTTTTCTAGGCAATTTTTTTCATTCAGTAGTTTGCCATTGCTTTCTGAACGGTACGACGCTTATACCATTGTTAAAAATCCACACAAAGCGATCTGCTACCAAACCGCCTGCAGCAGGTTTCGAACCTGGTATATCTGGATTATGAAACTGCGTTCATATCCATTAGGCCACAGACGCCGACATGGTAAAACATAACGTGCTGAAAATAATAGAAGGACAATCTGAAGAGCAGCGAGTAGATAAAGAGAAAGACACTTCCATCAATGAGAAAATGGACACGAAAAAGCCAATGAAAGTGTACGTTATAGACAAGAGACAAAAGACATTGTAGAACCACTACAGCCGGCTTTCCGTGCAGACACAGTAGCTGATCTTATCTGATATCCGTTCAGCGAACACACGTACATCTAGTGTTCAAAAAATTTTTCAAGCATTTTAAAAATGATTATCTGTAGATCTGTTTATACACAGTTATTGCAGGTCACAATGTGTTGCACTACAATATAAATAGAAATATGTCTTTTGTTTACTAATTACCAAAGTATATTTTCTCGATTCACTGTTTTACATATTAGTTCAATTTCAATGGTTGTACCTTCTTGAATAAGTAAACTGAAAATACAACTTTCTGGTATGCTGTAAAATCTTTGATTGTTTATTATCCAAAGAAACCAGATCCTTGATCCGTTATCTAGTTTCGATGTTGAATGGAGTATTGAAGGATGGCTTATACTTGATATCACACGGTTCATTACTTCCTACTTGAACATGGAACTGTGCATCAAAGTAAAGGATAATCACGGTCAGTAAATTTCTATGTAGTCATTTAATCCACTTGTTACATAATTCATATAATCAGACATTGCCATTGTCACTTAGGATGTTTAGATGTGGGGATGCTCATTGTCTGGTCTCATCCGGCAGAGCCACAGGAAAGAAGGGGCAACCACCCCGGAGGCAGAAATAAGGGGACACATGCGATATAAATAAATAGTCTCATCTTTATTTGTCACGGATAAAAGGAGGTTGCCCAGGGCTTCAAAGATTGTCGTTACAGCTGTCTTCAGGTCTTAACGGTTGCTCTTGAGGAATGTCTAATTGTCTAAAGTTTTCACGTTGTGACACAGTACAGTCATTCACAACTCAAAATATATCCAATATATGGATACTTCTGCCATCAATGGTACCTATACCTTGTAGCGGTATGGCGGCTTGCGTACCCTGACAATCCCCAGAGCTATGCCAGTGGGAGTTTTACTCCTGGTAGGTTCAACCATGCTGGACTGGTCTGTGTGGGTAGGGGTCAGACAAAAGCTGGTACCCTGGTCCTCCAGGTTGGGGGTTTTAGCATAGGGCTGACACCCCTGTCTATGCAAAAAAAATAATGAAGTTACGGAAACAACATCAAATCAACAAACTTTGCTGCGGGATGGACATTCGGAGTCTGTGGCTCGTATGACTGTCAGTGGTGAAAGCCGAAAGGAAGCCACTGACATGAAAACGGATTTCCTGACCGCAAAACAGGATACAAGAATAGGATTTTGGAATGTCAGGACAATGTACGAGACAGGTAAACTAAGACAGGTCACGGCAGAAGTGAGAAACTATAGGTTACACATCCTGGGGATAAGTGAGAGCAGATGGACAGGGGCAGGAAAAGTTAAAACAGCAACAGGAGAAACAGTACTTTACTCTGGAAGAGAGGATGGACAGCACAGTGAAGGCGTAGCCATTATTCTACAGAAAGGGATAGAAAGGACATTACTGGAATGGAAACCCATCAACAACAGACTGATACGATTGAGATTGAGAGGGAGATTCACCAACACTACAATAATACAATGCTACGCACCAACGAATGATAGCGATGAGGAGGTCAAGGATGAATTCTATCAACAACTGCAGAAAGAAATGGAAGACACACCTAGATATGATCTTGTTATAGTAATGGGAGACCTCAATGCGAAAGTTGGTACACACAATACATATAATGAAAGAACAATGGGGAAATGCGGCAGCGGAACAGCAAACGAAAATGGGGATAAGCTAATAAGTTTCTGTAGCATTAACAACCTGGTCATTGGAGGAACACTTTTCCCACATAAGGAAATTCACAAGTTAACATGGGAATCACCAAATGGTCGGGACAGAAACCAGATAGACCACATCATGGTTAACGGTAGATGGAGACATGCATTACAAGATGTGAAGGTAAGAAGAGGTGCAGATGTGGGAAGTGATCACCATTTAGTAGTAGCAAAACTGAAAGTGAAACTAAGAAGGGCTGGACCAACTGTAACTACACAGAAAAGGTTTGACATCAGCAAATTGAAGGACCCCCTTACCAGAAAAGCTTTTGCGGCCGACATAAAGAAACGATATCAATTTGCCAAAAGCCAGGAAAAGACATTGACTGATGATATAGACCAGAATTTCAACACCATTTCAACTGTATATAAGGAAAGTAGCAAATAATGCTTAGGATTCCAGGAAAGGAAGAAGCAAGACTGGATAACACCAGAAACACTTAACACCATAAAGATGAGAAAGGAAATGAAAAGAAAGAAAACAGAAGCGAAGTCCCCCAGGTTAAAGCAACTATATAGCGAACAGTACAGCCAGCTGGACAGGGAAGTTAAACGCCAAACCCGAGCCAACAAAAGGAATTTCCTAGACGATCTTGCAAAACAGGCAGAAGAGGCAGCACTGAGAAATGAACAAAGCACAGTATGCAAAATAACTAAATTCATCAGCGGAAAACAAGGTGCAAACAATATTACATTAGTAAGAGATAAGCAAGGAAATCTCATCAAGACAGCAGAGGGACAGGAAACAAGATGGGCAGAGCACTTCAGAGAAACGCTGAACAAAGAAATACCAGAGACACAATTGAATGTTCCTGAGGCTGAAAACGATCTAGATGTAAATACAGACATTCCACGAAAAGAAGAAATCATCACAGCAATCAAAGGGTTCATCATCATCATCTCAACCCATAACCCGTCATGGGTCGTAGGGGTGCCATGGTGGAAGCATCAGCAGACAGGGTCCTCCACTGCTCTCTATTCTCAGCAATGCGTACAAGTGTGGAGAAACCGTGTCCTGCCCATTCTTTGATGTTATCAGCCCAGGATTTTCTTTGCCTTCCTCTTCTCCGTTTACCTTCGACTGTTCCCTGGAGGATCGTTTTCGAAAGGGAGTCATGACGAGTTACATGCCCAAACCAGGCAAGCTTTCGACGTTTCACTATTGACAAAAGTGGTTCTTGATGGCCTGCATAGGTGTTTATCTTCTCTCTAACATAGACATTTGTTTTGTGCTCTTTATAGCAAATGCGCAAAATTCTTCTGTAACATTTATGCTCGAAAGCCTGAATCCTTCGCTCCGTATCTGCAGTGAGTGTCCAGCCCTCACACCCATACAAGAGAATAGATAATACAAGTGATTTGTATAATTTGATCTTCACAGGAAAACTGATGTTACTTTTCCAGATCACATTCAACCTTGTCATGGCAGCTGAGGCCATCTCAAGTCTTGTCTTGATTTCTTTATTTGATCTTCCATCACTACATATAGTGGACCCGAGATATTTAAATGTGTTAACTTCTTCTAACGTTTGCCCATTTAACGTAATGTTGGTCGGAACATGTTTCTTATGGCTATTCACCAATATCTTGCTTTTTTCTATATTAATTTCCATCCCATATGTTCTTGTTACTTTCTCCAGTCTAGAGGTAAGGTCTTGAAGTTCTGATTCTGTTCCAGCTATCAGATCAATATCATCAGCAAAACGTAGATTACACAGAGGTCGGCCTCCAATCGATATGGTTGATTTATAATCGTAGAGAGCCTCCTGCATAATATGTTCTAGATAAATGTTAAAGAGCACTGGTGACAGGATACATCCCTGGCGAACTCCTACAGTTGTTTTGAAAAATTCTCCAATGTCATTGCTTGCAAAAACAGCACTGCTTGCGTCCTTGTATAGTGCTTCAATGATATCTATGATGTTGGTATCAAAATTGAATTTTCTCATTATTTGCCATAAACCTTCATGCCAGACTCGATCGAAGGCTTTTGTGAAATCGATGAAGTTATGGTATAAATCATGTTGATGCTGGAGATGTTTTTCGATCAGTAATCTAATATTGAAGATTTGTTCTGAGGTACTTCTTTTTGGTCTAAAGCCAGCCTGTTCCTCTGACAAGATTTCTTCTGATTTCTGTTTTATTCTGTTCAAAAGTATCAAAGGGTTAAAGAACGGTAAAGCTCCGGGCCATGATAACTTAAATGCAGAGCTATTTAAGACAGACCCTGAGCTAGCAGCAGAACTATTAGAACCACTATTTGCACAAGTGTGGAAAACGGGGACAACACCATCAGAGTGGAACAAAGGAATAATTGTCAAATTGCCCAAAAAGGGAGATCTTGCAGACTGCAATAATTGGAGAGGAATCACTCTTCTCTCAGTTCCCAGCAAAATACTAGGCAGGATAATTATACAGAGAATTTCAAAGGCAGT
Organism: Oreohelix idahoensis; assembly: GCA_024509875.1. Lineage (NCBI taxonomy): Eukaryota > Metazoa > Mollusca > Gastropoda > Stylommatophora > Oreohelicidae > Oreohelix > Oreohelix idahoensis. Next base: position 186,276 of record JAMPIV010014956.1, on the reverse strand, counting down.
AGACTACAAACTGAGGAAAGAACAAGCAGGATTTAGAAAGAACAGAAGATGTGTAGACCATATATTCACTCTCAGGAACATTATAGAGCAGTGCTCAGAATGGCAAAGACAGCTTTACATAAATTTGGTTGATTTTGAAAAGGCTTTTGACAGCATACATAGGGACAGTTTATGGAAAATACTGAGGGCTTATGGAATTCCAAGCTGCATAGTGGCAATCATAAAAAGCCTCTATGCCAACTTTACGTGTAGTGTTGGACAGAGCAACCTAACCTTCGAGGTGAAGACAGGAGTATGACAGGGATGCCCCTTATCAACCACTCTTTTTTTAACAGTCATAGACTGGGTGATGCGCCAGACAACAGAGGGCAGTCCAAGAGGAATAAGATGGACAACATTTTCTACATTGGAAGATCTGGAATATGCAGATGACATTGCACTGCTGGCACATTCACATCAACACATCCAGGAAAAAACGGATAGACTTAATAAATTTAGCCAGCAGGTGGGCTTGAACATCAATTTAAAGAAGTCTGAGGTCATGACGCTCAATGTGAGCAACCCTGAGCCCATATCAGTAAGGAATAAGCAATTGGTACAGACAGATACCATCACATACCTAGGAAGCATAGTAACACCAGACGGTGGGGCAGGCAAAGACATCAACATCAGAATGAATAAGGCAAGAACAACCTTCTTTAGCCTAAATAACATCTGGAAGTCCTCCCAATACAGCACAAGCACAAAATTAAGATTATACCAGAGTTGCGTGCTTTCTGTGCTTCTCTATGGTGCGGAATGCTGGAGAGTCACAGAGAAGGAAATGTCAAAATTGTCCTCTTTTCACACAACATGCCTAAGAAAAATTCACCGCATCTTTTGGCCGAATACCATCACCAACCAAGATCTGCTTACTCGTAGCAAGCAAGAGGACATGCACACCATCATAGCTGGCAGACGCTGGAGCTGGGTTGGTCATGTCCTCAGAAGAGACCCCGATGCCATCACAAGAACAGCTATGCTTTGGACCCCTGAAGGAAAGCGAAAGAGAGGCCGACCAAAAACAACTTGGCGGAGGACTGTGGAGGCTGAGATGCAAAGAATGAACCAGAGTTGGGGCACTGTACGAAGGATGGCCACCGACCGTGCAAAGTGGAATCAATTTGTTGTTGCCCTACAAGACGCCACTAGGCGTGATGGCCACTGACTGCTTTGACGGTCGGTGGTTAAGGATCGAAGAAGAAGAAGATGGATACTTATTCTTTTCCTTATTTGTTCTGTTCTTTATTTGCTACAACTTACTTACTTCTTAGTCGTTCCTCTTCTACCGTGAGGTGTAGAGGTTTGTAAGAGAGAGAGAGCGCCATTCTATTCTATCAGCTGTCTTTCTCCTTGCTTGGTTCCATTCTAGTCCTCGGTCCTTCAAAGATTGTCTAATGTTGTCCTCCTAGCGGACTTTGGGTCGTCCTGGAGGTCTGGATCTCTGGCTCTTAGTTTCCTATGCTTGCCGTGGTAGCCGATCTTCTCCCATTCTGCAGACATGGCCAAACCATCTCAGTTGGGACTGTTCTACTTGGGTCTGCAGGGGTTGGGTTTTTAGGCCTTGCCGTATCGTCTGGTTGCGCACATGTCTCTTCTTGTTACTTCAACCACCTTCCGCAGATACCTCATTTCTGAGGGTTGGATCTGACTTTTGTAGGTTGTAGTCATTGCCCATGACTCGCATCCATACGTCAAGACTGGGACATAGGTGGAGCGGTATACAGCCATCTTCGTCTTCTTACCAATTTCTCTTTTGCTGAAGAATCCTCGATTTATGGCTTGAAAATGTCTCTCAGCTGCTGCTTTTCGGGTAGCCAACTCTTCTTTGATGCCTCCCTTCCGGTCTATGACAGCTTCAAGGTATTTAAAGCGGTCGATCTGCTCCAGGACCTGTTCTCGCAGCTTAATCTGATGTCTTCTTTCCTCTCGTGATATAACCATGGTTTTTGTTTTCGAGCTGATTAAGATCATCCCTCTCGTTCTCCAGCTCTTCCTTCCAGAATTGCAGGTTGGATTGAAGATGTGCCTCTGATTTAGCAATCAGGGCAACATCATCAGCAAATGCCAGCTCTGAAATACAGACCTGTCTCATCTTTCAGTACCCCACTGAATACTGTCTTGTTCTCTCCTTAAATGCCTTGATGACATCGTCCATGATGAGTATGACAAGATAAGATGACAGGATATCACCTTGTCTTACACCAGTGGTGGTCCTGAATTCTTTTGACTTATGGTTTGTCATCCTCACATAATTTCTGCAAGACTTGTAGTATAGCATGAATCAGAGGTGTTGGAATGTTCTTCCTTGCCAAACAGTCCTAGAGTTTGTTCCAGGGGACGTCAAATGCCTTTTCCAGATCTAAGAAGCAAAGATGGATCTCACTCTTATACCCAAGAGCCTTTTCACTCAACTGTCTGTAAAGATTAGGTCTTGAGTACTTCGATTTGCTCGGAAGCCACACTGGACTACATCCATCTGTGGCTCTGCTAGGCGTCTGAGTCTCTGCTTCAGTATTCTAGAGTAGATTTTACCAGGGACACTGAGAAGTGATATGCCTCTATGGTTTCCACATTGTCGGTTGTCACCCTTTTTGAAAATCGGTGTTATTATGGCAATCTCCCAATCCTTTGGTATGGTCTTGTTGCACCAAGCTGCCTGTAGGACTGTAGCGAAAGGTTTTCCTATTATGATGATAGTGGTAGAGCAGAAGTAGAATCTCTCTCCAGAAAGTATGAAGTTCCAGCGCCCGAGAAGTACACTGGTATCACAAATGAGTTACAGCTGTGAATACTCTGAGCTGGACAATAGTTTAGGCTTCAGAAGTATACGTTGCTACTTTCGCTATCGTAACCCTATGTGATAATATAATTAAATTTGAAAAGGTAACTCAAAATTTTAACAGTTAAGAATTTAACAAGTCAAATGAGTACACTTATCCAATTTATTATGTACATCTATATATTCTTGTAATGAGAAATGGTTGTTATAAGATGGCAAAATGTATGATTATTTACAGTTACAAATCAAATAAACAAGCTAAAAAGTCTTGGATTTATCTTCCACTGACACAAGTTTGTCACATTATCTATTGCCATCTAGTTGTCATCATTAAACAGTCGTTTTAGAAACTGCTCACAGGATTTGTTGGATGGATACACATAAACTCATCTTAGGTTATTAGCCACGTCTGCTCGAGGTTCCTCCGACACGCTGGAGTACGGAAGACTTTCCTTCAGCCCGCCCTATAACTACGGGGGACTAAGGTGTTGAAGAGTGGTTGACCTCTAGGCTTCAGTGAGCTGGATCAACTTCTTCAAGTCTTTAGTTTCTCGATCAGGAATGATCATAAACATTGATCATAAAACCTGGAACAAAAGGTAATAGGTGGCCATGTTGTTCCAACAATCTCACCACCCACTGCTGTTCATGATGCGACCATGTCTTCAGTGTTTGTATATAAATGAATGAATCATGGTAGTATGTTACAGAGATAGCATGATAAGATAATGTATACTGTGCAGAATTAACAGTATACATGAATAAATCACATGTTATGATACATGGGTACGATATAACCTTTGCCTTCCACTTATGGATGTCAAGTCACTTATGTACTTGCTGGTATGTCGTAAGCTTCCAGGCAAGAACTAGCCATGATATATGTGGTTAACCAATTAATGGTTATGCTTCCTGACAATGCCGGTGAAGGTTATCTCTGGTTAGCGTCATTCCTTTTTTTTTATTATATCTGCAACAATCAATCAGAAATAAAATCTGAAATAAAATGATATTAGTAATACATATATTTTTAATAAACTTACATACCCTCTTAGGATTTATAAGCTCACGGTGAGACTGTTTTGGTTGAAGTTAATCTGCCCTGCATGCAGCGTGAAAAAATAACTTTTCTTGCAGATACTATCTTCCAGTTTCTCACTCTGGCTTCTGGATTTGGTGTGTGTGATTTCCAATGCACCGCTCTGTCCTTATATTTCAGTCTCTCGCCCGTCCGAGAAAGCACCTCCTAAATTCCCCAAAAGATTTTCGTTTCATCTCCTGATTTGAGGCAATTTGAAGCAATCTGTGTTTTTCCTGTACTTGTTTTCTCTTCTGTTCACTACACACTTATATCCTTCCTTCCTTCCTAGGTATCATTTCCTTTTCCCCATATGAGGCTATCATTCTATCCAATTTATATTTAAATCCGTTTAGGCATGTAGTTATAATAAATGTTTAAAGATTATTAGCTAACTTTTAGCAGATGTGATGAAGGTGAAAAATATTAATTATCTTTAAAACTATTTATATTTGAATATTATCCTTTTGGATATAATTCCTAGTCTATCTCCTTTGTTGAATTATTTTTATTTAATTGTATTCCAACCAGGCGTTCTCTTGTAGTGAATAATTTAATGTCCAGTAAATGACGAAACAATCATGTATTGATCAAATATTCACACTAAGAACAATTATAGAAGAATCAGTGGAAAGGCAATCGCCACTTATTATCACCTTCGTCGATTTTCAAAAAGCCTTTGATAGTCTACACCGCCCATCATTGTGGAAGATACTTACAATCTATGGTTTTCCAATAAAATATGTGAATATAATCAAAGCGCTATATGACAATGCAAGATGTTGTGTTAGAACAAATAAAGGGAATACAGAATGGTTTACAGTAGAAACAGGGGTGAAACAAGGCTGTATTATGTCACCACTACTTTTTGGAATAGCTATTGATTGGGTTATGAGAAACTATACCCACAATGAACAATTAGGTATAAAATGGACAAATGGAAAATTCCTGGGGGACCTGGATTTCGCAGATGATGTAGTATTCTTAAGTTCAACACCAAGACAATCTCAAGAAGCAATAAATAATTTGTGTCATCTCTCGGTTAAAATAGGTCTCCAAATAAATGCCTCTAAAACTAAAGCTATGAACTTTTTTAACGAGACCTTAGATATCATCTTGAACGGGGAAAAACTACAGAAAGTTGAAAGTTTCAATTATTTAGGCAGTAAAATGACTCAGGATGGTGACACAACAAGAGAAATCCATACTAGAATTGCTTTGGCAGCTAGCGCCTTCAATATATTATCTAACATTTGGAAATTACGATCATTGAATATACATACCAAGCTTCGTCTGTTTAATTCAAATGTTATCTCAGTGTTAACATACGGCTGTGAGAGTTGGAAAATAACAAAATCATTGGAGAACAAGCTGAATACATTCGAGAACAAATGTCTTAGAAAACTCATGAACATCAGTTGGAAAGAATTCAAGACTAATCGACAAATAAGAGAAGACTCTAGGCAGAAATATGTCTCCGACTATATAAGGAAAAGACGATGGTCATATATCGGTCATGTCCTACGAATGCAAAACAACAGAATACCACTACAGGCGCTCACTTGGGTTCCTGAGGGTAAGAGAAAAAAAGGAAGACCAAAAGAAACACTCAGAAGAACAATAATAAGAGAAGGAAGAACGTTGGGCCTAAATAATGTGCAAGAGCTAAGAGGAGTGGCGTCACAACGAACAACCTGGAGAGCACTGGTTTCTGCCTTATGCGCCGTGTTTAGTGCTTAAAGAATTTATTATTATTATTATTATTAAATGCAAACTTTTAAAGTCCGCCATACATTCCTATGTAGCTATTTCCTCATTCTTCAGTAATATTGTCTGGCTTTAACCGTAATTCACATTTCCCTTCCTTAAACTTCAAAGAAGGACCCGCCGAGCCGACCTTGCTCTGTGTGTGTGTGTGTGTCGCGTGGGCGTGTGTCGCGCTACAACCAAGCAAGTGTTAACAAATCTCGCTACAGAGCCCTCCTCTTTAAAACAGTGCCTGCACGGTTAACTTTTTGGTAACACATGCTGCAGTTCCTCCTTAATTTTCTGTTTCTCTATATCTCCTTTGAAAGGATGACGACTTAAAAAATCGGGTCCAAGATTGTCCCGTCCTGGAATGTATCTCACATTGATCGAATATGGAGATAACAGTAAACTCCACCTTAAAAGTCGTGAATTTAATTTTTTAGACACTGCTAAAAACATCAAAGGCTGGTGATCACTTTCCACAATGAAGTGTTTCCCGTAAAGAAAAGGGGCGAATTTGTTGATCGACCAGACCAAAGCGAGGCATTCACGTTCAACGGTAGAATAATTTCTTTCAGCTGTATTTAACTTTCTACTGGCAAAAGCTACTGGTAATAGCATATGGGGCGGTGTGTCTGCCCGCTGTAGTAATGTTGCTCCGATGCCTACATTGCTAGCATCCGTTCTTAGTACGAATTCTTGTGTGAGATCGGGAAGGGCAAGGATAGGTTTATTTGTCAGCTTATTTTTCAACTCTGTATAAGCCTGTTCACACTCCGCAGTCCATTGTATTTTGTCCGGCTGACCTTTTTTGGTTAAGTCGGTTAATGGCGCGCACAATGAGTTAAAATGGGGTATATATTTCTGATAAAACCCGCACAGTGACACAAAGGATCTTACATCCTTCTTAGTTTGTGGTCTTGGTGCTTTTCTCATTTTCTCTACATTCTTTGGGTCCGGAGACATTTGCCCTGTAGAGATAGTGTGACCTAAAAATTCCAATGTCTCACATCCAATATGACACTTAGTTGGACGTGCTGTCAATCCCGTTTCTCTCAGTCTATCCAACAACATGGAGAGTGCTACTACGTGTTCCTCGAAGGTAGTGGTAGCAATCAGAATATCATCCATGAAGTTGGTGATATGAGGATTTTGTAATGGTTCCAACAATTTCCTCATCATTCTGGTGAAGATACTTGGAGCATTCTTTAAACCAAATGGGAGTACATTGAACTCGTAATGTCCATCCAGTGTACTAAAGGCTAACAGTTTCCTAACTTCTGGTTTTACTGGTATTTGGTAGTATCCCTTGCTTAGATCTACTTTTGAAAAATACCGAGCCTTACTCAATGTAGCAAACAACTGATTGGTGTCAGGTAATGGATCTACCTGAGATTCAGTGATAGCATTTAGTTTACTATAATCAATGCATAACCTGTGTTCACCACTAGGCTTCCTTAATAGCACCACACTTGAGCTGTAGGGAGATTCAGACTTTGAAATAATTTTCTCTTTTAAGAGATAATCAATCTCATCCTTGAGTGCCTGTCCTTTACCATAAGGTATAGGGTATGTCCGCATACAAACTGGTGTAGGGTCAGTAATCGTCATGTCATACTCTAACAGATTAGTACACCCCGGCTTATCTGTGAGTACATCAGCATGGATTTCTAACACCTCCTGAACCTTTTTCCTCTGCTCAAGAGTTAAATGTTCACTTACATTAACCTCAGCATAACTTTCTGTAGTTGTTAGGGGGTATTCCATGGAGGAAATTGGTTCATCCTGCATTTCTGTTGCAATGGACAGGGTCATGATATGTGCAACTTCTGATGCTCCTCTGTCATAATACTTTTTAAGAAGGTTGACATGATATATCTTCTCCTTTCCTTTCTTGTCAATCTTATAATTGGTCCTGGAAAGTTTTTCCAATATGACGTAGGGACCCTGCCATCCAATTTGCAATTTATTATTGCTGCTGGGCAACAGTAACAGAACTTTTTCTCCCACCTCAAGTTCCCTATCTTTTGCTGTTTTATTGTAGTAAGCAGCCTGCTTCCTCCTGACCTGTCTCAAGTTATCATTTGCCAGTTTCCAACTTGTTTTCAATCGAGATGTCAACTCGTTGACGTATTGGTATGAAGAAGTCACGGTTTCTTCTGCTTTTTCATCAGTCCATGTCCTTTAGGTCCTGTTCCAGCTTTTCTATATAATAGGCCATTTTTCATATATAAGTCTCCTTTCTCTGGAGGGTTATGGCTTTTAGGTAATTTGCCAAAGCAAGGCTTCAATGTACTGTCAGCAGTTTGAGCCTTTCTCCTTTCTTCTGGATGAGTATTGATGATAATGTCATCCTCTTTCTTAGAGCTTGCCCTGGTCTGGACTGTTGCCATCACTATGGGTCTTATAGGTTCTCCTAGAAAGACATATCTACATCCCAGTATTAATGGGTAGATAGGGTTGTCCATCACTGCTGCTTTGATCTCTCCTTCCACATAGCGAGATCTTATGTTGATTCGGGCTATGGGCAGTGTCATGGTTCCTGCTCCCTTGACTGGTCCTCTGATTTTCACTGTTTCTGTGGTTATCTGTTCCGGACTCACCAGAGAAGAGCACACTACTGAGTCAAAGTCCAAACCTGTATCATATAAGCACAGTACTTGGGTGCCATTCAAGGTCACTTCCTCACAGACAGGGGGATGATGGAGGTCCTTCTGACTATCTGCCAGGTCCTTCCTTCCCTTGTTCTCTGTTGTAAGGCATGCAGCGTGATGAGGAGGGTTTTTCCGTCTGCATTCCGCAGTATTGTGGTTACTCATTTGGCAAGATTTACACCACTTTCCTTCCTTTCTTGGAGGTTTCTTTTCTGATCCTAGAGGGTTTTTGTCTTTATAATCAGTTCTGTGTTTGTTCTTGTTGGAATTGTCCCTGTGTTCATAGTTGGTAAAGTTTTGTGAAGGTTTGAAGTTCTCCCCCTGCTTCTTCTTATTTCCTGATACTTCTGACTGAGCTGCTTGATATCTTTCAGCCATGGTTAAAATATCTTCCAATCTCTCTGCTCCTTGCTCCATAAGAAATTTTCTCATTTCTTGAGGCATGGATTCTCTCAGTTGTTCCATCATGACCATTTCTTTTATATCTTGACATTTTCCTAAGCTAATCCATTTTGTCAGATAAGTTTCCAATCTGGCAGAAAACTGATGATAGTTTTCTCCTGGAAGTAGCTTAGCAGGTCGGAATCTCTTTCTATAAGATTCAGAATTCTTTTCGTACCTGACCAGTAAAGCTTGTTTTAAGATTTCATAATCTTCCTGGTCTTCTTTTGAGAGTTTTAAATAAACATCGTATGAAACTCCCCTCAGCCCCTGAGATAGCTTAAGGCTCCATTTTTCCTTTTCCAATCCATAAGTAGAGGCCAGTCTCTCATATCTATCCAGGTACGACTCAGTGGCGTCCTCTTTTTCAATAAATGGATCCAGGTGAAAACTCATGGCTCCATTTCCCGTGCTATGGTTGGAGCTACTCTCAGAGTGAGGTGAGCTAGCACCATGATTGCTAGCTGCTCCCTGGAGTTCAAGTTCCTTTAAACTTAACTCATGAGCTCTTTGTAACCTTCTTTCTTCAGCCTCAGCTTCCAACATTTGTCTCTTTTCTTCTCTTTCCAGTCTTTTGACTTCTCTTTCTGCCTCTAATTTCTTAGCTTCAGCCTCAACTTCCATTCTTTTAGTCTCTCTTTCAGCTTCAGCTTCCATTCTTTTAGTCTCTCTATCTAAATATTTATCCACTTCAGTTGTGATTTGTCGAATTAGAGCATCTCCTGTCATACCCAAGTCTTTTCCTTCCTGCATAATCGCAGCTCTAAACTTCACCAATTCAGCCATGATGCTTACTTACCAGAGGGTATATAATTTTATCTTCTCTAACCAACTAACTTAATTAAAATCAATTAATTACTTTGAACAAGACAAATCCTTAAAACCTTGTGAGCGTTTCCTATTTACTTCGTACTCAATGGTACTACTATTACGAAAAAATTTCTAAGTTTTAGAATTTTTTCAAAAATTTTTTTATTTTTACAAACTATTTGTGGCTCAAGATAGAAGAATACATAGATAGTGGCTCAGGATAAAAATAATATCCCGCGAAAGAGCCCCCAGTGTAGCGAAAGGTTTTCCTATTATGATGATAGTGGTAGAGCAGAAGTAGAATCTCTCTCCAGAAAGTATGAAGTTCCAGCGCCCGAGAAGTACACTGGTATCACAAGTGAGTTACAGCTGTGAATACTCTGAGCTGGACAATAGATTAGGCTTCAGAAGTATACGTTGCTACTTTCGCTATCGTAACCCTATGTGATAATATAATTAAATTTGAAAAGGTAACTCAAAATTTTAACAGTTAAGAATTTAACAAGTCAAATGAGTACAATTATCCAATTTATTATGTACATCTATATATTCTTGTAATGAGAAATGGTTGTTGTAAGATGGTAAAATGTATGATTATTTACAGTTACAAATCAAATAAACAAGCTAAAAAGTCTTGGATTTATCTTCCACTGAACTTATAACACAAGTTTGTCACATTATCTATTGCCATCTAGTTGTCATCATTAAACAGTCGTTTTAGAAACTGCTCACAGGATTTGTTGGATGGATACACATAAACTCATCTTAGGTTATTAGCCACGTCTGCTCGAGGTTCCTCCGACACGCTGGAGTACGGAAGACTTTCCTTCAGCCCGCCCTATAACTACGGGGGACTAAGGTGTTGAAGAGTGGTTGACCTCTAGGCTTCAGTGAGCTGGATCAACTTCTTCAAGTCTTTAGTTTCTCGATCAGGAATGATCATAAACATTGATCATAAAACCTGGAACAAAAGGTAATAGGTGGCCATGTTGTTCCAACAATCTCACCACCCACTGCTGTTCATGATGCGACCATGTCTTCAGTGTTTGTATATAAATGAATGAATCATGGTAGTATGTTACAGAGATAGCATGATAAGATAATGTATACTGTGCAGAATTAACAATATACATGAATAAATCACATGTTATGATACATGGGTACGATATAACCTTTGCCTTCCACTTATGGATGTCAAGTCACTTATGTACTTGCTGGTATGTCGTAAGCTTCCAGGCAAGAACTAGCCATGATATATGTGGTTAACCAATTAATGGTTATGCTTCCTGACAATGCCGGTGAAGGTTATCTCTGGTTAGCGTCATTCCCTTTTTTATTATATCTGCTACAATCAATCAGAAATAAAATATGAAATAAAATGATGTTAGTAATACATATATTTTTAATAAACTTACATACTCTCTTAGGATTTATAAGCTCACGGTGAGACTGTTTTGGTTGAAGTTAATCTGCCCCTGCATGCAGCGTGAAAAAATAACTTTTCTTGCAGATACTGTCTTCCAGTTTCTCACTCTGGCTTCTGGATTTGGTGTGTGTGATTTCCAATGCGCCGCTCTGTCCTTATATTTCAGTCTCTCGCCCGTCCGAGAAAGCACCTCCTAAATTCCCCAAAAGATTTTCGTTTCATCTCCTGATTTGAGGCAATTTGAAGCAATCTGTGTTTTTTCCTGTACTTGTTTTCTCTTCTGTTCACTACACACTTATATCCTTCCTTCCTTCCTAGGTATCATTTCCTTTTCCCCATATGAGGCTTTCATTCTATCCAATTTATATTTAAATCCGTTTAGGCATGTAGTTATAATAAATGTTTAAAGATTATTAGCTAACTTTTAGCAGATGTGATGAAGGTGAAAAATATTAATTCTCTTTAAAACTATTTATATTTGAATATTATCCTTTTGGATATAATTCCTAGTCTATCTCCTTTGTTGAATTATTTTTATTTAATTGTATTCCAACCAGGCGTTCTCTTGTAGTGAATAATTTAATGTCCAGTAAATGCAAACTTTTAAAGTCCGCCATACATTCCTATATAGCTATTTTCTCATTCTTCAGTAATATTGTCTGGCTTTAACCGTAATTCACATTTCCCGTCCTTAAACTTCAAAGAAAGTCCCGCCGAGCCGACCTTGCTCTGTGTGTGTGGGTGTCGCGTGGGCGTGTGTCGCGCTACAACCAAGCAAGTGTTAACAAATCTCGCTACAAGGACCCCTGGGAGTAATAGGTTGCCTTCTGCTCCCATGTACTTAACCATTTCTGGTGTTATGCCATCATGTCCTGCTGCTTTGCCCATCTTGATTTTCTCCAGTGCTGCCTTCAGTTCTTCCATCTTTATGTCATCTTCATCACAATTGGTTTCCCCTTCTGTGTCAGTGATTATCATTTCTGATGCTTGACCTTGCTCACCATCCAGGAGCTCTGAAAAATATTCTTTCCATCTTTCCATTACTTCCTTCGGGGCAGTAAGCAATTTGCCTTGCTTGTCCTTTATAAATTTAAGAGGGCATTGTTTTTCCTTCCTCATGTTCTTTAGGGTCTTATAGAACAATTTCTGGTTTTCTTAGGCAACGCTTTCTAGCTTTTCTCCAAATTCTTCCCAGGGCTTCTGTTTTGCTGCTAGCACCTTGTTCTTTGCTTCTGTTATGAGTATCATATATTCTCTGTATTTCTCTGTTTTTCCTGGTGTGTTTTTTGCTCCTAAGTATTGTTTTTCTTATCTCTTATTTTCTCTTTAACCTCATCTGTCCACCAAGGTGTCCTCTTTCTCTTGTTTCCATGTCGAACTTCACCACATGCTTCTGCTGCAGCTGTCTTTATGATGTCCTTGAATTTCAGCCAGAGTGTTTCCAGGTCATCAGGTTGTTGTTCTGTGTTTCTCAATGCTGTAGCAATAAGCCCCTGGTATCTGGTCTTCACTTCTGGCTCTCTCAGCTTGTAGGTCTTAATGCTTGTTTCCCCTGTTCGTTTACTTAGCTTCTTGCGTGATGTTGGGCAGTTCCTAGGCCGAGTAACTTTCAGTTATTCTTTTAATTGTTAATAAGTAGTGGTCACTTCCAATCTCTGGCCCCTTCCACACTCTAGCATCCCGGACATATTTGAATGAGCTCCTCCTAACAATGGCATAGTCGATCACTGACTTCTCATTCTTTGTTAGTTCACATCTAGTGTATGCATGTATGCGCTTATGGGGGAACTTTGTGTTTGTAATGATCAGATTCTGCTCAGTGCAGAATCTAAGGAGTCACTTTCCATTGTCATTAAGAGTATCTTCTCCATATCTTCCGATAACTCCACCCCATCTAGCATGGTCATTTCCAACTCTGGCATTGAAATCTCCGAGCATGATTACTTCATCCAGGCAGTCGTCCACTGTCCGTTGAAGAAGCACGACCTCCTTGACCTCTGCTCGCTTATCTTCATTTGGCCCATACACAATGACAATGTTGACTATGCTTTCTCCTGTTTTTAGTTTTAGGACCATAATGCGTTCCGAGACATAGTTCCCTCCTTTGATACTATTCCTTTGGTTTTTTGCCACAATACAACCCACGCCCCCTTCAGCTCTTTCAGATGTGGGTACACCACTGTAGAGCAGCGTGTCGTCATCGAGATCCATGACTCCTTGTCCTTTTTTCTTTGTTTCTGTTAAAGCCAGGATTTCTAATTTTGCTTTCCTCATCTCTTCCACCAGCTCCTCTTCCTTCCCATTTATACTTCTTGTGTTCCATTTTCCGTAAGTCGTAGTCCGTTCCAGTTCGTCGCTTTTAGAATTAGTCCGGTTTTCTCTCTTATGTTTCTCGTAATCTGGTTTTTAAGACAAACAGGTGATTGGCCTTTAGTGCCTTTGCATGGTGGAGGGGCTGCCTCCTTACGGCCTCCATGCAGGCCGCCCTCCTCCTTTGTCAGCCGGGATTGGGACCGGCCAAGGCGGAGTTTTCCTTATTTGCTCTTTTCATTATTTGCTCTTTTCCTTATTTGCTCGTTGTGGATTATGGGTATGGAGCCACCACTGCAGCGGGTCCCCTGGTGGGAAGCCTGCATCAAGGCATTTACTTGCTAGTGTTGCGTTTGTTGCTGTAGCAATTGGTTTTGCATGATGAAGTTGGCAGCCACCATGTACAATATCATACAGGCATACCTCGGAGATATTGCAGGTCCGGTTCCAGACCACCGAAGTAAAGCAAACATTGCAATAAAGCGGGTCATACCCATTTTTTCATGCTTCCAAGTGCATATAAAAGCCTAAAATCATGTGTACACTATGTCTCTTAAGTGCGCAATAGCGCTAAGTCTTAAAAAAAAGAAACAGTGTATTGTAAAATTAAAAATACTTTATTGCTAAAAAAAAACTGCTAATCTTCATCATCTGAACCACTGCAGCACGCATCTGAACTGTTCACCAAACTTAGTAAAGCTAACATTTTCTCCAAGATTGACCTGAGTAAAGGTTATTACCAAATACCAATCAAGGAGGAAATTAAATCGTTATTAGCCTTTAGCACCAGTGAAGGACATTATACTTTCAATGTTATGCCTTTCGGTTTGCACAACGCACCAGGAGTTTTCACCAGAATGATGAAAAAGCTTTTAGAACCCTTGCACAGTCAACATATCCACAATTTCATGGACGATATACTGATCGGAACGGAAAACTACGAAGAACATATTGCTACGGTCGCAATGCTCCTCATGAGACTAAAGGAAGCTGGCCTTACCGCCCGTCCTAGCAAATGTTTAATCGGCTTTGAAAAGCTTGACTTCTTAGGGCATACTATTTTTCAAGGTTGCATGTGGCCAGTTGCCAAAAACGTAGAGAAAATACGTGCAGCAAAGAGGCCTAAAACAAAGAGAGACGAATGTTCGTTCCTATCACTGTGTGCATACTACCAAAAGTTCATTGAAAACTTTAATGGCCTGACAGCACCCTTTACTGACCTCACAAAGAAGGGAAAACCCGATAAAGTTATTTGGAACGTAGAGTGTGAAAACTCTTACGTCACTCTCAAGGAACGTCTATCCAAATACCCAATTCTAAGGCTACCTGACCTTAAGAAACCTTTCATTTTGCGTGTAGATGCCTCAGTAAAAGGAATCGGATCAACACTGCTTCAGGCAGATTACAAGAATCCGAACCTGTTATTTCCAGTTGCAAACGGCAGCCGCAAACTGAATACAGCAGAAAGAAATTATTCGACCGTGGAGAGGGAATGTTTGGCACTCGTTAATGGAATAAGAAGACATCATGAATATCTTTATGGTGTTTCATTTACGATACAAACTGACCAAGTCCATTGGCGTTTCTTGGAGCCAATAAGGAATTTAACACAAAGATTATGCGTTGGGCTTTGCTGTTAAGCGTATATTCATTTAAAGTACAATATACACCATGAAAAGAGAATGTAGGAGCGGATTTTATGAGTCAAAATTGGAGCATGGAGGAGGATGATGAAACGGAAGATAGCAATCACTCCGACACGGCGGATGACAGTACATCTATTTCCATAAATGAGATATGAAAGGGTTTCACATCTTCAAAGCCCGGGCGTACTGTGACGTGGAAATGTAAATAGTGATACCATAATCTGACAGCCTTTGCTTTCCCATTTAATACCTTCCATTTGCTTTACATTTCCACGTCACACTGGCGACCTAATCATTTGATTTAAGTTGTTATAAAAATCACTGCTGTAAGAACACATGAATTCTCATTGGCGCAGGCTCCGGGGGACTAACCGAGTCAGGAGTAGTTTGGGACTGCAGGCGCAATACCCACCGGCGAGTGGACCACGCTCTGGTTAGCACCAACCCAAACCCCAGGCATGAGGTTAAGTTCCGGGTAGATGAAGCTCGTAAGCCTTGGATGGCAGTTCGTCTAGAAGGAAAACTCTGATTTTAAACAGGCAGGCTGGGGACAGTCAAGGGCTAAGGAAGGCGAACCTACAGAAATGCCATTTGAAATCAGGTGCACTGGGCTACATGCTTAACGAAACAGTGCAACGTAATTCGGCTAATGAAGACGTACAAGGGGATCCGCTGCATATGTGATTCTATCCTCCGTAAGGAGCGAAAGGGGAAAAGCAGTAGATTCTACCTTCATCTCTGTCAACCATCTTCTATCCGATGTTCATACTGCGCCCAAGTTTTTGAACTTTTCTACTTTTTTAAGACATAATATTTATTTTCATGTCTTGCTATGATAATAATTTTTTTTTTTGAGATGACCATTTCCTCTGTTTTCTTATTATCTCTTACTATTTCATTCATTCATAACCCTCCACTCCCAAAGGAGATAGGCCTTCAACAAACACATGCCAAGTCCTCCTGTCACGTGCCATCATCTCAAGTTCTTTCCACGTTCTCCTTATCGTTTTCATCTCTGTTTCCAGCTCTCTTCTCCATGTGCTTCTTGGTCTACCTCTGCCTCTCTTACCCTGAGGGTTCCAGAACAAGGACTGCCTTGTAATGCTATCAACAGGTTTCCTCAGTGTGTGTTCTATCCATCGCCATCGTCTTCTTCTCATCTCTTGTTAAACTGGCACTTGTCTAGTTCTTGTCATCAGTTCCACGTTGGTAACCTTGTCATACCATTTTAATCCCTCTATTCTACGCAAGCACCCATTTATGAAAGTCTGTAGCTTTTTGGTTGTTGTCTTTGTTGTTCTCCATGTCTCAGAGCCATACAATAGGACTGACTTCACATTCGAGTTGAAGATTCTTATTTTCGTGTTGGATCCGATTTCTCTTGATCTCCATATATTTCCCAATGCTATGAAAGCTCCTCTTGCTTTTTGTATTCTTATTTTGATATCACTGTCTGTCCCTCCAACTTTGTCTATATTGCTGCCAAGATATGTGTACGATTCTACATCTTGTATTGGTGCTTCTTCAACCCTGTTTTCATTACCTGCATTTATTCTCATTATCTTTGTCTTTTCCCTGTGTATTTTCAGACCCAATTGCTGTGACCTCTCATCGAGTGTTTTCAATTTGTCCTGCATCTGATTACGGTTAAGGGACAGAAGAGCCAAGTCATCAGCAAAATCCAGATCATCCAACTGCTTAGTCAGAGTCCACTGGATTCCATTTCTGTTGTGTGTTGTTGATGTTCTCATAACCCAGTCTGTTGCTAATAAGAAAAAAAATGGAGACAAGAGGCATCCCTGTCGCACTCCTGTTCTTATCCCAAATGGTTCTGTAAGCTGTCCTTCATGAAGAACTCTGCATGTCATGTCTTCATATGTTTTCTTTATTAAATTAATGATCTTCAGGGGAACTCCATAATGCCTCATCAATTTCCAAAGTGATTCTCTGTCTACACTGTCAAATGCCTTTTCGTAGTTCACAAATCCGATGTATAATGGTGAATTCCATTCCAGACTTTGTTCAACTATTATTCTCAAAGTGGCTAATTGGTCTGTACAGGATCTGTTTTGTCGAAAACCTGCTTGTTCATCTCTCAGTTTCTTGTCTATGGACTCTTTTAATCTCTCAAGGATAATCCTATTTAATACTTTTCCTGGCACTGATAGTAACATTATTCCTCTTTAATTTGTGCACTCTTGTAAATTTCCTTTCTTAGGCAACTTAACCAGATATCCTTCCTTCCATTCTGCTGGTATCTCTTCCTTTTCCCACACTTTACCAAGTAATTTATATAACATCTCTGTAGCCGTGTCGATATCTGCTTTGATGGCCTCTTTTCTCTGTGTTGCATCATAAGCCTCCCTGCGAGACGACCTTCCCCTGTCCTGGATGGCTATGTTTTATTTTCTTTAATTGACTTGTCCATATTTGTTGAAGTTTTTTGTGGTTTAAATTTTTTACAGGATGGGGTAACCAGCCCCATGCCCAACCCTCCTTAGTTGCTTTCTACGACATGCTTGGCAGGGAACAGTGTTACTATTCTTTGCTCCCCTTTCGGGCCCCGGTAACACAATATTTACTTTACTAATTTAACCAGTTTTTTCCTGTAGTTCTCCCTCCTTGTTAACTATTGAAAAAGAAATTGAAATCTCAAATTATTTAGGTTCTGTCCTCCATTTACTATTCTTTGCATGTCTTGTATACTTTGTTGTTTTTAAATTATGTTTTTGCTGTAGAGGGTGAAGTGAGAGACGCGAAGACGTGAGATGACAATATCAACCTTGCTTTGTGCCCATTTTTATCTCTTGGTACTCTTCTAATTTTAGAGCGCTGTTCTCTCGCGGCAATGGTACCGGGTTCAAATCACGGTACCTACACGCTCCAGTCTACCCAGCTGTAAATGAGTATCTGCTCTTTGAGTTAGGGAGGGACAAGGCAGTAAGGAAGGAAACTGGCGACCCCCATCTCTCGATGCTGGACCTAGTATAGTGAAGTCTGTAATACTTCATTCCTCTACGGCAGTATCTGCTATGGGATTACCTTTCTAGTTAACTGTCACTAGTTAGCTGTCACTAGTTAGCTGTCACTAATTAGCTGTCACTAGTTAGCTGTCACTCTCGCTTACTCCAAATTATAGTTAATATAGATATAATATTTAATAATATATAACAATAGAAAGAGTCAGAAGAAAATGTCTAGCAGGCAGAGCCATGAAGTATCTAAGAATGAAGGCTAGGACAGAAAAGAACAGCGGTAAAAAGTTTTCAAGAAAATAAATGACATTGTTTTTGTTCTATTAGGACGAAGTAATTAGTGTAGTTCGCAGGGGTCTCAGAATAAACAAACAAACAAACAAAAAGGTTAGAATTACTGCTCCCTCAGCAAGTCATAAAAATTGACTAATACAAGTATACCTCGCTTTATTGCGCTTCGCAGATATTGCGCTTTTTTTCAAATTATTCATGTTTATTTATTAGAACGTGCCTTCTTCTTCCGACAGATTTTGGCTCTCCACCAGCAAAAAAAAAAAATTTGATTCGCTTATCTTCATTTGGCCCATACACAATGACAATGCTGACTATGCTTTCTCCTTCTTTTAGTTTTAGGACCATAATGCGTTCCGAGACATAGTTCCCTCCTTTGATACTATTCCTTTGGTTTTTTGCCACAATACAACCCACGCCCCCTTCAGCTCTTTCAGATGTGGGTACACCACTGTAGAGCAGCGTGTCGTCATCGAGATCCATGACTCCTTGTCCTTTTTTCTTTGTTTCTGTTAAAGCCAGGATTTCTAATTTTGCTTTCCTCATCTCTTCCACCAGCTCCTCTTCCTTCCCATTTATACTTCTTGTGTTCCATTTTCCGTAAGTCGTAGTCCGTTCCAGTTCGTCGCTTTTAGAATCAGTTCGGTTTTTTCTCTTATGTTTCTCGTAATCTGGTTTTTAAGACAAACAGGTGATTGGCCTTTAGTGCCTTTGCATGGTGGAGGGGCTGCCTCCTTACGGCCTCCATGCAGGCCGCCCTCCTCCTTTGTCAGCCGGGATTGGGACCGGCCAAGGCGGAGTTTTCCTTATTTGATCTTTTCATTATTTGCTCTTTTCCTTATTTGCTCGTTGTGGATTATGGGTATGGAGCCACCACTGCAGCGGGTCCCCTGGTGGGAAGCCTGCATCAAGGCATTTACTTGCTAGTGTTGCGTTTGTTGCTGTAGCGATTGGTTTTGCATAATGAAGTTGGCAGCCACCATGTACAATCTCATACAGGCATACCTCGGAGATATTGCAGGTCCGGTTCCAGACAATTTATGCTTTTATATCTCATTTATCTGATTGCTAAATCAGAGGCACATCTCCAATCCAACCTGCAAGTCTGGAAGGAAGAGCTGGAGAAGAGAGGGGTGGTCATAAGCAGCTCTAAAACAAAATCCATGGTGATATCACGAGAAGAAAGAGGACATCAGATTAAGCTGGGAGAACAGGTCATGGAGCAGGTCGACCACTTTAAATATCTCGGAGCTATTATAGACCGAAAGGGAGGCATCAAAGAAGAGTTGGCCACTCGAAAAGCAGCAGCTGGGAGACTTTTTCAGGCCATAAATCGAGGATTCCTCAGCAATAGAGAGGTTGGTAAGAAAACGAAGATGGCTGTATACCGCTCCACCTATGTCCCAGTCTTGACGTATGGATGAGAGTCATAGGCAATGACTACAACCCACAAAAGCCAGATCCAAACCTCAGAAATGAGGTATCTGAGGAAGGTGGTTGAAGTAACAAGAAGAGACATGGTCCGCAACCAGACGATACGTCAAGGCCTAAAATCCCACCCCCTGCAGACCCAAGTAGAACCGTCCCAACTAAGATGGTTTGGCCATGTCTGCAGAATTGGAGATGATCGGCTACCACGACAAGCATGGGAAACAAAGAGCCAGGGATTCAGACCCCCAGGACGACCCAGAGTCCGCTGGGAGGACAACATTAGACAATCTTTGAAGGACCGAGAACTAGAATAGAACCAGGCCAGGAGGAAGACAGTCGATAGGATAGTCTGGCGCTCTCTTCCAAACCTCTACACCTCACGGTAGAAGGGGAACGACTAAGAAAGTAAGTAAGACAGTAAAGGTTAACTGCGTGTTGGAAAACAAGACTGAATGAAATGTCACGAAAGATGGTAGTCGTTTTGAAGCCTTAACATTTGAACTGTATTATGTTAAAACTTAATACATTTTGTTTTTAAATACTGTGTACAGTGTGCTTATGTCACGTTTACATCCAAAGTTATTAAAGTTTAAGACTTTAGGGACACCTAGTGCTTGTCTTGTTTTTTTTAAGATTATCATTTCATTTATTATTTTTACATATTTTCAGGCAGATTGTATGATGCTTACGACATTGGACTTGTTGGGACTGAGGGATCAGCTGACCTACAGTCTTTCCTTGTTGTATATATGTATGGTTAACTAAAGAACGTGGACTAGATCCGAATGAGATGGACAGAGAGATTGACCTCAATACTGGAAGAGCCAACACACAAGAAAAACAACAAAATAATATGCTATATACGTAGAATGATGAACACTATAAACCCTAATTATACCCCATATGGAGTTGAACCGAGTATCACGTGCACACGACAAACACCGGTTGCCAAGTGCATGATCCAAAAACCAAACCAATACGTAAAAGATAACTCTTCTTCTGATAAACCCAGTACAAGTATATTATATAGTGTGTTTTAGATCTCTTTAATCTTGTTCATGATATTCTCTATTTTCTGCATGTAACAGTAAGTTAAGCGGGAATCAAGTTGACACCATGAATGCTTTAGACCATTTATCAAAATAATTTACTTGCTATAGAAACAAAGACAGAAACAATAGTTAATCATGAAGGAAAGACAACCTTAACTTAGGGTTCCCATTCGTCCCGTTTTTCCCGGGACAGTCCCGTTGTTTAATAAAATGTCCCGGTGTCCCGAATTTATTCCAAATGTCCCGCTTTTTAAGGGTCCTTCCTGAAAAAAAAATCTTTGGGTAACGGATTTTATTCCGTGTTTTAGTAGTGTTACTTTATCAATTTCCGGTTACAGTGGACCCTCGGTTTGAATCTCGAACAAAAATTCACCAATACAGGAACATTGGCTCCTAAATACCATCGCAATAAGGAAGCTGACATTTTTCGGTCATATAAAAAGACAGAATAGTCTGGAAAAAACAGTGATGGAAGGCATGGTCCTTGGAAAAAGGGGAAGGGGTCGACCTAGACGACGGTGGAGCCAGGACATCACAGAGAGTCTGAACTTGTCTTTGGCTGATGCAGGTCGACTTGACCAGAATCGTGATG